>CM076682.1:15833810-16283810 GCA_038501925.1 Xenopus petersii
ATTAACTGAATCAGCATCACAACATCACCCGGCAGTGCATTCCACAACCTCACTGTCCTGACTGTGAAGAACCCCCTACGTTGCTTCAAATGAAAGTTCTTTTCTTCTAGTCTGAAGGGGAGGCCTCTGGTACGGTGATCCACTTTATGGGTAAAAAGGTCCCCTGCCATTTGTCTGTAATGTCCTCTAATGTACTTGTAAAGTGTAATATGTCCCCTCGCAAGCACCTTTTCTCCAGAGAAAATAACCCCAACCTTGACATCCCTTGAGTTAATGCCCTTTTTTATACAAGACAGAACTTTATTTGCTTTAGTAGCCACAGAATGACTTTGCCCAGAATTAGACAACGTGTTATCTACAAAAAAAAAAACCCTAGATCCTTCTCATTTAAGGAAACTCCCAACACACTGCCATTTAGTGTATAACTTGCATTTATATTATTTTTGACAAAGTGCATAACCTTGCATTTATCAACATTGAACCTCATTTTCCAGTTTGCTGCCCTGTTTTACAACTTAGACAAATCACTCTGCAAAGTGGCAGCTTCCTGCATGGAACCTATAGTTCTGCACAATTTAGTATCATCTGCAAAAATAGAAACAGTACTTTCAATGGCCACCTCCAGGTCATTAATAAACAAGTTGAAAAGCAAGGGACCTAGTACAGAGCCCTGCGGTACTCCACTAACAACACTGGTCCAATTAGAAAATGTTCCATTTACCACCACTCTTTGTAGTCTATCTTTTAGCCAGTTCTCTATCCAGATTTTTCGCCAGTGTTAGCCACTTCGCCCTTTAGTAAATTTCCCCCTTAATTTCCTGATGCAACTCTGTAGTTTGAGCTAATAAGATGCATGATGCATACACATGCATACACATGCATACCTCCCAACATTTTGGAGAGAGGGAGAAAAATATTGGCCACAGCCATTTTTAAGGCTACACCCCCTAATTACCATATACATTTGACAAAATTTGGCATGTTATGAAAGTTTGAACACATTCCTGTGGTTTTTATGTGTTATTACAGCTGCAAGTCACAGTTTCCCCAATAGATGTGCTTATCTTAAATTGTTACAATTGTTTCTTTGCTTATCTTAAATTGTTACAAACGTATCTAAGTGTACCTGCCATGTATTCTATGCTCTCTGGCAAAAGCCAATAAAAAGTGATACTGACACTATAAAATTTTTCTTCAAAATATCAATGTACATTAAAAGCGATCTATAGGTCACGTTGATCATTTTTTACTGATCGGGCTGCTTTTGTTAGTAAGTGTTACTTAAAGTTACTAAACCTGACTGTTCTTTCTCAGCCTGTCAGTTACAGTTTCTAATGCTAACAGACTACTGCTGCACAATCTGGCAGCCTCCTCATAGAGAAAAATGAGGGATAACAGATGGGTAATATAAACACATAGAACACATACTTTTATGGCAAAATTATAAATAGCATGGAAAGAAAATATTATAATAGATTTGATTTGGATTGATTTCTGGTGTCAGTATCTCTTTAAGTTTTAAAAACTTTGTATATTTTTCTTGATGTTCAGTGCAGGAGATCAAAGAGAAAGTTGGAACATTTCAGTAACAATCCAAAACTGCAACTGTCAAAATCGTAACTGTCCCACGAAAAACGGGACAGTTGGGAGGTATGTACATGTCCATGGGCAGGTTGTAGGTGGGCAAACCCCTGGATGGCTGATGAGCCTATGGAACACTGATTGCTTGAATAACTGCAACTTTGCTTGTGTGTTTTTTTCATGTAGGCCCATGGTGGGAAATGTAGACACTTAGGGGGTTATTTACTAAACTCCGAATGCAAAAATCATTAAAAATTCGTGATTTTTTTATAGGGATGCACCGAATCCAGGATATGGCCTTTTTTTAGCAGGATTCGGCCGAATCCTTCTGCCCAGCCAATCTGAAGCCGAATTGTAATTAGCATAGGCAAATTAGGGGCGGGAGGGAAATCGCATGACTTATTGTCACAAAACAAGGAAATAAAAAATGTTTTCCCCATCCCACCCCTAATTTGCACATGCAAATTAGGATTCAATTCAGTATTGCGCCGAATCTTTAAAGGATTCGGGGGTTTGTCCGAATCCAAAATAGTGGATTCGGTGCATCCCTACTTTTTTTTATAAAATCTGACTTTTGAAAAATCACGAATTTTACGGAATTTATTAAATCCCAAGGATGGAAAAGTCAGAATCAGAAAATCCGACATCTCAGACCTGTCGAGGCTGCATATAAGTCAATGGGAGAAGTCCCAATGATTTTTTGATGTGCGATGAGTTTCATGCAGTACTCCAAAGTTTTCGGAGTTTTCAGTAAAAATTCCGAAAAAAAATCATGAAAATCGGATGAAAAATCTGTAAAAAATTGGGAAAATCAGATGAAAAATATGAAAAAAATATGAAAATCTGATTTTTTTCCGCAAAGCAAACTTTCTGTAAAATGTAATAATAAATAAGCATAAAAACCCGAATGCATTTGATCGAAGCTTGTAGCAGAAAATATTGAGATAAATTCGGACTTTGATAAATAACCCCCTTACTGTATATAGCACAATGTGCGAAACTTACCCTGACTAAAATCCTAGAACTATTTTTATATATTAAAACAGAATTATTATTATTGTTTACATAACAAAAATGCATTATGTATCTCATGCAGTTGTATAGGGGAGAGAGAGCTGTATATTGAGCTCCAGAGCAGTGTCTGTGAATGTGATCTTGTGCTGTCCTTGTTTCTGAATGAAGTTCTGAAAGTCAGTTGTTCCCTTATTTTGAGTAACAAAAAAGGGTACAGAAGATAAGAAGGCAACACATGGCAAAGAATAACGAGGAGGGCATCTTATTCTTAGGGCAGGGGCACACAGGCAGATATGGGGAGATTTAGTTGCCTGGCGACTAATCGCCTCTTCTGCGGGGTGACAATCTCCCCGAACTGCCTTCCTCCTGCTATAATGAGAAAACGCCATCGCAATGGCACTCGCGGTGCTTTGATTTCCAAAGTTGCATCACGAGGAAACTTCAGATGCGTTTGGAAATCGAAGCGCACAAGTGCATTGGCGCAGGTGATTTTTCATTTTAGCAGGCGGAAAGGCAGGGGTAGTTTGTCGCCCCGAAGAAGATGTGATTAAATGTCCCCGAATCTGCCAGTGTGCCCCTGCCCTAAAGCTGCCAGTACACTGAATAAAAATCCACAGTAGATCCAGTAGCTGATTATACAGCAGGGCTTATGATGTCACTAATGCTAATAAGCACCAGGAGAACATGTGCTTCTGACTTGGGGGTGATTGAGAGAAGGCAAACATAGAAGAGACACTTAGGGACCAAAGTATAAACAGGAGACTGCTTTCCTCACCTTGCCATCGGTGGAAACCGGCCCATTAGCTAATACATTCAAGGTAATGTGGTATGTTAAATGGTTACAGAAAAGGGTTTTGTTAAAGCGTTATTGACACTTCAAGGCATGGTGGGAGCTGTAGTGCAGCAACATCAGGTTAATATTCTTAAAGCAATATTGCACAATAAAACCCAGCTTTCCACAGATGGCAGCTGCATTAAAATGCAGTGATCCCACGTCATCTGTGTAAATCTGGCTCCATATTCTTTGTTCCTGCAGCTGGAGTTAGAAGCAATAAACCAGCCCTGAACAAAAATGTATTTACAGTGTTCTTACAGTAATAATCACTGTATATGTGATAAGAGCAAAATGACTGGCGTAGTGCTGGGGTCACCAGCATTCTCATTGGTCAATTCTCTTGCACTTCTAATACAGTTATTGGTCAGTAGAATTCTCATTGGTGAATGTTTTGGCATGTGCAATTGGGAAGCGGAGATGTTAATGTACAAAGCAGGTGACCCAAACTGTCAATTCTGTCTCTGACCTAGAAATTCTTTATCTGTCAGTTTCTTCTTCTCATGTAACAAGAAAGGCAGGAGTCCCTCTAGTTCTGCCGTGCAGCCTCTTGAGACAATATTAAAAAGGATTTTCCCATCAAACTTTTGAATGACAGGTGGATGGCCAGGATCTGGGCGGTCAGTCCTAGAACACAAAAAGTAATGTTAAAAGTTAACCTTCAAGTTAACTTGTAATATGTTGGCCAATTCTTAGCATCTTTTCAATTGGTCTTCATTTTTTTAATTGTTATTACTACTTTTTATTACTCATCTTTCTATTCAGGCCTCTCCTATTCATATTCCAGTCTCATTTTTAAATCAGTGCATGGTTGCTAGGGTAAAACCTTGTATTCAAGAAACTGGCACTGCCATGTAATATTTCTCAATTATTTATTCCGTTGTACCATTATCCAATGTTTCGGTCCTTGTTAGGACCTTTCTCAAGGATGATACAAAAATATTTTGACCAATCTTAAATAGTCTAACACATTCATATTCTCCAATCAGTGCTTGTTATCCAAACCTGTTAATTAAGGGATTTAACCCTTGTGACCATCTTCACATGAGTGACATAAAAATATTTTTTACCCAGATAGTGTTATCATCATGAACACTCATTTCATATACATCATAAATACCATAAATATCATAAATTAGTGCATAAAAACGTGTGTAAAAAAACAATTCCAAAACATTTCGTGATATTAACCCTTTAAGTGCCAGCAGAATTTCACATTTTGGTTACGCGAAATGCCAGCCGTTTTTGAAACATTTTGTGCTCTCTCACTTTAGGGGCATTTTCTGAGGGGAAACCTATAGTTTACCTAGGAAAACTATACATTTTTTTTTTTTGGTAGAAACTGAGCTTTCTAAATCTGCCTGAGTTTTCATGTATTTCCACCTGTGCAAAAAAATTTATAGTCCTAAATACCAAAAAAAAATGAAAAATTACCATTTTTCATTGTATATCAATTTATACCAAGAAAAAGCACCCTAAATATGATTGCCAGGGTTCCTCCAAACAGTTTGGTGGCCATTGTTCATAGTTTATCAAAGTATCTGGCATTTAGAGGCCTCAAAATGAAGTTAGCGCATACAAACAGTCCCGTGGGTAACTTCAGCTAATGAAAAATCAACACATTGACTGCATTTTTCTGGGGTAAAAACAGAGAAATATATGTTTACCCCCCAAACCCATATATTTTTGGAAAGTACACATTCTACTGAATCTAAAATGGGTACCCATGCCTTTCTGCTCCAAACTACTGAGTCGCAAGGCTTTCCCAAAGTTGTCGGTTTTGGTGAAATATCTGAAAATTGCCTCAAAGCTTCAACTTCCCAGCACCATATCACCCATGTGTCATTACGTACTAAGAAAAAGCACCCTAAATATGATTGCCAGGGTTCCTCTGAACATTTTGGTGGCCATTGTTCATAAGTTTACCAAAGTATCTGGCATTTAGAGGCCCCAAAATGAAGTTAGCGCATACAAACAGTCCCGTGGGTAACTTCAGCTAATGAAAAAACAACACATTGACTGCATTTTTGTGGGGTAAAAACACAGAAATATATGTTTACCCCCCAAAACCCATATATTTTTGGAAAGTACACATTCTACCGAATCTAAAATGGGTACCCATGCCTTATTGCTCCAAACTACTGAGTCACAAGGCTTTCCCAAAATTGGCGGTTTTGGTGAAATATCTGAAAATTGCCTCAAAGCTTCAACTTTCCAGCATTGTATTGTCCATGTATCATTACCAGCATAAAGCATCCTAAATATAAAAATAGGGGTCTACTAAACAGTTTGATGCCCAATGTGCATAGATATACCAAACTATGTGGAGCACAGAGACCCCCAAATGACAATATGTATAGACATTTTCACGGCTGACGCGCTGGCTGCTGCAATATAACCACCCGGTGTGTGTATTATGCGACATTAGACCCCCCTAACAGTACAGAGACCTCAGAAAACCATATATTTTCAGAAAGTACACATTCTGACGAATCCAATATGGGTAAATAAGTGTTTCTACTGCAAACTGCCAAACTGCAAAACAATGCTGAACATAACGGTTTTTATCAAATTTCTGAAAATCGTCACAAAGCTTGAATTTTACCCCATTATATGCCCCACATTTCGTAACTTATCAGCATAAAACATCCTAAATATGAACGCCAGGTGTCTACTGAACACTTTGATGCCCAGTATGCATAGATATACCAAACTATGTGGCGCACAGAGACCCCCAAATGGATATATAGTAGATAAAATTTACAAGGCAAAACAAAATAAGGCAGTAAAGAGTGAAATGCAAAAAAATCAAATAAAACCACAAAAATCAATGTTTTTTTTCCAGACTAGTGTTATCGGCCGTCAGAATCACAGTTTGAATATTTTAGCTGGGCCAAACAGGTTATACGGCTAGAAACAAGTGAACACAACATATGCAGAGCTGAAAATGCAATAAAATGGCTAAAAATTCAATAAAATGGCTAAAAATGCACCAAAATACCCAAAATTGCAATATAATCACCGAAATAACATACAAAAGGTATTGCACAGTACGGTTAGCGAATACGCTATTCATAATGGCAATAAAACATTTTTTTCAGCCAAAAAAAGAGACGCGATAAGAAAAAAAAAAAATAAATCAATGCCATGTATTTGCGTGTGTACAATTGGTAAATTACATGTTATGTGCGCGTGTGTGCGTGTGCACGTGTGTGTGAGTGCAGTGAGTGTAAGTGACCCCCCCCAATCCCCAAAAATGTATGTGTAAGTGTGAATCTAAGTGTGTATTACTGTAATAAGTGTGTGTTGGTGTGTGTAATTAATGCACTAACCTGAAAAAATCGCTGGAGACTGTTGCAGGCGATCTGGAAGGGCCCCAGGAACAGATCTGCGTCGGCATCGCTGTCCCTCTGCTGTGTGGGCGGAGCTGATCATCGCAGTGTAGGCTGCAGCAGCAGGACACGTAAGTAACACGTGCCTGCTGCTGCTTTTGGGCCCCTGGGCGATCGCGCCCCAGGGGCCACTCGATCCCCTGCTCTGCTCGTTGCCTAGGGGCAGGGGATCGAAGCGGAACGGAGCGAGCGGCTCTAACAGCCGCTCCTCCGCTCCAGAACCCGGAAGTGCTGCAGAACGTAGAATCTACGTTCTGTGGCATTTCAAGTTACTTTTCCACAAAACGTAGATTCTACGTTCTGTGGCACTTAAAGGGTTAAACAGTGTATAAATTATGTGTACTTGTAAAATTCATTTTGTCCACAAGATGTCACCGGTGTGTTTCATAAGCTCATGTTACAGTGCTCAATTAAAATCCATATGTTACAAAAGTATCCTAAAAGGAAAAAAGAAACAAAATTGTAACTAATTTTCTATCCATAATTTATAAAACATTTCCTTTCACTGTAAAAACCACAGAATAACTTATTCTGTGGTTTTTACAGTGAAAGGAAATGTTTTATAAATTATGGATACAATTTAGTTACAATTTTGTTACAGGTTTGGATAACAAGCATGGATTGGAGAATTTGAATGTGTAAAGACCGAGGCGGCAGCTTATTGGCCCGTGTATGGGGGCCCCCGACGGGCTTCCCCAATCGAGATCTGGCCGAAAGTCGTTGATGCTGACTGCCCGTTCCTGTTCACTTGGATCCGATCGTTGGGCCCTAGGGCCCACGGTCGGATCAGTCCGATATTGCCCACCTCAAGGTGGGCATATCGGAGAGAGATCCGCTTGTTTGGCGACATCGCCAAACCAGCAGATCTCTCCGTGTATGGCCACCTTTACACTATTTAAGATTGGTCAAATTCCATCTCCACTCGCAGCACTCACAGAAGTAAATCACGCTGCAGCCATTCTTTCCCTGCTTGCAGTCATTCAAAGGAGAAAGTCTCCTAATGAATTTAAAAAAGTCCACCTTCCACTCAATCAGTGAACTTTTTAAATTTATTAAAAAAAATATTTTCAGATGGACTGAAACAAAATTTGGGCTTATCTACTCTTACTATGGACTTTGCTACTACTGGACTGTTACAAGAAGTATGGAAAGACCCTTTGGTGAACTTATGATTTACATATTACATATGCAGGAGTGCTTCGTCAATGAGGCGAACTGAGAATCTCGCCTCAGGCGGCATTGCCCCACTAGGTACCAGGGGTGGCAAAAATGCTGCTCTTTATACTTTAGGAGCTGAATTTCAGGTTTTCAAACTGGAAATTCAGCTCTTCTAACACAGAGAGAGCAATTATACTCTCTGTGCTAGCATCCTGGCCCTTTCTGCCGCCCTCGTACACCTCCTCCTGCACAAAAAGGTGAGCTCATGGGGGAAGGGGAGCGCCAGCAACTTCAAGCTGCCTCAGGAGGCAGAGAAGCCAGGATCGCCCCTGTACATATGTGCTCATCAGCGACGGATTTCTTTGTGGGCCGCACCTAGACCGCGCGGTCCTAGCGCACGCCTACACATCCCCTTCCCAGTGCACCGGCGAAAAAACTCCGGCGCAGGTGGTGTAATTGAATGGGAACGCACACCCATAATGCGGCATGCCGCCCCTATTTTTTTGCCGCCCTAGGCCCTTTGCCGCAAATCCGGGCCTGGTGCTCATGAATCTGATGCCATCTGTTTCTTATGGGTAGATCTATTTATGGATAATGCCCTTGGAATTTTGATACATGGCCACTAGTAGGAGCTGGTGTTGCAGGTCACATTATGTGGTGTGGGGGATATGTGGATGTCACAACACCTTGAGAAGACATGGACATAGGGCAAGACTCACACAACACAACTCCTTTAGGGAATGCAGCTCTTTATTGTAGCATGGCAATGTCAATATCACAGGTTTAGATGGTAGCCAGCCGGCATTCAGTGATTCTGCTTGAGGATGATGCCAGGGTTGAGCACTGCTATTGTTGGTTACTGGAGCATGTAGGTACAGCTGTGATGGTTCACAGCTGGGTAGTCTCTGTGGTCCTCCATGTATGTATAAAGACTAACAAATTGGAATTCTTAACCACCAACTTTGTAAGCCAGAAAGGGAACAGCCCCTGTCGTAAATGCTGAACAGGGTTTGATTCCTTCTGCCAACCACAAAGACAGCTTCCACAAGGGCCAATCACATGATAGGCCAAGCGACATTGAAGGGACCAGTCTGGCCATGAATTATAATGGTGCCAATCACAGCTAATACTGTTTGGCCAATGGGGTGACATTTGGGGAGCATGCCCAGTTTAGTCTGAATGTAGGATCCAGACAGTACACAGCTCTTGGGGTCATCTATGTGTAGTGAGTTACAGAGGACTCTGGTTTGTTTGCCCTCATGGTAGGGGTCACTTACCAAGGAATGCAGGTTTGGCTATCTAACCTCAAAACTAGGGATGTAGCGAACCGCCGAGTATGTGTTCGCGAACGTCGTTCGCGAACACCGGCAAAAAATGCGAACAGTTCGCGAACAGTTCGCGAACTTCGAACATCCGAAAATCGTTCGATTCGAACGATCGAAGGATTTTAATCGTTCGATCGAAGGATTTTCGTTCGAATCGAACGAACGAAGCCATTCGATCGAATGATTTAATTCAATCCAATGGCTTAGATCGTTCGATTCGAACGAAAATCCTTCGATTTTAGCGGTCGAAGGAATCAAATGGTCGAATGATTTTTGACGCGAACGCCTATTGGCGAACGTCGCGCGACGTTCGCGAACTTGCGGCGGACGCGAACAGTCGAAGTTCGCGCGAACTAGTTCGCCGGCGAACAGTTCGCTACATCCCTACTCAAAACCCACATAGGGAAAGGAGCAAAGGTTGTCATACATATACCATTTGTTGAAGCAGTTAGAAGCAACTAAGCAATAATATAATACTTTACATTTTTCCCTCCAGATTAAAAGTTTGTTTTATCACAGTGGATTTAAGGGGTATCACGTTCCATACTCTGTAGATTGCACCAGAGGAAGGACCTATGTGGTCCGATACATGTAGTGCTATGCATGCCAAATAAACCCAAAAACTATTCTCACTATTTTTCAAGCATACAGTATATAATAACTTCATGTAGAGGTGACGTAGCTACTACACTGCTTGGGGAGCAGAACTTGATAGTCATTGTAATAAACAATTTTGTCCTCCTTCATTCACCCATGTTTGTTCAACTTCTACATCATTTCCTTCCCCAATTCCATATACTTCAGAACTGCAATATGGATCAAATAGAAAAACAAACATATATATATAGTTTTGTTGTAAATCTCACACACAGATATCCGCTTTTTATTTTGGTGGTTAGGCTTCTGTTTTAAATAGAAATATGAGGTTAAGTATCAAGTACAAAATAAGTAACACTTGACCCGAATTACTTTCTCAAAATATAAGGAAATAAAATTTAAGGGAATCGCAATTTCCCTTAATATGATATCACCTTCATTAAATTAAGCTCTGGTTTGATTATTGACAGCATAACATTCAAATTACAGATAACTTTTTTTAAAGCGGTACAGTGTCAGACTGGCCCGGCGGGACACCGGGAAAAAACCAGCCATGCTCCCCCGATCGGTCTCCCCCTTGTAAAAACACTTATGCTTCTGCACATCCGCATTACTTCACAAAGGAACTAGGTGAGCGAGGAGTCAGATCACTCTGTGAGCCTAAGGGAAGGATGTTTCCTGCAAGTCCCACATTTAAGTCCAAAATTTGGCCAAGAACCCCCCTTAGCTCATGACAGGGAAATAGTTATATGAAAACATGCTATTATAAACATAATATTGCTCATATAATGAGGACATATTTCACCAATATATTTAAAGGACACAATATTTTTTAAAATAAAGTAGAGCTCACTGTAACTCACCCCACCCCCCGTCCTCACCATTGACCCCCTTTCAGTAGCAGGATTGGGAACTCTAACAGATTTATGGGGATTGGCAGCCTGTTGTCTGGATACAAGCTCCATTGTCTCTCTAAAGGTGCCTCACTGGCAACAACTAAAACAAAAAAATATATATATTCCACCATTTTATATATCAAAGTAGCTTATTGTGAAGATAAAATAGGTGAAAAACGTGTTTTGAATTAAGTTTTTGGTTACTTAATGAGGCTATATTAGTATTTTGAGTGAATACATGTATACATGCAAAGGGGAAGCAAAGTCTCCTTTTCGCACCAGAACACAGCCCCTTTATAGTAATAGGATGTGCTAGATTTAGCCACTTGAGGTCTCACCTATAACCTATAACAGTTGTACATGATGTTTTGTGTTTCTGTACCAGCCCAAGGCAACCACAGCCGTTTAGCAGTAAAGATCTGTGTCTCCAAAGATGCCCCAGTAGCTCCCCATCTTCTTTTCTGCTGATTCACTGCACATGCTCTGTACTGCTGTCCTTTACTGAGCTTAGGGACCCACTCACAATATACAGTACACATAGAATAGAAATGTCACAATATAAGGCTGATTAGTAATTAATACAGACAATTACTACATGGCAGCACAGAAACCAGTGCAGCTAGCATCCCAAAAACTTTGTATCATAACTATCTTTTTGGTTTAAAGTTCATCCAGCTTTTTTGTTGAAAGTTTAATAATAGAATTATCCTTCCTTGATTTAAGATCAACATCTGTTTGGCAATTTCTGGTGGTAATTCCAACTTGGATAAAGGAACATATAAGTGCTATGCTGTTATATTATGCTGTTATATTAATAACAAATATTAAAATAACAAATGTTATATTAATAACAAATATAAAAGTAAGAAACGAGTTTTAATGAGCGGTATAAAAAAATCATTAAAAGTCACTACTTACTGGGTAAGCTTTTCATACTTGGTGTCCATTTCAACTAAACATCTAGTTTGCATCTCATAACTGGGGTCTGCATCTTCCTCATTTCCAAACACAATTGTGGGAGATGATGGCAACACATTGTTGATAGGATCAGGAATACAATTCCCTTGAAAATCATCATTTTGGATCATTTTGGAATTGAATCTGGTCCAAAGGGTTTTTCCTGGAGCATTAACATATCTGCAAGTATAGATCTACAATAAATAAAAGCTTTACAACATTTTGTAGGTGGGTGGAAACCTTGTGTATTATGAGTAAGTCATCTTGGAGAAATAGATGTGATTAGGCTGCATTAGCATTGAAATACCTGGAAAGTATATTAAAGCAGCACCTTGAATTAAAGATTATGTTTTGTGCTTCTGTACCAGCCCAAGGCAACCACAGCCCTTTAGCAGTAAAGATCTGTGTCTCCAAAGATGCCCCAGTAGCTCCCCATCTTCTTTTCTGCTGATTCACTGCACATGCTCTGTGCTGCTGTCACTTACTGAGCTTAGGGACCCACTCACAATATACAGTACACATAGAATAGAAATGTCACAATATAAGGCTGATTAGTAATTAATACAGACAATTACTACATGGCAGCACAGAAACCAGTGCAGCTAGCATCCCAAAAACTTTGTATTATAACTATCTTTTTGGTTTAAAGTTCATCCAGCTTTTTTGTTGAAAGTTTAATAATAGAATTATCCTTCCTTGATTTAAGATCAACATCTGTTTGGCAATTTCTGGTGGTAATTCCAACTTGGATAAAGGAACATATAAGTGCTATGCTGTTATATTAATAACAAATATTAAAATAACAAATGTTATATTAATAACAAATATAAAAGTAAGAAACGAGTTTTAATGAGCGGTATAAAAAAATCATTAAAAGTCACTACTTACTGGGTAAGGTTTTCATACTTGGTGTCCATTTCAACTAAACATCTAGTTTGCATCTCATAACTGGGGTCTGCATCTTCCTCATTTCCAAAGACAATTGTGGGAGATGATGGCAACACATTGTTGATAGGATCAGGAATACAATTCCCTTGAAAATCATCATTTTGGATCATTTTGGAATTGAATCTGGTCCAAAGGGTTTTTCCTGGAGCATTAACATATCTGCAAGTATAGATCTACAATAAATAAAAGCTTTACAACATTTTGTAGGTGGGTGGAAACCTTGTGTATTATGAGTAAGTCATCTTGGAGAAATAGATGTGATTAGGCTGCATTAGCATTGAAATACCTGGAAAGTATATTATAGCAGCACCTTGAATCAAAGATGATGGGCATGGGCAATAACAGTTGTACATGATGTTTTGTGCTTCTGTACCAGCCCAAGGCAACCACAGCCCTTTAGCAGTAAAGATCTGAGTCTCCAAAGATGCCCCAGTATCTCCCCATCTTCTTTTCTGCTGATTCACTGCACATGCTCTGTGCTGCTGTCACTTACTAAGCTAGGGACCCACTCACAATATACAGTACACATAGAATAGAAATGTCACAATATAAGGCTGATTAGTAATTAATACAGACAATTACTACATGGCAGCACAGAAACCAGTGAAGCTAGCATCCCAAAAACTTTGTATCGTAACTATCTTTTTGGTTTAAAGTTCATCCAGCTTTTTTGTTGAAAGTTTAATAATAGAATTATCCTTCCTTGATTTAAGATCAACATCTGTTTGGCAATTTCTGGTGGTAATTCCAACTTGGATAAAGGAACATATAAGTGCTATGCTGTTATATTATGCTGTTATATTAATAACAAATATTAAAATAACAAATGTTATATTAATAACAAATATAAAAGTAAGAAACAAGTTTTAATGAGTGGTATAAAAAAAATCATTAAAAGTCACTACTTACTGGGTAAGTTTTTCATACTTGGTGTCCATTTCAACTAAACATCTACTTTGCATCTCATAACTGGGGTCTGCACCTTCCTCATTGGCAAACACAATTGTGGGAGATGATAGCAACACATTGTTGATAGGATCAGGGACATCATTCCCTTGGAAATCATCAGTGTCCACAAATGGATCAGAGTTTAAGAAGTCCAGGGGTTTTGCCATGTTTTACACCTGGTGCTTTTGGAGAAAAGGGGAAATATTACAAATATTATATGTGGCACTGTTTAAAGGAAACACGAGGACTTGTTTGTATTAAATATTATTAATTCACATTGTGATGATATAAAATATAATGTTAAGCAGGAAATCATCATTGTGCTTTTTCATTCTCTACTGTATCACCTTTCCAACATGTTGTTTTCTCTCCCGAACTAAGCATATGTCTTTTTTTCTCTTTCAGAAGTGACATCTATGTAGAAGGGACAGATCTGACATACCACAAGTCTAAATGATTAAGTTGTGAAAAGAAGCATACTGAGCTTCTGGTAGGCAAAAGGGAAATACAACTCCCTGGTAGGGCTGCTTTAAACCAACCCTTCTGCGGCAAAAATATATCAACTAAATGTTACAAAATTGTAACAGTTTAGAGTCTGCACCTGAATTACTGAGCTGCCAGACTCAAACACCAAAAGACATTTAAACTTTAAACTAAGATTTTGAAAACACCTTAAAAAAATAAATAATGGAAGTTGATTGAAAAAAAGTCTTTATTTCTGGGGAACAATCTGAAAACAATTGAACTAAAAAAAGTGTTTGGAAGGTGAACAATCCATTTAAGTGTGAATTATTTCTGTGTAACATGTTTCCCAAGGTCCTTGTTTCGGCTAAGGTTTCTGCCTCTAACAACCACCTTTCACTTCGGGAGGAGCCCTCTGCTACTCAGATGCTGAGTGAAAGGACCAAGGCGGAAGTTCTGGGCAGGCCAGGGAACTGTAACATTTACAGGAGGAACAGGGAACAGAAAGTTTAGTTGTGGAAGGCTGGCTGAGACCGTACCAACCAGACAGTGTAGTACAGGATCAGGAACTAGGAGTGTAGTCAGGATAAACAGACCAAGGTCAAAGCCAAACAGTAACGTGGTACAAAGTCAGGATCCAGAAGAGTGATCAAACAGAAAAGGGTCAGTTCAGGCAGCGATACAGCAAGGTCAAAAACAGGCAAAGGTCAGGAACAGAAAATCAGACAACAATCAAACCCATGAACAATCAGTAAATAGCCCTACATTGGGCAATAAGTCAGTGCAGTGTAGGGGGTTTTATAGGCAGCTTAATGGCTTACACAGATCACCTGTGGTCAGATTGGCAACAGGTGAAACAAGCCAAGCCTACTTGCAATTATATGGAAAGCAATAGGAGTGAACGAGGGCCTTAGCTGTCTGCTCACATAACACAGCAGTAATGCACACAGCAAAAAAAAAACAAAAAAAAAAACAGGTCCCTGGTTCAACTCCAAGCAGGTTATTACATTCTGGGCTAAGAGCCGTGGGTTAGGGTTGGGTGCAGGTCGACAATTCGTCGATCCCCACATCACTAATACATATCCTCAAATGTCCCTCTCGCCTATTATATAATGGGTAGAACTCCAGACAATTTAACATCACACTGAATAAATCAACATAAAAGCATAAGACATTTTAATCCAGGAAAGATCCTGCTAAAGAAGAAACTTAAACAGATTTTTACTCACTACTTTGAAAACAGATGTACAAATTACGTGGTTGAGCCTAGACATGGTGTACCAAAGGCGCAATTTTTTTTTCAATTTGATATATATATTTTACATCTGTAAGGAAATACATTTAATATGAGTGTCACGACCGGCACCCGATACCAGAACAAATGCCAGGCACCCTGGTCTCGGCTCGGCTTCACCAGTAGTGTGACCACCGTTGGGCTTCTGGCCATATCCCTTTGAAATGGAAGTGCAGGAATAGCAACCAACATTTGTTTATGATGGAAGGCATCGGGCAATTTAACTATATGTTTTGTATTGTGTGCTTGTGTGCATGCCGTGTTTGTGGAGGCAGCTGGACTTCAGGAGGATGCCCCGGGGACTGCTGGGAGGGGGGCCCTGTTACAGGAGCCCCGGGCCCCCCCTAGTCCGACTCTGGGCCTAGAACTACATGTACTAGCAGTGTCGCAATGTTTTTAGGTAGCAGTGGCTATTAAGTGCTTTTAAAATTCTGTCAGGTTTAGGATACTGAAATGGCTAGCTGGAGAACAGTAACTGGAATGTCCTCAATTCTTTCTGCAACAGAGAAATGCTTCTATGCCAAAGTTCTCAGCTAATTGAGAAGTAAGCTGTTGGTAAAGAGACAGTATAGCCCCTTGTTCAAAATAAGTTCAATGAACAGAGCTGTGCTGTACACAGACAATCCACCTGCATAATCAAAGATGGAGCAGCTTCAAACTCCCTGTTAGCCCTGTTTAGCTCAAGACATAGCAAAAGCCATAGATTTGTATCTGTATTTTATTTATATTTCCCTTATACAGGTATGGGACCTGTTATCCAGAATGCTCGGGACCTGGGATATTCTGGATAATGGATCTTTATGTAATTTGGATCTCCATACCGTAAGTCTACTAGAAAATCATGTAAACATTAATTAAACCCAATAGGCTTGTTTTGCTTCCAGTAAGGATTAATTATATCTTAGCTGGTATCAAGTACAAGCTACTGTTTTATTATTACAGAAAAAAGGAAATCATTTTTAAAAAATTGGATTATTTTGGATAAAATGGAGTCTATAGAAGGCCTTTGCGTAATTTGGAGCTTTCTGGATAACAAGTTTCCGGATAATGGATCCCATACCTGTAGCAATTCTGAAGGGCAGACCGTGCACATATTCTAGCAGCAATAAATCAATGTAACAATCAGCGCAACAACAATGAAAATTAGTGTAACGTTCCCAACTTCCCAAAAGTTCACACATCTAATAGGCATTCATAATCTATGGAAGAGCACTGGGGCCAGCAAAAAAAAAAAAATTATGGTGAATTATGACTTTTAAAAGTCATAATTATGACTTTAAATCTTATAATTATGACTTTTAAACTCATAACTATGACTTTAAATCTCATAATTATGACTTTTATTCTCATAATTATGATTTTTAAACTCATAATTATGACTTTAAAAAGTCGAAATTATGACTTCTAATCTCATAATTATGACTTTTAAACTCATAATTATGACTTTAAATCTCATAATTATGACTTTTAAACTCATAATTATGACTTTAAAAAGTCGAAATTATGACTTTTAATCTCATAATTATGACTTTAAAAAGTTAAAATTATGACTTTAAATCTCATAATTATGACTTTTAAATCTCATAATTATGACTTTAAATCTCATAATTATCACATTTAAATCTCATAATTATGACTTTAAAAAGTCGAAATTATGACTTTTAAATCTCATAATTATGACTTTAAATCTCATAATTATGACTTTTAAATCTCATAATTATGACTTTAAAAAGTCGAAATTATGACTTTTAAATCTCATAATTATGACTTTTGCAGTCCTGCTTGCAGCCAAATGCCCTGCCTGTAATGTCCTGTGTAGATGAAAGCTCAGCTGCAAGCAGGACTGCAAAAGTCATAATTATGAGATTTAAAAGTCATAATTATGAGATTAAAAGTCATAATTTCGACTTTTAAAAGTCATAATTAGGAGATTTAAAAGTCATAATTATGAGATTTAAAGTCATAATTATGAGATTTAAAGTCATAATTTCGACTTTTTAAAGTCATAATTATGAGATTTAAAGTCATAATTATGAGATTTAAAAGTCATAATTATGAGATTTAAAGTCATAATTATGAGATTTAAAAGTCATAATTATGAGATTAAAAGTCATAATTTCGACTTTTTAAAGTCATAATTATGAGTTTAAAAGTCATAATTTCGACTTTTTAAAGTCATAATTATGAGAATAAAAGTCATAATTATGAGATTAAAAGTCATAATTTCGACTTTTTAAAGTCATAATTATGAGTTTAAAAGTCATAATTTCGACTTTTTAAAGTCATAATTATGAGAATAAAAGTCATAATTATGAGATTAAAAATCATAATTTTGACTTTTTAAAGTCATAATTATGAGTTTAAAAGTCATAATTATGAGTTTAAAAGTCATAATTTAGACTTTTTAAAGTCATAATTATGAGTTTAAAAGTCATAATTATGAGATTTAAAGTCATAATTATGAGTTTAAAAGTCATAATTATGAGATTTAAAGTCATAATTCACCATAATTTTTTTTTTTTGCTGGCCCCAGTGCTCTTCCGTAATAATCTATATCAGTTCTTTGATGGAAAAAGTCAGTCTTACCAAAGGGGTGATACTGGCAAGCCTAGTTATGGCTTCTTGTTTGCTCCTCCTAGCTTTCAGAACCAGGTTCCCGTATGTTAGGTAGATAAAGTGCAATCTCTGCTGCCGAGATGCTAAAACTGAGTCCAACTGTCAGATCAGAGAAGAATTCTTTATTCACTTCACTGAGTAGCATATACTGTAATAGCAGACTGATTATGCTCTGACTTCTATAACATTTTATAAATCTGGAAATGGATTACATTATTCTTACAATGAACCTAATTGGTTAAATTTACTTCCTAATGTTCTGATTGGTCCTGGCACTATATGATAAAGATAACGTCAACCAGTGCCTTTATTTTATGCAGTTTTATCTACCTTTATTGACTTTGTGAGTCAGACAGTTTATACACGCACAAATATGTTATCTCATGTAGATTTGGCTTCTGTAAAACACCACTAGTCTACAGAACGTTTTATACAATTCTCCTTAACTCTTTCAGCTTTCACAGCTCATTGTCATTTGGGAAGGGACACAAGAGGAACTTTTGGAGTTCAATGGCTATATAAAACAGTCATCTAGTTCTAGTAATCTATATAGAGTTTCAAAAAGAAATATTATCTTGCTAGATCTGAATACAGGTAGGATCAACCATAGGTCCTCATAGGGAACTCGGGTCCATGGGTGAGGGACCAATAAATAAATTAATAAGTAAACAATAACAAAAATAAAACACAATTTAAAAAAAAATATATATATGTCTACGCCCTAATTGGTAAAGCAACCCCATTGGCAACGGCACTTAATAGAGGGAAGGGAGATGGTTAAAACCCCAGCTAGCAGTGCAGCCTTGTAGTTTTGAGAAAAAGCTATTGAAGTTACCATTAGAATGTCCTCAGAATTGAAGCAATTATTGGCAGAAGTAAGGAGGCAGCAGAAAGGAATGGAGGAGATTGGTTGCAGAAAATATTACAAATGCAGCCGATCGCAGAGCAAGGAACAGCCGGCGAATCCATTAGGGGCAGGAGAATCAGGAGAGCGTGGCCTCCGGAACGCCATATCGTTAGTCCTGCGAGAACTGGCAAGCGCATGAGATAGTAACGTAACTAGAGGGGGGTGGGCCCTGGTGCGTGATGCGCCCCCCTCCATACGCAATTTTCTAGACTGCCGTTTCGTGGCGAGCGGACTGCCGGGGGGCCCTGAGGGGGTGCGAGCCCTGGCCCGCTCGCACCCCCTGCTCCCCCGATAGTTCCGCCACTGGCATGAGAAGATCGCAGGGAGATCAGAGACGTTCTCCTTCACCTAACAGGCCGCAAACACACTCCAGGGGCAGACAGCGGCAGGAGCACCACACAGGGAATGGAGCACTGGAGCAGAGGCAGGCACAACCCGCATCCAGAAGGAGCAGCATCAGCGTTATCCATGACTTCAGTCTCAGGAGTGTAGCGTCCACTTCTAGAAACCAGGAGACAGGCAGCCATGGCGCTAATTGCAATATGGGTGCATTTCAGCAAGAAGGGAATTAGGATTTGCAGGCAAATAACCCTTCGCATCATCAGCAGCAAAGTCCATTGAGGTGCTCTCCAGGCATGGGTATCGGCCTGAAAGGGCATGGCAGTCTGAACAATTATCGGGTGAGAATTATGATGATATGAGTATGCTACACTAGATTATGGATAGACTACAACCTCAGTCAGTTGTGCCTTCACAACATAATAGATCAGAAGGTCATATGACTACAGTTGGCAGTAGTTAGTCACCCCATAAGGAAAGGTCATTTCATATATCACCTAGTGTTGGCTGGTCTGGCGCTTTTCTAATGATTTACATCAATTATGTGAATCTGCGCTGTTAGGATTACACTTGGATAAGGCAATGAAGTCCAAAATATGGGAAGGTCGGTTTGTTGATGTATTTAACCTTGTACAGTCTGAAAAGAAATCTATTGACAAATCATATAGAAGGGTTGGTGATACCAATGAGAAGTTAAAAATAATTCCTCGTACCATTAATAACTGGTTACATGGTTTTTCTGTTTATGCTACTGTATTGTGTGAAAAAGCTTCCTCTTTGTTCTGTTATCTCAAACTCATTTGGGGAGCCTATAGAACATATGGGGGTGGTTGTTGGCTTAAATATGAGGAGCAATTCCTACAATGAATGGCTGCTAGAGTTTATATGCGTTGGGACTGTCAGGATATGAATTTATGGCTTTTAATCATGACACCTAACAGGCCAGTGACTAATTTGTAACCTAGACCTGGGGCATCTGCAGGTACTTCAGTGACAGGAAATAGGAGAGGCCAATGTTGGTTCTACAATGAAAGCCATTGCAGATGGTACTCGTCTTGTCATTTTAGACATGAATGTTCTTTCTGTGGAGGGGCTCTCCCAGCCATTAGGTGCTTTAAGAAGGCTAGACAAGCAGCTGCCAAGTTGCCTGTTGCTTCCAAGGGTGAAGACGCCAGTGAGCGTGGAAAGGATGTTGCCTCGGCTAAGCACCTACCCCAATGAACGCGAGGCCCTGATATTACAGTATGCATTTTCAGTAGGGTTCTGGATACCTTTTCAGGATAATAACCTTTATACAGACTCTTGTGAATTTGAAGTCTGCAAAAGAACATGAGGTGTCAGTTTGTCAAAAACTCTTAAAAGAGGTTGAATTAGGTAGAATGGCAGGGCCTTTTCTGCAGTCTCCATTATTGAATTTAAAAGTGTCACCTTTGGGTATTGTTCCTAAAAAAGAACCGGGAAAGTTTGGTCTTATTCACCATCTTTCATACCCGAAGGGTTTGTCTGTCAATGATGAGATAGATAAGGAAGAATCTAAGGTCCTAAATACATCTTTTGATATGACTTTGGAATTAGTTAGAAATGCAGGCGAAGGTGCCCTAATGGCAAAATCTGACATATAATCTGCTTTTCGTCTTCTTCCAGTACATCCTGAATGTTTTCATTTGTTGGGTTGCAAATTAAGGGATAGGTATTTTGTGGATATGGCCCTTCCCATGGGGTTTTCAATATTATGTTACTATTTTGAGGTATTTAGCTCATTCTTGGAATGGGTAATACAGAGAATGACGTGCGAAACAGTTATGGTAGTACATATTAATTGCCCATGTGGATTAGTGTACTGTGGTAAAACCATATTACAATTTAAAGAAAGAATCAGTATGCACAGGGTTAGTATACTTTTTCTCTATGGGTCTAAGTGCTGCCTTAGACCCAGAGAGAAAAACAAAAATGAAGGAGAGTAACAAGAGAGTAACAGGATATAGTACAGCAACCTGTAGCCAAACACTGGGCCGATGAACTGCTTTTTAACTTGAGGAACAGTGATATACTTGAGAGGTAACTTTGTTTCTAAATAGCATCATAGTTACAAAATATTATCCACTTCAATTTAAGTAAAAGTATCTAGTTAAGTAATAAATACAACAGATACATTGTATAGAGAGAAACTTTGTTAGATTGTAACAACAGATTTTTATTGTTTTGCAGGATGAAATACATATGGAACGTTAAGAATGTATTTAAAGATGATTTAGGATGTTCAAAGGGACACACCAGGTGGTGATATTGGTATCATGTACTATGTATTTATATTTATATTTAAATTATTAATTATTTATTGCAGCACCATGTATTGACACTTCACATTTTTAAACCTTTTAATTTGTAAGATCTGAAATGAATTATATGTAAATGAGATGTATTCTGATTGGTTGAAACTCATTAGCACTCATTTTTTGGCGCCTTTTGGCACAATTTAAACACAGTTTGCACATAGCATTATATCCTTGAAAAAGGTTTCAAAGAGGACCGAAACATCGGAATTGTATAAGATGTGTGTGAAATAAAATTACACAAAGGGTAGTGCTGGTCCTGGAATTTCTTTCCAAACAGACTGTAGGAATTAAGATTGACTGTGCACCCCGCAAGTAAAGGCGACAGAGTGCAGGTATTCTATGAGATATATATATATATATATATATATATATATATATATACACAGAGAGAGAGAGAGAGAGAGAGAGAGAGAGAGAGAGAGAGATATCCTTGAAAAAGGTCCTAAGGTGGACCGAAACGTCGGTTTGATACCAAGACAACAATAAAGAATATTACGTTTTAAGAAAAGGGAGTGCTGGTCCATTGCTAATAGAGAGAAAGAGAGAAAGAGAGAGAGAGAGAGAAAGAGAGAAAGAAAGAGAGAGAGAGAGAGAGAAAGAGAGAGAGAGAAAGAGAGAGAGAAAGAGAGAGAAAGAGAGAGAAAGAAAGAAAGAAAGAGAGAGAGAGAGAGAGAGAGAGAGAGAGAGAGAGAGAGAGAGAAAGAAAGAGAGAGAGAGAGAGAGAGAGAGAGAGAGAGAGAGAGAGAAAGAGAAAGAGAAAGAGAAAGAGAAAGAGAAAGAGAGAGAGAGATATGCGTGTGCCTACATACTGCCAGGGCCTAGAATCTCTGTAAACATTCTAAATTCAAGATTTAAGTTGAATGTTCGTGTCTCTGGTGTTTCAGTCTGGCAGATCAGTGTTCCAGGGGCAGATTTTGTTACAATTTGCTCCTTTAGTTGATACATTTCTCAGTAGGATGTGTGGGGAATATAAGCAACTATTGTAACAATTCTAACAGCTGCCTTTAAAGGATAAGTAAACCTTAAAAATAAGTAAATGGACAAGGGTGCTATTCTAAGAACTTTCTTTCTCCTGACAACTTCCTTGACTACTTGGTGGTCAGACTGGGCAGAAAATGACCAGCAGGTGGCGCTGTTGTAACAAAATGAATTAATGTTAACAGTACATATAACCTTAAAAAAAAATAATGAATGTACATTGCACAAGTGCTTAGAATAGCACCCTCATCAATTTTACATTCACTTATTTGTAAGGTTTACTTATCTTTTAATGAAACTCAGGGATTCTGCTCAGCAGGGACATAAGAAATGTATCGACTAATTTAATGTATCACTATAGAACAGTTACAGAGTCAGTGATCCCCCCCCTCCAAGAGTTGCTTCAGAAAGAAGGTAAAAAAATTAATTTATACTTCAATATTAGCAAAACAGTCACAAATTGAAAATAGAAAGTCATTTTAAAAACTCGTTATTTCTGGTGAACTGAAAACAACTGAACTGAAAAAAAAAGTGTTGGAAAGTGAACGAGCCCTAAAGCATTTTGTTATAGTTCATATTGGCTTTTGAATTCCCAGTGGCTGAAACCATAGCCAAGAAGCAGGCAATTCTCAAGAAAGGGTTACTAGTTATAACGTGCAGAAATGAGAGGGAAAGAGATTTGAGTCAGTACAAACAATATATTACCAACATGAAAAAAACCTTGGGCACAAGCCCAGAGCAATTAGCCAGTAAATAGGTAACTGATATGAACATAATATGCAGAGGAGGGTCAGTCATAGGATAACTGAACAACACTTACAGGAATGCAATTTCTAAATTCCTATAAAGCAGAGAATAAGTCAGGGTTCAGCTATAATGGAGATTCTGTTAAGATTTTATTGGTCAGATTTATGTGACAAACAAAATCTTTGTCATGCAACAGCACAATATGTTGTATGATGCTACAAATGATCCCCCCCCCCCCCTGGTGTCATTTGAATCTGATCACATAAAGTTGCATGAAAATAAAGCTGGCCATACACAGGGAGATGCGCTCATTTGGCGGATCTCTCCCCGATATACACACAGCGTGGTGGGCTGATCCGGTCGTGGGCCCTAGGGCCCTACCTGTATCTTTTTTTGCCCCAAATAACCAAACCAAACTAGCACTGCTACAGATAAGGGTCTTATGACATTTCTGATAATCACTTCAATGCTTGCACTTTAAAGCATCTTATCTCCCACATGACAATACAAAAATAAAATATTCTAAATATTAATTCTGGGATGTATTGGTGACATGTGTGAATGAGTCTGTTGGTCTGTATCTGGCTGTATCCCCGTTGTGATGTGATCATTTGGCCCAAGGTTTGGCCTATCGGGGCATATCAGGAAAGATCCCCCAAACAAGCTGATCTTTTGATCTATGACCACCTTAACACACAGAAAGGAAACCTGTGGCAAGGAACTGAATGGGGAGGATCTATAAAAAGCTTTCTATGGGCACTGAGGGGAGGAGACCAGTAATTAACCCCAACCATTGCTGAACCAGATTTTGCCACTACCAAAGGTACCCTCTTGTTGAGTGCAGCGGCGATCCTTGCCTTTATGCAGCCTGCGGCGGCCTTCTGTTGCCGCCCCCACCCCTCCTCATGTCGCTCACCTTTTCAGCGCTGGAGGGGGTCAGGGGCGGTGCATGTCGCTAGTGCAGAGAATGCAATTGCGCTCTCTGCACTAGAAGAGCCGAATTTCCGGGTTGAAAACAGGAAATTCGGCTCTTAGTTACCAGGAGCGGCATTTTTGCCTCCCCTGGCAACCAGGGGGGCGCTGCCGTCTGAGGCAAGTGGCTCAACTCGCCTCATTGGTGGAGCACCCCTGGTTGAGTGTAAGAATACGGAACAGTTCAATACAGACGCACACCCTAGTCCTCCAATCACGAAGCCCAGGTGAACGGTGAGATAGGTATCAGCCACCTATCAAATGTATACGGCAAAGGATTCACTGGCACATGGGTAATGCTGGCAGGGTGATACCCTTGCTTTAAATTTATTTAGTGCAGCATGGAACGTTTCGGGGATGTCCCCCTTTATCAAGCATCATGCTTGATAAAGGGGGACATCCCCAAAATGTTGAGTGTAAGAATACAGCAGCCAAATGGTCAGCATTAACATTGCTAGCAGGTTCCCAGTATTTCTCTTCAGGGCCAAATCCTGTATAAAAGGTTCATTTACAAAGCGTGGAGGTGCAAGTACAAGAGTGCTAAGAGGCAGAGCACACCTATGTGCCTTCACTAATACAACCCTGACTAAAGCAGTCAGCACTGTACTAGAGAAGCGAGCTGCAGGTCTCTGCTCTCTGATATGGAGCACAGATGCCTGTGGCTATTTGCAAAATGTTCTTTTCAGTGTGCAAAGTGCAAAAAAGATTTCCAACTACTGTATATAAACAAAACATCTTCAACAGAAACTGGACAGAATGTGGGGCTGAGCTGTGTCCATTAAATGGTGAAAATGAAAAATGTACAATTTAAATATTCCCAGTTAACCCCCTTCCTGAAAATTAAATCTCTGAGCTGCCTCAATCCAGGTGGTATCAGACACCCACAGTCTAAATGTCACCGCATACAGATAATCAGAAAAAGTCTAAGATAGATTCCGTAAAGGAACCTCGGCAGTAACACATCTACTGGAGTCATCAAATAAAGTACACGTTGCCGGCAAAACTTGAAAATACCTTCCCGAGTTCTAGCAAAAAAGCAGGCAATTCCCAGAAATATTAAGAAAGAGGAAGAGAGAATTGAGTCACTAATTAATACTGAGACAATATTACTAATACTAACATAGAAAAGGGCTTTGGCACAAGAACAGAGGTGTTGACAACAAACTACATGATTTATGACAAATTGATTTATGATCAATCAAGATTTATTAAATATGCTTCTCTTAACAGGTGGGGTAATTATGAAGGAGCTTGAATGTATTAGTGTTAGTAATTTAAGTTATGATTTAAGAGGAAATTGGGAGCCAAAAAAGGGATATGTATTGGGGAGCGGCTGTTGTGATAACTATACTATATACTATAGCAGCAGTGTTTAGAACAGAGTTGTAAAAGGCCTACATCTTTCTGTGGCCCTGACATGAACCCCTTAATACTTTATGCGAGGTGAAATGTATTGGGTTATATACGGATACTAATAAAAACAAAATCATTTTTAAATACTTGAGTGTTTTATGAATTAGGAGTGTGTCACTAAATATATTCTTTACTAGGCTACACACAGTTTGGGTCATAAACAGAGTTGGTTTAACAAACGGAGTACCAGGGGTTCAGAACAAAGTTTGGAGCTCAGTTACACATGGAATTAAACTAATTAAACAAATTAAAATGCAGTTTTGGGAATTAAGCAAAAGCGTGATAAAGGTATCTGTGGTTTTCTGAATTAATTTAGTTTTTGGGGCTTGTAAAACATGTATAATTGAGGCAATAGGTTGATTCTACACTATTTTAATAGAACATACTATTACATAGTAATCCTATACATGTTGGGCATGAAACTGTTAAAATACAACCAGGCATTCATATTTAGGATATTTTAGTTTTGTATTATAACATGGGAGATAAAGTGGTTTGTTGCAAGCATTGAAGTGATTATCAGAAATGTCATAAATCCCTTATCTGTAGCAGTGCTCAGAAATTTTGTAATTTGGGGCAAAAAAAATATTTAGGTTTATTCTGAGATCAACCCACTGTTGGGGTGTCTTATGACATATAAAACAGCCAGAGTGCTTTGTTTGCACAAGCTAAAATGCCAGCCAAGAAAATTAATATGCAATATTTTTGTGAGGTCTCTCCCTGCAACACAGTTTGGCAACCCTATCTATATAAAATCTTCATAAATTTAGCTTTGCAGTGTGGTATTTTGGAGTACAAACCTATATTTACTAATTTTTCATTTGAAAGAAAGTGTTTTTTGGGGGATAAATATACTGTTGGTGGCTTTTTTTTACCTCTACATGATTTAATGGCTCAATAGCCCCACCTACAGCTTTTCCCAAAGCATTAAAGAAGTACAGTACAGCACAAGGAGCAGAGAGGCCAGGGAGCAGCAGCGCAACAGCATTGGTAGTGCAGAGAGCACGGCGTTCCATGCCACCAGTCAGGCTCAGTCACCACCGCGCAGGGGATACAGACGAGCAGCAAGTAGAAGTCCGCAGCCAACGCAGAGCAGGTTCCGGGGAAGAGCAAACACAGAGGAATCAGCAGCAGGTGAGGACATGGTTTACTTATCTTTTAATGAAACTCAGGGATTCTGCTCAGCAGGGACATAAGAAATGTATCAACTAATTTAATGTATCAATATAGAACAGTTACAGAGTCAGTGATCCCCCCCTCCAAGAGTTGCTTCAGAAAGAAGGTAAAAAAATTAATTTACACTTCAATATTAGCAAAACAGTCACAAATTGAAAATAGAAAGTCATTTTAAAAACTCGTTATTTCTGGTGAACTGAAAACAACTGAACTGAAAAAAAAAGTGTTGGAAGGTGAACGAGCCCTAAAGCATTTTGTTATAATTCATATTGGCTTTTGAATTCCCAGTGGCTGAAACCATAGCCAAGAAGCAGGCAGTTCTCAAGAAAGGGTTACTAGTTATAACGTGCAGAAATGAGAGGGAAAGAGATTTGAGTCAGTACAAACAATATATTACCAACATGAAAAAAAACCTTGGGCACAAGCCCAGAGCAATTAGCCAGTAGTGATGGGCGAATTTATTCGCCAGGCGCGAATTCGCAGCGAATTTGCGCGATTCACCGCCAGCGAATAAATTCGCGAAACTCCCGCGAAAATTCGCGTCAAAAATTCGCCGGCGTCAAAAAAATTTTTTCCGAAAAAATGGACGCCGCATCGAAAAACGGGCGCCGGCGTCTAAAAACGGGCGCCGGCGTCAAAAACGAGACGCCGTCGCCGTTTCGCGAATTTTTCGCCATTTCGCGAATTTCGCGAATTTTTCGGCGAAGCGAAACGGTGCAAATTCGCCCATCACTATTAGCCAGTAAATAGGTAACTGATATGAACATAATATGCACAGAAGGGTCAGTCATAGGATAACTGAACAACACTTACAGGAATGCAATTTCTAAATTCCT
This sequence comes from Xenopus petersii, assembly GCA_038501925.1. Taxonomy (NCBI): domain Eukaryota; kingdom Metazoa; phylum Chordata; class Amphibia; order Anura; family Pipidae; genus Xenopus; species Xenopus petersii. The sequence continues at coordinate 15,861,535 of CM076682.1, forward strand.
ATAAAGCAGAGAATAAGTCAGAGTTCAGCTATAATGGAGATTCTGTTAAGATTTTATTGGTCAGATTTATGTGACAAACAAAATCTTTGTCATGCAACAGCACAATATGTTGTATGATGCTACAAATGAACCCCCCCACTGGTGTCATTTGAATCTGATCACATAAAGTTGCATGAAAATAAAGCTGGCCATACACAGGGAGATGCGCTCATTTGGCGGCTCTCTCCCCGATATACACACAGCGTGGTGGGCTGATCCGGTCGTGGGCCCTAGGGCCCTACCTGTATCTTTTTTTGCCCCAAATAACCAAACCAAACTAGCACTGCTACAGATAAGGGTCTTATGACATTTCTGATAATCGCTTCAATGCTTGCACTTTAAAGAATCTTATCTCCCACATGCCAATACAAAAATAAAATATTCTAAATATGAATTCTGGGATGTATTGGTGACATGTGTGAATGAGTCTGTTGGTCTGTATCTGGCTGTATCCCCGTTGTGATGTGATCATTTGGCCCAAGGTTTGGCCTATCGGGGCATATCAGGAAAGATCCCCCAAACAAGCTGATCTTTTGATCTATGACCACCTTAACACACAGCAGGGAAACCTGTGGCAAGGAACTGAATGGGGAGGATCTATTAAAAGCTTTCTATGGGCACTGAGGGGAGGAGACCAGTAATTAACCCCTACCATTGCTGAACCAGATTTTGCCACTACCAAAGGTACCCTCTTGTTGCCCTAGGGACAGGTTTATAAGGATGTTGAGTGCAGCGGCGATCCTTGCCTTTATGCAGCCTGCGGCGGCCTTCTGTTGCCGCCCCCACCCCTCCTCATGTCGCTCACCTTTTCAGCGCTGGAGGGGGTCAGGGGCGGTGCATGTCGCTAGTGCAGAGAATGCAATTGCGCTCTCTGCACTAGAAGAGCCGAATTTCCGGGTTGAAAACCGGAAATTCGGCTCTTAGTTACCAGGAGCGGCATTTTTGCCTCCCCTGGCAACCAGGGGGGCGCTGCCGTCTGAGGCAAGTGGCTCAACTCGCCTCATTGGTGGAGCACCCCTGGTTGAGTGTAAGAATACGGAACAGTTCAATACAGACGCACACCCTGGTCCTCCAATCACGAAGCCCAGGTGAACGGTGAGATAGGTATCAGCCACCTATCAAATGTATACGGCAAAGGATTCACTGGCACATGAGTAATGCTGGCAGGGTGATACCCTTGCTTTAAAGTTATTTAGTGCAGCATGGAACGTTTCGGGGATGTCCCCCTTTATCAAGCATCATGCTTGATAAAGGGGGACATCCCCAAAATGTTGAGTGTAAGAATACAGCAGCCAAATGGTCAGCATTAACATTGCTAGCAGGTTCCCAGTGTGGAAGGAAAAGTCTTGCAGGCCTTGCTTGGCCCCCCTTAATGGAGTGAACAGTTTCTAAGTGCCCATGAGGCCCTTCTAGAAACTGTTCAAGGTTATGTGTAACATCTGTGAGAAGGTTCGTATTACTGTTATGTTTTTGTTTTCAGTAACAAGGTGCCCTGGCCTTGAAGCTCTCCCACTATGTTACTCCCTTCTCGTTCACATAGCTAGCTAACACTAGATAATTGTACACTGAGACACTATGATAGATACTTGGCAATACTCCCTTTTCTCCCTAGAGAGGCCTTTTCCCATTGAAGTTCCTCTCCTGAAGGGTATATAATGTGTAGTCAATCTTTTGTTTCTCAGTTCTGACCTACTTGTGTATCAGAACCCACGGAGCTCGTGTATGTTTATTATATAAATAATAAACTTGGATTATTCCTTTTACCTCGGTGATCTCCGGTCTTTGGATTATTCCCTAACAATTGGTGGAGATAATGCGGGCAGGCTCAAGACGCTGACTTCACCCATCCACAGTGAGGACCCGGAGAACTAACGGGACAGGAGTGGCCACACAGGGTAAGCATGCCTTGTTCTGTCTCCTTTCTTCTCCGGTTCCAAACGGACAGGGTGTTGCTGTGCAAGCAGCCTGACCCAAGGTGATCACGCGAGGTATCTATGTTTGTCTTAACCATGTGTCCTGTATGAATGTGCATGTGATTGGGGACTAATTGCAAAGTGAAAAAGTTCTAACTTTTCTATACTTTTGCTGCTTATAAGAATTGTACTAACTTACCTGGTCAGACCCCAGTATACCCCAAGATAGTATGCGTACTTGAGGGAAGAGGGCATTTTTTTAGTTGAGATGAAATAGGCTCACTAAGGCATTTGGCCAGAATGAGTGTAAGACTCCGTTAGGAGCATCTCGCCCTAGTGGGGAGGATTGTGAACAGAGGCTGATCACCTCTGCGCGTTCACCAAGGAGAGTGAGCGCAAGACAGTCGCTAGACAGAGTGACTGTAGAGCATTCACCAGGTAGTGTGATTGCTGTTAAATATGGCAAAGATGTAGTGGCTTACTTGCCTAAGTGGAGTACACTTACAGAGAGTAAGTCATTTGCCATTCCTCCCAATGATACATGGGATCACCAGACAAGAGTACAAGCATTTAAGTACATACGCAGCACAGCAGTGATATATCAGAAGCTTTAGCCCCACAGACTTGAGTGGTGGTAACTCATAAGGCATACATAGAGCCGTCAGCCTCCCTACTCTATGATGGGTTGTTTTCCCGTAATAGCTAAGAGAAAGAGAGAGGCAGCAAAAGAGGTAAATGGTCAAGTATGTGCCCTAGAAAGTCAGGAAAGTGCCTAAGAATCAAAGGAAGCTAGAAAGCAAAGTGAGGAACAAGAAAAGTTGATAGCAGAAGGGTTAAGTTAGATAATAGAGAACAGTGAAAAATTGACACCAAAAAGACAAACAGCTCAGAGAAATGTTCTCTGGAAGTTATAGCTCAGATACAGACGAGCAGGCTGTCCCCAGCCCCACAGCTTAGCTCTACCCCGCCCGTACAATACAAAGCAGAGAAAAAGGGGGGCGACGGGGGACGCTGCAGAAGTGCGTCTAACTAAAAACACACAGATCTTAGAAGGATTTTTCAAGATGTTCCACAGCCCCATACTAATCCACACAAATTTGCACAGGAAGTCTTGTGTGTCAATGGTGCTCATTAGCCTAATTAGACCAATATATTATTTGTACTCAAAGTGTGTGGTCCAGGGGATTACCAAATGTTAGACAAAATGTATTGAGATACTAACCCTGTTGACCCAGCCCAAGTCGGAGTCTGTTTACATGCTCTGAAAAGTACAGTAAGCACCAAATTTTTTTTTTCTTTTAGAAGCTTCTTGGGAAATAGTTTTCAAATTTAACCAAGATGCCAACGAGTCTGCTGTCCAGTATGCTATTACCTTTGTGGTAGGACTACTAAATGATCCTCAAAGTAACCTCAGCATACATAGTCTTGCCTGGAAGCATAAGAAGTTAGAAAAGATAATTGCCGTTGCCACAAGTTGAGAACTCCTGTCTTAAGCCCCAGCAGGTGTTACTCGTTCAGCAACAGTCTAACAACTTCCAGGATAATTCCCAAAACTCCAGAAACAATAACTAACAGACAGCAGAACAGGTCAGATAACCGTGACAAAAAGACAGTTGTTAATTGTAATAATCAAGGGCATTACGCACATAAGTGCATATCCCCAAAGAAAGCCCTTTCCCTGCAGGAGATGCAGCCCCTTCACATTCCAATGCACCCCTCATAAATCCTGCTTGAAGGTGCGACGCAGCCCCGGTACCAGTATTTCCAAACACTTCTAATCACTATCCAGACCTCCTAATTGAAGTGTTTATTAATTAAATGACCCTAACTTTGTTTAGTGAATACTGGTGCTGCCCGCTCAGTTTAAAGACTCACTCAAACCTGCCATTCTCTGGTAATGTAGTCACGGCAGTGTGAGTTGGAGGACATTCTATCCCTATGGCAGAAACAAGCCCATCGGAAGTGTCCATTGGTCCTGTATCCACAAAAGCTGCCTTTCTTTTAAGTGCCTCCATCCCTGACAGTTTCATAGGTAGGGACATCCTTTCTAAACCAGTGTGCACCATATACTATAATCCGGATGCAGTATTTGTGCCTGTCCTGCCTCCATAAGTGTCTGAGATGACCAATGCACTAGATACTGCTAATCTTCTGTCACTAAAGGAAATTTCTGAGGAGGAAGATACTGTACCTCCTAAATTGCAATGTGTTTCAAGTGATTTGTGGGCTTTATCACCAACAGATGTTGGGTTCATGTCATCCATCCCACCAGTGTCCATACAAGTAGACCCAAGGGCCCCCCCCCGCCCAATATCTCATAGGACCCACTGTCCAGGGCAAAGGTATAGGGGATTTGCCCAGTAATTCCAGTGTTACTTGATAAGGGAGTGTTAAATCATAGGATTAGCCCTGTAAATATGCCCATCTTGCCAATTACAAAGCCCGGCAAGAATGAGTGGCGTTTTGTTCAGGATCTCAGAGCAGTTCACAAAGTTGTTATTGCAGCCCATCCGGTAGTGCCAAATCCGACTACCAAAGCAGGTTGCAGTCATTAAGTACTAAGCCCACACTGGGTCCTCTGACCCTGTAGCACAAGATAATGCCTATGCTGATGTAGCTGCAAAACAAGCAGCATTGTGTTATAAAATGTTTAAAGCATGTGTTGTCAAAGAACCAACTCTACCTGTTCCCTCTAGTGCTGTTTTTTATCAGCCCTTCAGGACCAAATGGAACCTGAGGAGAAGGAACATTGGCTTAAAGCCAGATGTACACATACTCCGAATGTTGATGTTTTTTTTTTTTGTTTGGCATTTAGGTGATTGCCCTGTTGCACCCCGTGCTCTGTTACCATATTTGGTTGCTGCCTCACATGATCTCACCCACACTTTTTAAGGGGGTATATGTGATGTAGTGTCAGGAATGTGGTTTGCCCCCGGGTTCTCGTCTATTGCAGCCAATTATGTATAAGTATGTTTTATTTGTTTGCAATATATTCTAGGTAAGACTATTCCAACCCCTATCAAACACTGACCTAAAGCAATGTAACAATTTCAGGTATTGCAGATAGACTTCCTACAGTTACCTCAATGTTGTACCTATGACTATGTTATTGTTTGTGTTGACCAATTCCCTGGGTCCATTGTCAATGCTTCAGATGAAGCTATAGCTAAACAGTTAAGTGCAGAGATTGTCTACAGTTATGGACTGCCTGAGGTATTATCCTCTGATCAAGGTACACGTTTCACGGGACAGGTAGTGAAATTAATCTGCACAAAGACATTGGGATTCGTGTTATTACAAGCAGGCTAAATGAAGTATGTGCAGAGACTAAACTTGTGTGGCCAGAGGCCCTTGATATAGTGCTTATGTCTGTCATGCACACTCCCCAAAGGCTAAGTAAACTCTCCCCACACGAAATATTGTTTGGGAGACCAGCCCGCATGGCTCAATACTTTCCTCCTGCTGATCTTCTTTGCATGAACTATGGAAGAATGACTGAATATGTTTCTCAGTTACATAAGGAACTGACCAAATTGTGTTCTCGAGTTTATTCTTCATTACCAGATCCAGCTGATGTTCCAGGATCGCATGCACTCACTCCAGGAGATTGGGTCCTAGTGCAGAAGCACGTTGCCAAAGCTCTTCAGCCCCGCTGGGACGGACCGTTCCATATACTTCTAACCACAGAGACCGCTGTCAAAGTTGAAGGGAAAGCGAATTGGATCCATGCGTCTCACTGTAAGAAATCTCAACTTCCACCTGCAGTGTAAGTGGGGGGGAATTGTAGGACATAATAACGCCTCTTTCCCTCCACCACCTAAGTCCCAGGGACCCTAACGTGCAGTGCAAAAGACGTAGGTCCCCATCGGGTGAAGATCCTCAGCAGCACCATCATGTCTCTGTGTGCCAGATGCTTTGGCCCAAAGCCAGATAAAAGACTTATCATCTGTGTCTCCGTACTGCACATCATTATCTTTGTTGCTGTGCTGATGACAGCACTCATAAAGCCGACAGGCAACGACAACTCACAAGGCAACACAACAGCAGCCTCACCAACTTCTGAGGCAAATGTGTCGACAACCGATCAGGTTAAGGTTGTCAAAAAGAGACTTATATGCATAACTGTTTGAGCCTAATGATAATGCTTTTGTTAAAATGTATGTTATAGCAGCATCCACACTATTACTGATTGATGGATATGTATACAGTATCCTTTGTCAGCTCACAGTATGACATACGTAGCAGAAGCTCTATCCTGTCAGGATATAGTTAACAGGCCTTGAGGTAATTTGACACTTCTCCAGTTTCATAAAACGGTGTCGCCCAAGGATATTGGTAAGTTGGTACACTTATGTTCTGATGGCCTTTGTATCAACAGTTCCGCTAATCATCTATACCTCCTTACACTTTACCTTCACCTTATTACTTTGTTTGTGGTAAATGTGCCTATCCGTGGCTACCAAACGGCTCCCATGGTGTATGTCGGATTGCTAAATTGCTTCATCCCACCTGGTATATGGAAGCTAAAGATATTAAGATAGCTCAGATTCCAGCACACTTCCTAATAAAGCGTGCATCTTTAAAGGTAAGGCAAGAGCTCTCTTTAACTTCCCCTGAGGTAAATAGATGTTGCATTAAGAAAGCCTTTAGCCTTATGTCTAGTATGTGGTTGCTTGATAACATTACTAATGAATATGACAACAGTTTGAAGATAGTAAGTCATGAACTTCAACAATTGAAGAAGGAAGTTCTGCCGCATTGTTTAGTGTTAGATTATCTTCCAGCTAGTCAAGGAGGGTTAGGTACAGTTGTAATTACATTGATGACAAGCACCTGGTAAAGGTTTAGCAGAGGAAGGACACCTTTTAACCAATCACTAGGAACAATCCATCTTCCCCTGGTTGGACCCATCCACATGGTTCTAAGATTTTCCATACCATTCTGTATGTCCTCGTTTGTGTTGGTGTCATCCTTCTAGTCATCTATTGTCTACCTAACATCATTTGTTGCTGTTGTTCTTGCTGTGCCTCCTTATTGTCTCACTCTTTTCTAAAGGCAAGTTCTTCTAAACCTGTTCTGGTCTATCCTAAGAACACTAAAAGTCTAAAATTGACTTCAATGAACCACCACAGTGTATGACCATTATATACCAGATGTATTCTCATATAGGTTGTATGCATTGCATTTATAAGGTATGCTATGTTTAATTGTTTGTTTTGTATTATGGTTGTCAGAAGAACTGACAAAACGGGGGATTGTGGAAGGAAAAGTCTTGCAGGCCTTGCTTGGCCCCCCTTAATGGAGTGAACAGTTTCTAAGTGCCCATGAGGCCCTTCTAGAAACTGTTCAAGGTTATGTGTAACATCTGTGAGAAGGTTCGTATTACTGTTATGTTTTTGTTTTCAGTAACAAGGTGCCCTGGCCTTGAAGCTCTCCCACTATGTTACTCCCTTCTCGTTCACATAGCTAGCTAACACTAGATAATTGTACACTGAGACACTATGATAGATACTTGGCAATACTCCCTTTTCTCCATAGAGAGGCCTTTTCCCATTGAAGTTCCTCTCCTGAAGGGTATATAATGTGTAGTCAATCTTTTGTTTCTCAGTTCTGACCTACTTGTGTATCAGAACCCACGGAGCTCGTGTATGTTTATTATATAAATAATAAACTTGGATTATTCCTTTTACCTCGGTGATCTCCGGTCTTTGGATTATTCCCTAACACCAGTATTTCTCTTCAGGGCCAAATCCTGTATAAAAGGTTCATTTACAAAGCGTGGAGGTGCAAGTACAAGAGTGCTAAGAGCACACCTATGTGCCTTCACTAATACAACCCTGACTAAAGCAGTCAGCACTGTACTAGAGAAGCGAGCTGCAGGTCTCTGCTCTCTGAAATGGAGCACAGATGCCTGTGGCTATTTGCAAAATGTTCTTTTCAGTGTGCAAAGTGCAAAAAAGATTTCCAACTACTGTATATAAACAAAACATCTTCAACAGAAACTGGACAGAATGTGAGGCTGAGCTGTGTCCATTAAATGGTGAAAATGAAAAATGTACAATTTAAATATTCCCAGCTAACCCCTTCCTGAAAATTAAATCTCTGAGCTGCCTCAATCCAGGTGGTATCAGACACCCACAGTCTAAATGTCACCGCATACAGATAATCAGAAAAAGTCTAAGATAGATTCCGTAAAGGAACCTCGGCAGTAACACATCTACTGGAGTCATCAAATAAAGTACACGTTGCCGGCAAAACCTGAAAATACCTTCCCGAGTTCTAGCAAAAAAGCAGGCAATTCCCAGAAATATTAAGAAAGAGGAAGAGAGAATTGAGTCACTAATTAATACTGAGACAATATTACTAATACTAACATAGAAAAGGGCTTTGGCACAAGAACAGAGGTGTTGACAACAAACTACATGATTTATGACAAATTGATTTATGATCAATCAAGATTCATTAAATATGCTTCTCTTAACAGGTGGGGTAATTATGAAGGAGCTTGAATGTATTAGTGTTAGTAATTTAAGTTATGATTCAAGAAGAAATTGGGAGCCAAAAAAGGGATATGTATTGGGGAGCGGCTGTTGTGATAACTATACTATATACTATAGCAGCAGTGTTTAGAACAGAGTTGTAAAAGGCCTACATCTTTCTGTGGCCCTGACATGAACCCCTTAATACTTTATGCGAGGTGAAATGTATTGGGTTATATACGGATACTAATAAAAACAAAATCATTTTTAAATACTTGAGTGTTTTATGAATTAGGAGTGTGTCACTAAATATATTCTTTACTAGGCTACACACAGTTTGGGTAATAAACAGAGTTGGTTTAACAAACGGAGTACCAGGGGTTCAGAACAAAGTTTGGAGCTGAGTTACACATGGAATTAAACTAATTAAACAAATTAAAATGCAGTTTTGGGAATTAAGCAAAAGCGTGATAAAGGTATCTGTGGTTTTCTGAATTAATTTAGTTTTTGGGGCTTGTAAAACATGTATAATTGAGGCAATAGGTTGATTCTACACTATTTTAATAGTACATACTTTGGTAATCCTATACATGTTGGGCATGAAACTGTTAAAATACAACCAGGCATTCATATTTAGGATATTTTAGTTTTGTATTATAACATGGGAGATAAAATGGTTTGGTGCAAGCATTGAAGTGATTATCAGAAATGTCACAAATCCCTTATCTGTAGCAGTGCTCAGAAGTTTGGTAATTTGGGGCAAAAAAATATTTAGGTTTATTCTGAGATCAACCCACTGTTGGGGTGTCTTATGACATATAAAACACAGCCAGAGTGCTTTGTTTGCACAAGCTAAAATGCCAGCCAAGTAAATTAATATGCAATATTTTTGGGAGGTCTCTCTCTGCAACACACTTCGGCAACCCTATCTATATAAAGATTTTCATAAATTTAGCTTTGCAGTGTGGTATTTTGGAGTACAAATCTACATTTACTAATTTGAAAATACATACTGTTGGTGGCTTTTTTTACCTCTACATTATTTAATGGCTCAATAGCCCCACCTACAGCTCTTCCCAAAACATTTAAGAAGTACAGTACAGCACAAGGAGCAGAGAGGCCAGGGAGCAGCAGCGCAACAGCATTGGTAGTGCAGAGAGCACGGCGTTCCATGCCACCAGTCAGGCTCAGTCCTTCACCAACGCGCAGGGGATACAGACGAGCAGCAAGTAGAAGTCCGCAGCCAACGCAGAGCAGGTTCCGGGGAAGAGCCAACACAGAGGAATCAGCAGCAGGTGAGGACATGGTGAGGCGAAAGGTAGGCACGGTGAAGGGGACAGAAAGCAGTGCTGGAGGGGAGGAGGCAAAAGGCAGCAGAGAGGGGGGAGAGCCGAAGCGGCGCAAAAAGGGAAAAATACAGGCAGCGAAGAGAGCTGGGGAGGCACAGCGGGGGTCAAGAACGTCGACACGTTTGGGAGGTGTGCATGCAGCAGAGGAGGCAGTATGGTCATGACCCGCTCACATATCGAAGGCCAATGGGGCCATGTAGATTGGAAAAATTCCGGCCCTCGGTACCATAGAAGTTGGACAGCACTGAGTTAGAGCTACTGTGCTGTTCAATTTACTGTAGCCTTACACAGTACATGTACATGCAATTTGGTGTAAATGCTTGAACATATTTGGTATAAAGTGCCACACCTGCTGATATCTCATCCCCCAGTATGACAATCCCTGAACTGTGGAAGTCCACAAAAAGTAACATTTCAGGAAGCCATACAATTCCACCTGATAAGTACAACCGTTATCTTTTACTTTTCCTAAGGGTTAGTTCACACGAGGAGATTCGGGGAGATTTTGTCGCCTGGCGAAGGCAAGTCTGGCGCAAGAGTTAACGTTCATGAAAATCCACAAGTTAGTGAATTAGCGTAGTTACGTTCCTTCGCCATTGCACAACTTCGCCTGTTGTAAGGGTGCGAAGTAGCGCTAGAGTAGGTCCACTTAGCTAGCGGCGGTTAGTAAATCGGCGAAGTAACAAAATGACATCACGCTGGCGAATTTGCGCTGGCGAATTTGCGCTAGCGTTAGCCACTTCGCACTTTAGTGAATTTACCCCAAAGTGACTGTGTTACACCTTTATTTGTCCATGCTGTGATATTTTAGAAATTAGATGTTAGATATTTATTGGACAGGATACACCTCTGGTGTTGATTTACAGTAATAAAATGAATTATTGGGTTTCCACCATTTCTGGGAAAAAAATACCAGACTTTTTATATTTTTAGCATTTTTCCCTATTAATAACATTGGCATCAAGGATCATTTTTATCAGCCAGGTGGTAACTCTATGCAAAAAATTATATCCTTTGCTGTTGTTGTGGAACTGCAACAACCAGAGACCACTTGAGGTTCTTCCTCAAGGTGAAGGTAGTACTACCAAGGCTAGGGGGGCTCCCGGGGGAATCTGCATACACAGAATTTTATGCTCTCTTACTATTATCAGTCATTTATTTGCTAATATGTTGTCAAGCTAACATTGCCATATACTGGAATATTCTGATCCTGGAAACAATATTTTTACTAAAGGAGAACTCCAAGCATTTGGCAGTGACTGAAAGAGAAGACATCTAGGGCATTGCCCATCTTTAGAAAACTTTTACAATTCCAGCAGCAACGTTGCATTTAAGTTACAAATGCAAAGTTACATTGTCTATAGACTAGCCTGCAGCGCCTTCTACTGGAATAATTTAAAATGAGATTACAAAGTCACATCATATTGATACTAATACTGATACATCAGTTAGACATTATGTATTTAATGCTTTTCAGTGTCCTTAGATGACCCCTGATTTACTGAACAAAGTGTAAAAAGTAAATTTGGAGACAAAATGAATACAGGTATGGGAACTGTTATCCGGAAACCCGTTATCCAGAAAGTTGCGAATTACGAAAAGGCCGTCTCCCATAGACTCCATTATAATAAATGAATCCAAATTTTTTAAAAATGATTTCCTTTTCTCTGTAATAATAAAACAGTAGCTTGTACTTGATCCCAACTAAGATCTAATTAATCCTTATTGGAAGCAAAACCAGCCTATTGGGTTTATTTAATGTTTACATGATTTTTCTAGTAGATTTAAGGTATGAAGATCCAAATTATGGAAAGATCCGTTATCAGAAAAACACCAGGTCCTGAGCATTCTGGATAACAGGTCCCATACCTGTAATAGATTCCAATTCATGCCCTTCTTAATTCATAATCCTTGTCTCCCACTTTATAAGACGTCTTTGGGGGAATTTGAAAAGCTTTTAACTCTAAAATACCATTTTTTATTTTATTATATTATTATTTATTATCATTATTTCTCAATGTTTCCATATAGTTCTTGCTATATTGGGACTCGTCATGTTGTAACAAATGCAATGCGTTTTTTATTTGGGTTACCATATCCCGTCTTCGTCCCTGTAACATGGATGTGGGATGACCCCACATTGTTCAAGTTTATGTTCCATTTTAGTAAGTCTAAGTTTATCCTCCTGGCATATTATTCATTTTACCTGCACAAAATAAAATTTAGATAAGATTTCAACCAGAAATGGGTGAAAAGATTTGAAGCACAAAACAATGTGCAATAGGGACAAGCGGTAACTCCCAAGTCGTCATCGTTGTGCATTGCTTTACCAGCAGGGGCGTAACTACCGGAGGAGCAGGGGGTGCAAACGGGCAAGGGCCCACACCCCCGCAGGGCCCCCCCCGGAAGATTGTGCGCGCTGCAGCCGGCTGGAGTCAGCTGCAGGCGCAGAGATAAATCATGCACACTAGGGTGGGGGTGGGCCCGTCTGCACGGCCTGGCCCCACCAAGATACGTTACTGTTTACCAGCCAGTGAGGCTGCTTCAGTTAGAGAAAGGGAAGATTATATCATACTTACCCAGGGGCGATCCTGGCCCCTCCTCCCTCTGAGGCAGCACCAGTTGCTGCCACCCCCCCCATGCGCTTACCTTTTTGCACCTGAGGGGATCCAGGAGGCCGTCAGAGAGGGCCAGTTCGCTAGCGCAGAGAGCCTAACTGCGCTCTCTGTGCTACAAGAGCTGAATTTCTGGTTTGAGAACTGAAAATTTGGCTCTTAAAGTACCAGGAGCGGCATTTTTGCTGCCCCTCATACCTAGTGGGGCGCTGCCATCTGAGGCTATAGCCTTAACTCGCCTCATTGGCAAAGCGCCCCTGTACTTACCGTGATCTTCCTTTCATGGATAACTCCATGTCATACTTACCGGGATAGCCCCGCCCCAGTGCTCCCATAAGAAGGACCCTCCCCAAAGCTTTAAAAGCCCAACCCTACCCCCCCAGTCAGGTGTCTCGTAATTAAGCTTCTAGAAACTACCGAAAAAGGTATGGGAACTATGACATGGAGTTGTCCATGAAAGGAAGATCACGGTAAGTATGTTATAATCTTCCCTTTACACTGGACAACTCCATGTCATACTTACCGGGACTTAGAAAGCTAATATCACAATGGGAAGGAATTTGTTCCACATAAGTAAAACTGGCCGAGTGTAATCTATAGCAGATAAAACTCAGAAGAATGAAACCCCCACAGGTGGACCTAAATCACTTTGTGGAAAATCTGAGAACTCTGTATATTCAGAGGAAATGGACTGTCAGAGTAAAGGCAATAGTACTGAATTTAGTACTCACCGCAGCAGAACGCAAGGGACATTTTTCCTCCGCAGCTGCTCCCAGGGTAAGTTCAGCAACAGCTAATATTTTCAATGCAAGCGACATATCTAAACGTTTGTGAGTATAAAATTTGCAACCACAGATGGTGCAATTATCTAAAAGCTGATTAGGTTAAAGGGTAAATGAATCCCACAGGTGAAGGAAAAAAGACACTTTACCTAAGATCAATCTTAACTGCACAAAGGGTGCCTTATGTGTTAAAGAAATACTACACTATATATTACTTTTTTGTCTCTTATTGATCCCGAGCTATTAGCACTGGTTTACCTATACATACTCTATTGTTACCTATCCGAGGGAGAACTGATTTTTTCTTAACCGGCTAAGGGAGCGAACTACAGAACCTGGGAACCCTTCTCTGCCTTTCCCATCTACATTCAGTTTGGTGTAATATTAAGCAGTGCCCTAGAACCACTGAAACATTTCCACATATACAGTCAGTGTGGTTACCACATTATGCAGTGACAGGCCCATAAATGTATAACAAATGCATTTGTATCTGGTTATTCAAGCCAGCTCTAGAATCACTGAAATGGTTCAACATATACAGTCAGTTTGGTTGAAATATTAAGCAGTGCCAGGACTACGAATTCCTACATTATGCAGAGAGCACTCTGCCGTAGAGTAAAGAGGACAGTCTCTCTGGCTGCCAATCCCAGCTAGCCAGTATCCACATACAAACACATTTATACTGGCTGAACAGTTTTCTTACTCCCTTGCAGCACTGTACTAGCTTCTATGCTAGCCAACATCAGATAGCAGAGTAGAAGTACATGTTAGTTTAGTTCACAAACCTATACTATAAAAGGAAGAGTTGCTACACAGAATCTTACCTGATGTTTCTGAGAATAAATCTGAGGGAGGGGGGATCTACCTGTTTAATAACTGCACCTGAACACTGACCTCTGGAGAACTTACCTAGAGTTGCTGCTCACAGAACCTGCAGATCAACATAGTATTCTCATTGCTCAAATAAGCAGGATAACATTGTATTAGCAAAGTTCACATAACATATAGACAAGTCTTGCATAATGCTGCTTTCAGAACCTGCAGATCATCATTGCATAGAACTGCTCCCAGCACATGGAAAATAGTTTTGCATTATCACTGCATTGCATTATCATTGCTCATAGAACATATATATCAGCATTGCAGCTGCACAGTTCCTCCAATGGCCAATATGGCGTATACATTTTTAAGAGTGTAAGAGACTCAACAAGTGGCATTACACCTTAAATTTAGCTTTTAACTGCCAGTAGGTTTTTCTTTTATTTAAACCAGGAGGCTGCAAATTACCTCAACCATGGGAAAGTCTTTTGAGGGAGGCAGCTGGTTCTGAAACCTAAATTCCTCCAGAAGAAAAAAATAATACCCCTGTATAGGGGAATAAAGAGAAGGAGGGCATAAGGTTCAGGCCGCTAAGTATTGTTATCAGATTAATGTAACTAACTGCCACCTCCCTCTCCCATCCGTAAAAATCTGAAGGGTGTATGGGCCATATTCCCCAATGCCGCTGGAGGCTTTTTAGACATGCCAGGTAGGCATACGGATGGGGGGACATAGCACTTGCCACAGCTCTGGATATAATCAGGCTGGAGGGCACATGGATCAAGGAAAAAACCAATGATATTAGCCACAGTAAAACTGCGCCTACCTGATCCAGAAGATTAAACACTGAAGACTCCAAACATGAGGTAATTTGCTTAGGGGTAAAAAGATCACCAGGACCAAACCCCGAGTCCCTAAGATGCTTTCTGGCAAGCCCTAATGCTTCCCCAAGGTTAAAAAGAAAACTTGTTTCTAACAGGAGCAAAATAAACTGAAGCAGAAGGAAAAAAAGACACCGGACTAGGGGATGGGGTTGGTCTTTTAAAGCTTTGGGGAGGGTCCTTCTGATGGGAGCACTGGGGCGGGGCTATCCCGGTAAGTATGACATGGAGTTGTCCAGTGTAAAGTCAGACTGGTGGTAGGCAGAAAAGATATATGTCTAGTGCCCTCCCCTTGGCATGTGCCTCTTCTGCCTACCCCTAGTTCCAGCCCTGGCTTAGCAAACAGGTCTTTTTATACTAAGGGGGTTATTTACTAAAACTCAAATTTATCTCATTAAACCAAGCTCGACCAAACTCCCATCCATGATTTTATCTTATTTATCAATAGGATGACTCAAAAAAGCTCAATTGTGCTCCTAGACCTTGCCCAGAATTGGCCTTAGCCAATCCATTTGCACAAGATATATGCCTACATAAGTTACCACATTTACTTTTTCTGTAACCTATATACTGATTGGGGCATACTTACCAGGGCACAGTCCCCTAAGCCATTATGGACTGCTATATATAAGGGTAGAATACTTATCTGCAACACAGCACTTAAATTTAGCTTTTTTTTTTATGTAGTTATTATGTAGTTCATAATACCTATATCTGACTTGGCTGCTGCCTTTAAGTCAGTCTTGGCTGCTGTTAAAAGCAAGCATACAATACCCAATTGGCTTATTTGCAAGAGTACTCCATGCTTATAACCTAAATAAATGTTATTTGAAACCAACCTGACCCAGTGATACTGGAGCCTTGACTTGTGTTACCCTGTTTATATACAAACATGGAGGCTGTATAGGCACCCTCTGGAAATGCCTAAAAACCTTACCACACCAATCATTTAGCAGTATAACCTTTACTTTCAATTTGGTTGTCTAGGGATGTGAAAATTTAGACACATTAGATTTAGACAGGCACATCCTTAGTGATATAGATGCCTAAGTGGGTCATTATGGGGGCTTTGTGCTTATGTAATTCCTGCAGTTCTCACAGTGGATGCTAGATGGCACTGTGGCATAGTATAAAAGGCTTGCAAACCATGAGGTCAGGTCCATTACTGCTGAACCTTTCCTCTGAGATAGGGGTGGTGGAACTCAGTCTGAGTCTAGTGAAGTGATAGTTATACCCTTTAAAGGGGACCCGTCACCCAAAATTATTCAAAATCCTATTTTATCACATTAGTCAAGCAAAATGAACTTTAATTACACTATATAAATTATTTGAATCTTGTTTCCTTCAGTCTGGGAATTCATAATTATAACAAGCAGGCAGGAGCCATTTTGTGGACACTGTTATTAAGACAAGCCTTGTATCATCTCAGAATCTTGTTTGTGCACCAGAATGGGGGGCCTAATGTCCATCCCCATGCACTGGCTACACAATTAAATGGTGAAGAGAACTGGGGGAATGTGTGGAGAGCAGTGACATCTAGGAAGTGCTGAATGGAAAGTGAAAGTAATTGTCTGCCCCTCCTCTATGCCACAGGCATAGAGGAGGGGCAGACAATATTTGATTGACAGCTGAGATAATTAAAATAGTTTACAACAGCTATGAATGCTTAAATAAAAAATAGAAATTGGATTTCATGTTTAATTTGAAAAGGACTTTTATTATACAGATTTTTGTGTCTGGGTGACAGGTCCACTTTAATAGTTCACTCTAGGAGTGATAGATAAGGTATGTAGTTGAGCAGCTCAAAGCTCCGAAGAGGATATTAGAGGGATTAAGATCCCGGGTATTACTGACCCCATAGTAGGGCCTAAATGTTAGACTCAGGGGAGTACATAGTCTTCTGAGTTCCACCTACGGTAATCCTGAAGATTGGGGAAATACCTTCTCACAAGCTGCCTAATTCTCTACCGTGTACTCTCTACTTTGCAAAGAGTCATTCTATGTTTGGTACAGTGAGTATATCTTGTTATATTGGTTGATCTATGTGTTATTCTATGTTCCATACTCTATTGTGAACTCTGGTTTTGGTTAATAAACTCGGTTTATGGTTTAAGCAAAATAAAACTACTGGCGCCCAATCTTTTGTGCATTGCACATGATTACAGTTGCACTACACCCTGCTTCCACCCCGCTGTGAGGGATTACTCCTGAGAAAAGAGTCTTATGGGTGGTATTAACCCACCAGGGAAAGTAGCTAGAACAGACTTCTATAAAGTCAGTTTATTATAGCACTATAGTTGTTATATTGATTGGTGTCCAAACCAGAGAAATGTATAGCATGTACATTTATTTTTGGTTATAACCTTAGTAAGCCCTAAAGCCACTGAAATGTTTAAGCATATACATACAGTAAGGTTATAGTAGTAACCAGTGGCTGGACTAAATAATGTATGACATATGCATTAATATGTAGTTATTATACCTAGCCCCCGAACCACTGATGTTAACCCATAATCATTCAGTTTGGTGTAATATTAAAGGAAAACTATACCCCCCAAACAATGTAGGTCTCTATTAAAAGATACTGAGTAAAACAGCTCACGTGTAAAACCCTGCTTCATGTAAATGAATCATTATCATAATAATATACTTTTTTAGTAGTATGTGCCATTGGGTAATCATAAATAGAAAATTGCCATTTTAAAAAATAAGGGCCGCCCCCTGAGATCGTAAGATTCACTGTGCACACATACAAACCACATGTAAGGTCACATGAGCCAATTAACAGACAGAGTTCTGCCTTTTGCTTCCTCACTTCTTCCTGTTACAGTTAGTGTTGTAGTATTTCTGGTCAGGTGATCTCTGAGGCAGCACAGATAGAGTCACGAAATGGTGGTTCAAGGCAAGAGATGTAAAAGGGCAATATTTATGTAAATATATATTCCAGTTTGGTAAGATTCTTTAATATGTCATTCAATTTGATATAAACTATCTGTTGCTTAAGTATTCATTTTGGGGGTATAGTTTTCCTTTAAGGAGTGCCCAGAACAAAAATGTATAACGTACATTCATATTTGGTTATTAAAGCCCACTCTAGAACCACTAAAACGTTTCCACATATACAGTCAGTTCGGTTACTGCCTTATGCAGTGACAGGCCCATAAATGTATAACATATGCATTTATATTTGGTTATTCAAGCCAGCTCTAGAATCACTGAAATGTTTCAACATATACAGTCAGTTTGGTGCTAGGACTACGAATTGCTACATTATGCAGACTGAGAGCACTCTGCCGTAGAGTAAAGAGGCCAGTCTCTCTGGCTGCCAATCCCAGCTAGCCAGTATCCACATACAAACACATTTATACTGGCTGAACAGTTTTTTTTACTCCCTTGCAGCACTGTCCTAGCTTCTAAGCTAGCTAACATCAGATAGCAGAGTAGAAGTACATGTCACTTCCACCTAAGGAACATATCCAAAATACGATCATTTATCACCCAAGATGCTGCCAAAATTCTTATTCACTCGCTCATCATATCACGTCTAGACAACTGTAACTCTCTTTTAATTGGCCTTCCCTCCAGAGACTGTCACCTCTCCAGTCCATAATGAACACTGCTGCGAGGCTCATACACCTCAGCAACCGCTCCTCCTCTGCCTCGCCATTCTGTCAATCCCTGCACTGGCTTCTGTTACCTTTCAGAATCAAATTCAAATTAATGACCCTGACATTCAAAGCACTTCTTAACTCTGCCCCACCCTACATCTCTGAACTCATCTCTATATACTCACCCAACTGCTTACTACGCTCCTCTACTGACCTGCTACTCAACTCTTCTTCTCTCATTACCTCCTCACATACTCGCATTCAAGACTTTGCAAGGGCTGCACCCCTCCTCAAGAACTCTCTCCCACGGTCTGTCTGACTTTCTCCCAACCTTTCTGCTTTCAAGAAATCTCTTAAAACTTTTTTGAGAAGCCTCCCCTCACTCTGCTTAACTACCAAAAGCAACACCACATACAGTACCACATTTCTCACCCACTTAATTCGAAATTGCCCTCTCCCACACCTTGTGTATTATTGCCTTCCCTTTAGAGTGTATGCCTATGCATAGGGCCTTCCTCACCTTTTTGTACCTGTATTGATTGTGATGTGTGTAACTCCATAT
The DNA here is from genome assembly GCA_038501925.1 of Xenopus petersii. NCBI lineage: Eukaryota > Metazoa > Chordata > Amphibia > Anura > Pipidae > Xenopus > Xenopus petersii. The sequence continues at coordinate 15,880,582 of CM076682.1, forward strand.
GTTCTATGTAAATAATTCATGTGATTTAGTTGTATAATCACATTTATTTTACAGTGCTACGCAATATGTTGGTGCTATATAAATACATGTTAACAATAATAATAATGTTAGTTTAGTTCACAAACCTATACTATAAAAGGAAGAGTTGTAACACAGAATTTTACCTGATGTTTCAGAGAATAAATCTGAGCTGCTAAGGGAGGGGGTGGGAGGGGGATCTACCTGTTCATTAACTGCACCTGAACACTGACCTCCGGAGTAATTATCTAATTATCTGCAGCTGCTGCTCACAGAACCTGCAGACCAACATAGTATTCTCATTGCTCAAATAAGCAGGCTAACATTGTATTATCAATGTTCACATAACATATAGACAAGTCTTGCATGATGCTGCTTTCAGAACCTGCAGATCATCATTGCATAGAACTGCTCCCAGCACATGGAAAACAGTATTGCATTATCATTGCTCATAGAATGTATATATCAGCATTGCAGCTGCACAGTTCCTCCAATGGCCAATCTGGCTCATACATTTTTAAGAGTTTAAGACACTCTGGCAACAAGTGGCATTATATCTTAAATTTAGCATTTAACTGCCAGTAGATTGAAAACCTCAGGATTTTCTTTTATTTAACCCTGGAGGCTGCAAATTACCTCAACCATGGGAAAGTCTTTGAGGGAGGCAGCTGGTTCTGAAACCTAAATTCCTCCAGAAGAAAAAAATAATACCCCTGTATAGGGGGAAAAAGAGAAGGAGGACATAAGGCTCAGGCCCCTAACTAAGTATTGTTATCAGATTAATGTAACTAACTGCCACCTCCCTCTCCCATCTGTAAAAATCATAAGGGTGTATGGGCCATATTCCCCAATGCTGCTGGACACTTTTTAGACATGCCCAGGTAGGCATACAGATGGGGGGACATAGCACTTGCCACAGCTCTGGATACAATCAGGCTGGAGGGCACATGGATCAAGGTATAAACCAATGATATTAGCCACAGTAACAGCTTTCTGGCAAGCCCTAATGCTTCCCCAAGGTTAAAAAGAAAACTTGTTTCTAACAGGAGCAAAATAAACTGAAGCAGAAGGAAAAGAAAGACACCGGACTGGGGGATGGGGTTGGCCTTTTAAAGCTTTGGGGAGGGTCCGTCTGATGGGAGCACTGGGGCGGGGCTATCCCGGTAAGTATGACTTGGAGTTGTCCAGTGTAAAGTCAGACTGGTGGTAGGCAGAAAAGATATATGTCTAGTGCCCTCCCCTTGGCATGTGCCTCTTCTGCCTACCCCTAGTTCCAGCCCTGGCTTAGCAAACAGGTCTTTTTATACTTAGGGGTTTATTTACTAAAACTCAAATTTATCTCATATTTTTATTAAACCAAGCTCGACCAAACTCCCATCCATGATTTTATCTTATTTTTCAATAGGATGACTCAAAAAAGTCTGGTCGGGAAAAAACTCTAAAGAATTTGCTAATTTATTAACCCATGACTAGTTATCACCTGAAACCCCAGAATTTTTGTATTATTAGATGAAACCCAGCGAAGATCCCGTTATCTTCAGATTGTCATCTGCCATTGACTTCTACATGACCTCAAACACGATTTAATTGTAGGCTGGCACAAAATCTGGACTTCACTCCACCCTTTGAGATGTTCCTTTTTGTGGAATAAATCTTCTTTTATTTGCATATTTTGAAGTGAAGTCCAGATTTTGGGCCAGCCTACAATTGAATCGTGCTTGTTTGTTATTACCTCCCTAAGATGAAGGTCTGAGGCATGAGCACCCGGACCCCCTGTGTAGTAAAAACAACTTGCCCTGGTGGTCCAGTAGTGTTGTGGCCACTTCTCTTCGGTCGCCTTCTTGGATCCTTAGGACGCGCGCGCCTCTTCGCAATTTAAAGGCACAGGGGCGCTGGCGTGAAACTTGAATGCTATAAAAAGCTCAATTCTGCTCCTAGACCTTGCCCGTGATAGGATCTGTTTCCTGTGGTTCCTGAGCTTAAAGCTATCTGTTAATCTGTCTGATTCCTGTTTTGACCCCTGCCTGGCAAACTACTATTCTGAACTCCTGATTCCTGACCATTTGCAGTTATATGACTACCTCTTCTGCTGAATCCCTTCTGATTGATTACCTGGTTTGACCCTTGCCTGCCTGCCCCGGCCCGGCCTGTTCTGACTATGATTCTTCTTTACGCCTTTTACTGTGACCTCCTGCCCAAAAACTCTGACTACAGTTGTTCCCCTTCAGCCTGTTTAGAACCCCTCACCTTGCACCTCTCGTTTTAAGACCTGGCAGCATCTGAGTATCTGAGGGCTCCTCCCAAGGCCAAAGGCTGCTGCTACAGGCAGAAGCACGAGCCGAGACCAGGGTGCTTGGCATCGGTTCTAGATTTAGGGTGCCAACCGTTACACCCTGTTAGTATTGGTAAGTGTACCTTACTGTTCACAAGTTCACAATACTGGATAACTTTTTCCCCTTTCCTCTTGTTACCCCGTTGTTATTATTATTCTACATTACCTGGACAGGTTTGAGCCTAATATATTGCTACCCCCTTGACTACTTAAGATTTGAGCAATATGAAAAAACAGTAAACCGCTCAGACTCACCGCGTCTTTCTCTTGTAAGAATGCAGGCAGTCCATGCTACATATCATCAGGTGCTGGAAAGACCTTGGCGTCCCAGGCCGTATATTTCAAAAGAAGATAAAGTTGTATTTTCCACACACTGCTTCAGTAAAAATCCAAATTCTTTATTAATCCATTTAAAAGCGAGAACACATCACACGAGCTTGACGCGTTTCGGGCGCATGCGCCCTTAATCATAAGCATCATTATGATTAAGGGCGCATGCGCCCGAAACGCGTCAAGCTCGTGTGATGTGTTCTCGCTTTTAAATGGATTAATAAAGAATTTGGATTTTTACTGAAGCAGTGTGCGGAAAATACAACTTTATCTACTTAAGATTTGACTTAAGTGGAAAACTGGGCAGCAAACTGGAAAATAAGCTTCAATGTGATGCAAGGTGATACATGTGGATAGATGCAAGGTGACACTAATTGACAATGTATTGGGGGCCTCATTAGATGGAGAAGGATCTGAGGATTTTTGTAGATAACAAGTTGTCTAATTCTGGGCAGTTTCATTCTGTGGCTAATAAAGCAAATAAAGTTCTGTTTTGCATAAAAAGGGCATTATTTCAAGGCATGAAAACATAATTTTGCCCCTTTAAAGGTCCCTGGTAAGGCCTCGCCTGGAGTATGCAGTGCAGTTTTGGGCTCTAGTCCTTAAGAAGCATATAAATTAGCTGGATATAGATGCAGAGATGGCCCAAATAAACTGGTAAAAGGGATGAAGGATTTAAATTCAGAGGGAGGTTGGGGTTGTTTTCTCCATTTTCTATTTTCCAATCACTTTTACAACTTACATTAATTATTACATTTTTTTCAGTTTCAGGGCTCTTTTTAGTTTTTACTGCTAATATAATGAATTTTGTAACAACAACAGCACCTGCTGGCCATTCCTGTAACTGCACAGCCAAAGAAAAATACCAGTAGCTGATGCTCTGCTCAGAAAAGAGATCATAAACCTCAGATTCCCTTTCCCACCTCCTTCCTAAACAGAGTAATATCAGAACACTTCTCTGTTTTCCTTCTGAAGCTGTATCTCTCTGACTGTACAGTTGCATGAACTGACTAGCAGCCTGCGCTGTTTTAATATTCATTATATTTACAGATAACAAAAACTTAGTTTAATGCTTATAGTAACGTTTAATTTTCCACAGGGATTTTTCCGGTGTTTCACTGCCCATACAATTCAAGGCATGTGGCATGCCCCTCCTTTGACTTAAAGGAGAAGTAAACCCCCTCCTGCTAAAATCCCCATTCACCACCCTCTACTGGCCCCCCTCCTTCCATAGTGTTCTATTAGGAAAAGTGACCCGGCCAGAAAATGTTCGGTAGCTTTGGATTCTTCATGATGTGATTGCAGACACTTGAGCTTTTGGTGCAGTTATGCAGTGTTGATAAATGAGCCCCACTATTCTGCCATGGTTACTTTTCCTAATATAACACTATTCATAGAGGAAACAGAGAGGGGGGCAATGGAGGGTGGTGAATGGGGGCTTTTGGCAGTAGGGGGGATTTACTTCCCCTTTAATTAGGGATGCACCGAATCCAGGATTCGGTTCGGGATTCGGCCAGGATTCGGCCTTTTTCAGCAGGATTCGGATTCGGCCGAATCCTTCTGCCCAGCTGAACCGAATCCAAATCCTATTTTACATATGCATATTAGGGACGGGGAGGGAAATTGTGTGACTTTTTGTCAGAAAACAAGGAAGTAAAAATTTTTTCCCCTTCCCACCCCTAATTTACATATGCAAATTAGGGTTCGGATTCGGTTCGGTATTCGGCTGAATCCAAAATAGTGGATTCGGGGGTTTCGGCCGAATCCAAAATAGTGGATTCGGTGCATCCCTACCTTTAATCGATAATGAGCTGGTTATTACTCACTGCTGCGTTTCCAGGTGATAATGACTGAACTTTCCCAGGCAATATCTCCTGACAAGTTCTGGCACAAGAGAGGTTAGAGGTTGCCATTTCCCAAGGATTTTTTGTGCAGCCCTTACCTAGGCAAAATCTGTTATTAACATTAACATTATTAACATTTTAAGGCTTTTTGTTGTTACTTTATATCAGGGGTCCCCAGGCTTTTTTCACCCATGAGCAACATTCAAATGTAAAAAGAGTTGGGGAGCAACACAAGCATGATCAATTTTCCTGGGTGGTTTCAAATAAGGGCTGTAATTGGCCATTCGGTAGCCCCCTATTGTTAAACGACAATTGGAAAATGCTAATCATTACCATAAATTACAAAGTGATCCAACTAATAGATTAATGACGGATATTGGAGTATTCTTAAATGATGCATGCTTGATGGGGAGTATCACACCTGAGATTGAGGGTTTGTTAAAAAAGGATAATCCAAGGATACCGGTCTTCTATATACTACCAAAGGTGCATAAAACATTGATTAATCCTCCAGGAAGACCGATAGTCTCAGGTGTGGACTCCCTATTACAACCACTAGCAATCTATGTGGACACATATCTACAAGAAATTATACCTAAGCTTGATACCTGCCTTAAAGACACAACACATTTCCTTAATACAATAAAAGAGTTAAAAATTGATAACCAATCACCCATACTCTGTACAATCGATGTAAAAGACCTTTATACCTCGATTAAACATGAGGAAGGTATTGAATGTTGCAGAGATTACTTAGTAAAAGAAAAGTTGCCTATGCATGAGGTCAATTTTTTATGCAGTTGTTTGGAATTCGTACTGAAGCGAAATTATTTTCGCTTTGATACGGAATTCTATTTACAGCTGCAAGGCACGAGTATGGGTGCTAACATGGCCCCTGCATATGCGAACATATATATGCATTGGTTCGAACACACACACATCCTGGAACATCCTGAGTATGGGAAATATATAGGGATGTGGCGACGGTTTGTGGACGATATGTTTATAGTTTGGACTGGCACTGAAGACCAGTTAGAAAACTTTTTTGTATATATCAACAGTGTACATGACACAATAAAATTTACAATGAGCAAAGGTCCACAAACCGTCAATTTTTTGGATGTACATGTAACACTAAAGGAGGGTGATTTTGTCACAGATTTATATAGAAAGCCAACAGATAGGAACAATCTCTTAAGGAAAGACAGCTTTCATCCAGCAGGGGTCAGTAAAGGATTACCTAAAAGCCAATTCATCAGGGCTAAAAGGATTACCTCAACCGATGAGTTATACGAGAAACAGGCACAAGTAATTGTAAAACAATTTTGTGAAAGAGGTTATAATAGAGGTGAATTAGATCAGGTGAAAAATGAGATAATGGGGATAGAAAGAGAAAATTTGTTAACAAAGAAAGACTCGAAAAAGAAAGAAAAGGAGTGTGTATGTGTAACCACGTTTGGCCCACATTCGAATTTAATTAAGAAAAGTATATTGCAAAATTGGCATATACTACAAAAAGATCAAATATATGGCAAATTATTCACTAAAAAACCACTTTTCAGTTTTAAAAGGGGCAGAAGTGTGGCGGACGGAGTAATAAGATCAGATTTCAGGCCAAAGAAAGCAAAAGGAGTGACGTTTAACAAAAAGGGTACCCTTCCGTGTCATGATTGTGGCCACTGTAGTGGCATCATTAAAGGAGACAAATGTACCCATCCGAGCCAAGGATATGGGATCCGATTAAAACATATGGCAACATGTAATACGGAAGGGGTAATCTATTTGTTAAAATGCCCATGTGGCTTAGGTTACGTGGGCCAAACTTCAAGAGCGGTGAAAATACGTTTGAATGAACACAAAAGCGTGATTAGAAATTATAAACCAGATGAGGGAACTGACACTAAAGATAAAAAAAGCAAAGAGAAATATAAGAGAGAAACTCTACTGGCCAGACATTTCTATAATGCGAAACATAATGTCTCCCAAATAAGATGGCAGATTTTAGAAGTTATGTATAAGAATGCAGGTGTTGATTTTAAAAAAATCGTTATTGAGGAGAGAAGCATATTGGATCTGGCGTTTGAAAACACTTGCGCCTAAAGGCCTCAATGAAGATTTTAATTTGACATGCTTTTTATAATAAATGTGGTTTTGTAGGTTTTAGATATTTATACACTATTTAATAATTTTTGTAATCACCCTTTTTCCTTCACAGATGAAGTATCATGATAGCCCTATTACACATGAGAGGTGTTATATTTGAACTAAAGTAAACGCAACCAGGGGCAGTGAGTAAAAAAAGTTTTTTATTAAATGCAGAGATATATGTTTATTTGTAACACAGTCCAAACATGATTTATACTCATATGCATTGGACTTGAATGAACTTAAAGAGTTAATTGCATAAATGGCACTAATGAGATGTTACATAGATGAGATGGGAGGAGTTAAGGGTATAAAAATATAGCACTGTGCACTTTGTGAATTTATCCTGAAGAAGGGAGGCTGTGTTCCCCCCGAAACGTTGATTGTTGGTGGCATTAATAAAAGGGGCACAATCCCCGACTGCAACATTGGTGTGTGCGGACCGTTTTTTGAAATTACAAAGCATTAAGGTGACCGGGCTTGGTCGACGGAGGACCAGCACCACCACGCAGAAAAGTGGAAGGAGGTGTGCGGTAATAGAATACTTTATTTCAAATAAGGGCTGTAATTGGCCATTCGGTAGCCCCTATGTGGACTGGCAGCCTACAGGAGACTCTGTTTGGCAGGAGATCTGGGTTTTATGCACCAAAACTTGCCTGGAATTCAAAAATAAGCACCTGCTTTGTGGCCACTGGGAGCAACATCCAAGGGGTTGTGGAGCAACATGTTACTCACAAGCCACTGGTTGGAGGTCACTGCTTTATATATATACTCTTAACAAGTATAAAGAAAAATAAGCACACAGATAAGAGATTGTGTTCCTTTAAAGGATTTCTAGCATATCCTCAGATTATTTTTCTATTTTGCAAATGTTTTTAGTTTCTACCTTCCTACATGTGTATTTAGTATTTATTATTGTGGTTTTTCATTAGTTTTTGTATTGACTGTTGATGTAAGACCAGTATATACAGGCCCGGATTGGTGGAAAGGCCACCTAGGCCAGGATTTTAGGGGGGAGGCATGCTGCCCAACCACACCGCATTAATTCAAAAGCACTGGGGATGCGCTGGAGATACAATCATTTTTTAAATTTCCCTCGCACCAAGCCCCATTGCTCCAGTCCAGGTGATGCAAATTTGCACGAATAAAGGGAACAGGAGTGACAAACGGCAGTGGGCCTAGGGGTGCCCACTATGTAAATCCAGCTATGAGTAGATGGCGCTGTTACATGTTAAAGGAATTGTTCAGTGTAAAAATAAAAACTGGGTAAATGGATAGGCTGTGCAAAATGTTTCTAATATATGACTATGAAGATTTTCATTCATCCAGGTCATAGTAGATCTAGTATAGGTCAATCTAATATAGTTAAAGCCAAAAATGTAATGTATAAAGGCTGGAGTGATTTGATGTATAACATGTCAGTCTGAACACTACTTCCTGCTTTTCAGCTCTCTTGGTTTACACTGACTGGTTACCCTGGCTACCAGGCAGTAACCAATCAGAGACTTGAGGGGGGGCCACATGGGTCATAACTGTTGCTTTTGAATCTGAGCTGAATGCTGAGGATCAATTGCAAACTCACTGAACAGAAATGTCCCATGTGGCCCCCCTTCAAGTCGCTGACTAACTCAGAGTTATAGAGCTGAAAAGCAGGAAGTTGTATTCTGGCTGTTTTATTAGACATCTGTTCACTCCAGCCTTTATACATTACATTTTTGGCTAACTAACTATATTAGAAACATTTTTTATTTTGCACAGCCTATATATTTACACAGTTTTTATTTTCACACTGAACTATTGCTTTAAGCCGAGATACTGTTCTGCTGGTAGTTGTTTCCCTAGTATCTGCCTCTGTATCTGTCCCTTCCTCTCAACTTATTGGCAGTTCAGCCATGTTTTGTCCTGAGTAAAGTTTGTTTTGCTCCCAGTTGCTGTGAACCTTTTCTTTACTAATACAGGGTCCAGAATATAATACATTAGATTGAAGATTAATTGTGTGCGACTTCTAGGAAATAATCAGTGTTTCTGATGTATTCTAAGTAGGGTTGCCACCTTTTCTGGAAAAAAATACCAGCTGTCCTAAATATATTTATCTTTTTTCCCTATTAATAACATTGGCATCAAGCATCATTTTTACCAGCCAGGTGGTAACCCTAATTCTAGGACATACCTCCCAACTGTCCTGTTTTTAGAGGGACAGTCCCTCTTTTGACCGCTCAACTCGCAGTCCCTCGTATGTAATGGAAAGTCACGATTTGAACAGACAGAAAAAGAAACACAGTTTCTAACTTAATTGGCTTTTGGCAGAGAGCCCAGAACAGCCACAGCAGCAGATAAGATACTTCTGTAACAATTATAAGATAAGCAAATTGTAGCAATATAAGATAGCAGGTCCCTTGGGAGAAGTTAGACTCACAGCTTAAAGGTCAATTCGCCTTTTTTTAGCAAAACTGTAATAACTGAAAAATAAAAACACAGAAATATGTTCGAACATTCATAACCTGTCAAATTTTGTAAAATGAACATAGTAATTAGGGGATCTGGGCACAAAAAATGGGTCAACATTTCACATAATTATTAATATTAACATAGTAATTTGGGTGAGTCTTTCTGTGTTTTTCATCTCCCCAGTCCCAGACTAAGGGATTCAGAAAGGAAAAGATATGTTTATTATATTTTATAGACTGGTATGGGATCTATTATCCAGAATGCTCGGGACCTGGAGTTTTCCGTAATTTGGATCTCCATACCTTAAGTCTGTTAATCATTGAAACATTAAATAAACCCAGTAGGATTATTTTGGCTCCAATATGAATTAATGCAGATTAATTCACATCAAGTACTAGGCACTGTTTTTTTATTGTAGAGAAAAAGGAAATAATTATTTACAATTAGAATTTTCTTAAAAGGAAATCTATGGGAGATGGTCTTCCTCTCAGTCAAACTTTTCTGGATAACAGGTTTCCAACAGGTATATCTAGATATTACTGGGTACCACAGAAAATTATTTTTAAGGTGCCCAAAATATCTACAGGTTGACCTGTTTTACCAATATTTTTTGAAATTGTATATGAATTAGGGCCTCATGGGGCCCCTATACCTGCTGGGCTCCTCTACAGCCGCAGGGTCTGCTTCCTCTGTAATTATGCTTCTGTTTCCAGATAACAAATCAAATACCCGTAATATATTACTGAGGCAGGTATTCTTCTATTAATATTGTCTAGGTCTGTTCTTGTAACACTGTTTAGTCGTTTGCCCTTGTTGTGGCTGAGGAACATACCCTATCTGTCACTTGGGGGTAGGGTTGCCACCCGGCCGGTATTCTACCTGCCTAGCCGGTAAAACACCTGCCAAGTCCGGTATCATTGGCGTGCTGTGGCTCCACCTCCTTTTAAATCACAGCCTGCCCCTTTTACATCATGGCCCGCCCTTATTGTTCCCACCCCTACCACCGGCTGGTGGAAATTTTATGAAAAGTTGGCAACCCTACTTGGGTGAAGGACAAACAAAGGTGAAGGGAGCAAGAAATGGTATAAATGTCATTTTTCTTGGCAAGTGTCTAGGTTGGGAGATTGGTAAAAGTGGGGGTTGTGTATGACTCCAAAAGAACACACCCAGTGCGCACCACAAATCTTGGGATTTGGCTCAAATCTTCAAAAAGTTTTGGCATTCAGAAAGATTCCGAAATAAATCCTAGATTTGGTGCATCCCTTATCAAAACAAATGGTTTTTTTTATTGTTTGCTTACATTCCTAACCAGTGACTGCCCAGCCGCAGATGCCCAACACCTTGTTGCAAACAAAACAAATCTGCAGGGCACAAAAAGGGTGTTGAAATCAAGAGATGAGAATGAGCACAATACTGGAAATTTCAGCTTTTAACTCCCTTTAAAAACAAATGGCTGAGTGGGTGGGGGGGGGGGAAGATAAGAACAATGTGAAAGAGGTGTAGTCTGATAAATATATATATTATGATATTGTAGAACTTGTTCTACAAGTTTAGTCTAATGAGTTTGTCGGTTGTTAATATCAAAAGTTGCTATAGAGAAACGCGGAGTTCTGTTTGTTTAGTGACATCAGTGAAACACATTCCTGCAACTCTGAAGACTAAGAGCGATGGTAGAGTAGTGGCCAAACCCCTACTGCCAGCCTGCCGCCTTCCTCTGATGCCAGCACTGCTTGTTCCCAGGTCAAACACTCTGATTCCAGTGAGGCTTGCTGCAGAACCCTTAGTAAATTGCCATTTTTCTTCCCAGAATTCCAGGTGTGCACACACCATTGCATACCATTTGCCAAGGCAGATGCAAATTAATGTCCACTTTGGTGAATCATATGCAAGATGAAATGCACCTTTGAGTGTGTGTAGAGTCACTGTCAGCATCTATTGTAAATAACAGCATTAGCAAGTGATTCACTGCTCCACGTGGCAACGCAACCCATTAAGTGACCCCTGAAATTACTGTATAGGCAGATCAAAGCTGAAAATTTAGGGCTAAGGTGATGATGTGATGAAGGATCCCTTTTTGGCTCAAGCAATAATTCTCTTTATATATATTGTAATGAGGATTGAAGTTGTGGTTTTGCCAAATGTTTAAGATCTAAGTGTCAGACCATGTTTTCTGGCTTGCTCAAGTTCAGAGACACTAGTCCAATCACAGTAGGAGAGCCATTAGCATGTCCTTTGTATTTTATTCTCATTACTGTAAATGCTGCCAGTGGACACGAAGTAGAACCCGGGAAGATTAAGAAGATATTGGGAGCTTGGTCCCAAACAATTGCTTCCCACTGTTGTGGAGAACAATGATGCCCCAAAGGGTTGTTGTGCTCAGAAGTTTCTGCGTTGATCATTACTACTGACTAGTACTGAACCAGAGCTTGGACGGCCACAAGTCACCTGCAATTTTGAGGTCTTGTGGCTACAGCACATAGAAACTTTTTAATACAGTTATTTGTTACATCAATGAAAATGGCTGCTATCTGCCCCAGGTCCGTTCCTACTAAGATTTACATAAAGTGATCTATGGCAGGTGGCAGACATTTTGATCCTTGCTACACATACAGTAGGCTAGGAGGCCTTCCATTTCCTTTAAAAAGGGCTAAAGGTGGCCATAGACGTTACAATTAAGTCTACAACCGACTTACCTCATTCCTCTCTGACAACAACCTGCTAGACCCCCTACAATCTGGTTTTAAGCCACAACACTCCACGGAAACTGCCCTGACTCGACTAACTAATGACCTTTTAACCGCAAAAGCCAACAATCATTTCTCACTACTAATACTGCTTGACCTCTCAGCCGCATTTGACACTGTAGATCACCCTCTCCTCCTCCAGTCCCTCCAGTCGCTTGGCCTTCGTGACACAGCCCTGTCCTGGTTCTCTTCTTACATCACCAATCGTTCCTTCAGTGTCTCCTACAATGGAGTATCATCTTCTCCCCTACCTCTTTCTGTTGGAGTTCCTCAAGGCTCTGTCCTAGGACCATTACTATTCTCCCTCTACACTTCCTCCCTTGGCAAATTAATAAATTCGTACGGTTTCCACTACCACCTCTATGCTGACGATACTCAGATCTATCTCTCATCTCCTGATCTCAACCCAGAACTCCTAACTCGCGTCTCCTCCTGCCTATCCGCTATCTCTACCTGGATGTCGCAATGCTACCTTAAATTAAACCTCTCCAAAACTGAAATGGTTCTCTTTCCTCCAAATAACACCAGTAGCATCCCCGAAGTATCCATCATAGTTAACAATTCCACTATCACCCCCTCTCCCCAGGCCCGGTGCCTTGGGGTTATCCTAGATTCTGCCCTGTCATTCACTCCTCATATCCAGTCACTTATCAAATCATGTCACTTCCACCTAAAGAACATATCCAAAATACGATCATTTATCACCCAAGACGCTGCCAAAATTCTTAATCACTCTCTCATCATATCGCGTCTAGACTACTGTAACTCGCTTTTAATTGGCCTCCCCCTCCAGAGACTGTCACCTCTCCAGTCCATAATGAACACTGCTGCGAGGCTCATACACCTCAGCAACCGCTCCTCCTCTGCCTCGCCATTCTGTCAATCCCTGCACTGGCTTCCGTTACCTTTCAGAATCAAATTCAAATTAATGACACTGACTTTCAAAGCACTTCACAACTCTGCTCCACCCTACATCTCTGAACTCATCTCTATATACTCACCCACTCGCTTACTACGCTCCTCTACTGACCTCCTACTCAACTCTTCTCTCATTACCTCCTCACACTCGCATTCAAGACTTTGCAAGGGCTGCACCCCTCCTCTGGAACGCTCTCCCACGGTCTGTCCGACTTTCTCCCAACCTTTCTACTTTCAAAAAATCTCTGAAAACGCACTTCTTTCGAGAAGCCTACCCTCACTCCGCTTAACTACCAAACGCAACACCACATACAATACCACATTTCTCACCCACTTACTTCGATCTTGCCCACTCCCACACCTTGTGTATTACTCCCTCCCCTTTAGACTGTATGCATATGCATAGGGCCTTCCTCACCTTTTTGTACCTGTATTGATTGTGACGTTTGTTACTCCATATATTCTATATATGTAATTCGTGTGATGTAGTTGTATAATCACATTTACTTTACAGTGCTGCGCAATATGTTGGCGCTATATAAATACATGTTAATAATAATAATAATAATAATTACGATCTTTCCTGGAAAAGATCTTTCCAGGAAAGATCGTTCATTTTAAAACACACTTGTAGAGCTGAATCGGCAGATATACAGGTAAAAACAACAGAGGCATTCCGCACTTCCTAGATATCACTGCACTCCTCGCTTTCCCCTCCCTCCTCAACATCTAACAGTATAGCCAGTACATGGGCATCAGGTGCCCAACTCCAACACAAACACGATTTTGACAAAGTTTAATAACAGTGTCCCCAATATGACGCCTGCCGGCTTGAATTCACTGTGACTTCCTAAGAGTATAAGAAACAAGATTGAAATCATTTATATAGTGTAAGCAACGTTTTGTGCGCATAACATCATAAAATTGGATTTGGAATTATTTCTTAGGGTGACAGTTCCTCCCGATCCATCATTAAAGAAGACACACTTTGCATAGTAAGAACTCATAAACAAATACTTTTTTATTTTTAGGGGTTTTTCTTTTAAAATGCACCAAAAGAGTCTTATTATAAAATATAATGGATATTTCAAATGCAATAAAACATTTTTTTTTTTAAAAAAGAGAGTTTACAGTTACAATGCAAACATGTATCATGCATCACCTTCATTCTTTTCTAAAATTGTACTTGGTCTTTCTTGTCCAGCCTCCAGCTTTCCACCCATAATGTTCTCCATCCTCGTGATCTCATGATCACCATTACAATAGTACTGCAGTAGTCACAAAGCTAAACATGCCATAGCTCTAGTTTAGGTTGCCCTGCCCTAAAGCACTTACAAAGGTTAAATTAAAAGACGGGTGAAGGAAACAGGATATGTTGATACAGGTTAATATATCATTTACCTGGTGGAACAAATGACTCGTAAGTTGTTCAACAAAGAGTCGAGCATGTTGTTGTTGTACTTCTGTGCAGTAATGCTCATTAATATTAATGATGCTGAGACAGTTACAAACAACTGAAAGTACAAGGGGCCATTGGGTTAATTTGTGGTTATTTGACCATGATTTCATGAAAATTCCATAGGATTCACAACTGCAAACTGGTGTTTTTGTACAAGCACCTTGTTTAAATCCCATGAAAAATTAAATTAGGGAAAAATAATACATTTTTCTGTTGCAAAAGAGAGAAATAACAACTTAAGACACTAAATCCAAAAGGAAGAGTGTGAGGAACTCCAATCATCAAGAACAAATTTTGTTAAAAAAAGTAGAAAATTTATTAGGACATAAAACCTAACGCGTTTCGTGCCTAATGGGGCACTTACTCATAGGTATAGGTTTTATGTCCTAATAAATTTGTTCTTGATTATTGGAGTTCCTCACACTCCTTTTGGATTTAGTGTCTTGGATTTTGCACCTTGGGACTGAGGTGAACTGTGAGTGAATCTCCCTGCTATTTACTTAACCATAAGATTTTTTTGTATTTAGAGTGGTACCACTTATATTGAATATTTTTCCTTGTGGCAGCACACACTCCCATTTTTTAGATACAACAACTTTCCCATATCCAGACAGTTATGGAGCAGTTTTCAAGTGTAGGATAACTAGTTCAAGGGGGTTATTTATCAAAAGTTGAATGTTAGTTTTTTATACCTCAAATGAACTTACAACTCAAATGGTTTCTTATTTTAGAAAAAAAATGGAAAGGAGAAAACTCGATTCTGCAAGTTCGAGTTGCAAAACTCGAAAACTTAAATTAATCGAGTTTTTGGCAAAAAAAACTCGAATTGAGTTTTCAGGCAAAACCCTCTGAAACTCGACCATCATGCAGGCTATTAACATCTTCAAATGGTTCAACGGACCTCTGCCATTGACTTCTAAATGACCCTGACAGCTTTTAGAAGGTATATTTTTGGATCCAAGTTATTTCCAGGGTCGTGGTATAATAAATCGTAAAAAAAAAGTTGAAAAATTTAACCCAAAAATGTGAGTTTGATCAAATTTTTATGTAAAACACAATAAACCAAACCTTAATAAATAACCTCCTAAGAGTCAACCCTTAACTTGGGTCAGGGCTTTCTTTGGTTGTTTTTTTACGAATGGGTTCACAGTTATCCAAAACCAATGCGACATAAAAATATATAATAACAATATAACATGGTTAAAATGCTAAACCAATCTCTTCTTGTGAAAGCTCCAAAATAGCAACAATCTGCAAACCTCAACGTTGCCTCAATGTGGCAAAATCCAAGCATTTTATTTGAAGCCTCAGTAAGAGAGGTTTATTGCCAGTGTATTGAATGGGGAGTGATTCTGAGTATTCTGTTGTCTGACCTGGAAATTTCCCAGGCAACAAAACATCCAGGATTACACATTTCTAGCCAGCAATATTCAGACACACTCCCTGTGTACTCTGTATTTCTGTGTGTCTTCTCATTATTGCCTTTTATCCTCAATATAAAATATAGCAGGGAGGTTATGATGCATAATAGTCTTTTTTTTAGCAAACATGGCAAATCTTGGAATTATTGAAATATTATGTGGTGGGTTTCAAAATTGATATTATTACTATGTTTAATAATTTAAGACAGTTAGACTGTGCCAATATAAAATTGTCATTGCTGTTTAAGCAGGTATAAATGCTAAAATCCAGGATCCCTGTAGGTCTTCTTTTTTGACTTGGATGTTGCAGAAGCTTCTTATAGCTGCAAATCACTGCACATAGAGTGTTAGAAGAAGAATCCCAGGCTTTTTTTTTTGTTTCTCCACCTGCTGATATCTGGATCCCACTTTTAATCAGCTTTCCATGTTAACTGATGTCTTTGTTACAGTGTTCTACATTACAGTTCTTTCTCTTTAACATCCATTGACTTGCACCAGTTTCAGAAAAAGATATCTGCCTGGTCTTTTTTTTTTCTTCAAAGACCTTTAAGATCTCCATCGCCGAAATCCCAGGACCATGCTGCAGCCATAGCAAACGGTAACCGTGAAAGCAAATATCTGCAGGGGATTTAGAAAAAAAAGCAGAATAAGCATATTTGCCTTCATATGACATTTTGTATAGGTGGGAGTTTAGGGGGAAAATAAAGGGCAAGTGTAAAGCTCAGAGGTACTAAACATATATAAGGATAAGACTCTTGCAGTGGAGAGGAAGAATGTAGAAGTGGAAGAGAATAACACAGGCAAAGACAAGAAGAGGAAAGAGGGAAAGTTGATGGCACAACACTGGAGGAGGGAAGAGCAAATGGGTGAGGATGACACCGGTGGGAAGAATTAAAGCACCATAGTGGAAATGATACCAGGAGAGGGACACGGGGCCTTACAGTGGGGGAAATGTGACTTCACATTCATCATAAAATGCAAAATACAATTGCACCAAGAAATGTAACCATAGGGTTATTTGACAGGAACATTTCAGAAGTAAAATTCCATAGTCTCAACCATCTTCTTGCATTGATGTTCATAAATAATGTGATCAAACCTCCCCCCAATACAGGTTATACACATCATAAATGGAGGCTAGTGCTACACAGTGTTTCTTCATGGATCTTCATGGGGACATCTGATCTCATTAACTACAGAGCTCACTGGAGACTAAGCCTGTGATTGCAAAGAGACAAATAATGTCTGTATTATACTGTCTATGCTTTAGAAGGAAGCCAGTACGTGGATGTATTATCATAGGTAGCTTTTGTATATTATCACTTGCTAAAAGGGCACCCAACACATTCTTATATACAGGTATGGGACCTGTTGTCCAGAATGCTCGGGACCTGGGGTTTTCCAGATAACAGATCTTTCCATAATTTGGGTCTTCGTGCTTTAAGTCTACTAGAAATTCATTTAAACATTAAATAAACCCAAAATGGAGTCTATGGGAGACAGCCATTCCGTAATTCAGAGCTTTGTTGGGTTTCCGGTTAAGGGATCCTATACCTGTATATCTAATGTATCTGCCAATACAACCACAGAGAGAAACTTCCACACATCTGCAGCTCTAACTGTAAGATCAATTTTCATACTTTAAGATTAAACCTCTTTACTTCTAATCTCAATGGATTCCCTTGTGCCCTTTGGAAAGAGCATCAGAAGCATATGATGGGTCGTTGTATTGCCCCCTGATTTACTGTTTTTAGAGGTACAAAACAAACATTTTACGGGGCGGAAATATGTTTTTTAATTAATCCCTACGAGGAACTCGCAGGACACAATGGTTCAACAGACCTCTTACTAGCATAGTAGTTGACTGATAAATATAATGATATTTTAAGGGGACATGAAGTTGGGAAACAACTCTAAGGTGGCTGCTCTAGATAAGAGTACATTAGGTACATGGAGTAAAGTCAGAACAAAAATGCAGCTTTTTATAGTATTCTCTATATCAGTGATCCCCAACCAGTGGCTCGTGAGCAGCAATGTTGCTCACTAACCCCTTGGATGTTGTTCCCAGTGGCCTCAAAGCAGGTGCTGATTTTGAATTCCTCTCTTTTAGTTGCATAAAAACCAAGCAGAGCCTCATGTAGGCTGCTGGTCCACATAGAGACTATCAAATCACTGCCTGTTATTGGCATTCCCAGGAACTTTTTGCATGCTTGAGTTGCTCCAGAACTATTTTTCACATTGTGACTCATGGGTAGGCTTTAGATCTAATATGATTTCTTGGTCACGATGAGGGGGGATAATTCTGAGTGCTCAGATCAGATTTCCTATTTCTAAACAACACACTGCTTTTACAGGTTTCCAGTCTGTTTTTATTTTGAAACCACAAATATAATTAATCCTTATCTTCCAGTACCGAGAGCACATGAGGGAAGCAACACAGCTTAGCGCTGCCCCAGCAACCATTGTACACAAACGTCAAAGAACTCAGGTTCCCTGGATAACAGGATCTTTTTCTCCTGGATACAGTTTCTCTCCCTGATTCCCAATGGGAGACACACAATTACTGCTCAATCTGAGCTCTTGGCTTGCTCACACAATTTCCCAAAAATTTGCAGCTATAGGCCACATGAGTGGGGGGATGGAAGCTGCGGGAAAGCTAGTTGATGACTATAATGGTTAGTCTGACTTGCTGAAATCCTGACCCTGCAGTTGCACTTGACTTCAAAGAATAATAATAACTGCTTTAAAGTGGACCTGTCAACTAGACACAAAAAGCAGTATAATAAAAGTCCTTTTCAATTTAAACATGAAAGCCAATTTCAATTTTTTTATTAAAGCATTCATAGCTGTTGTAAACTCATTTAAAAATCTCAGCTGTCAATCAAATATTGTCTGCCCCTCCTCTATGCCTTAGGCATAGAGGCGGGGCAATTAATTACTTTCACTTTCCATTCAGCACTTCCTAGATGTCACTGCTCTCCCCACATTCCCCTGTTTTCTTCACCATTTCATTGTTTAGCCAGGGCATGGGGATGGACATCAGGTCCCCCATTCTGGTGCACTAACGTGATTCTGAGATGATACAAGACTTGTCTTAATAAAAGTGTCCACAAAATGGCTCCTGCCTGCTTGTTATAATTATGAATTCCCAGACTGAAGGAAACAAGATTCAAATAAGGTATATAGTGTAATTAAAGTTAATTTTGCTTGACTAATGTGATAAAATAGGATTTTGAATCATTTTTTTTGGGTGACTGATCCCCTTTAATGTTATAGAGCACTACAATGTGCATTCGGGATTGCAGTTATTTAATTACAGCAATAAATAGTTTGCATGCATTCACATACTAAGAACATCACATGATATACGCTTATCTATAGAACACTTCAGTGGCATTCCATTTTGCATAACTGTAACAGAGAAATACTTTGCACCTAGTAATAACTAGATGGAAAAATGAAGAAAAGAAATGATGTAGAACAATGAAATATTAGAATATATTCAGAAATAGTAGCACCTCAAGGTTATGGTTACTTGGTGAAATAAGATCTGTGCAACAAATATGTGCTGCTTCATGTTTACATGAAGACCCAAAACTAGCTCCTTATATTGAAATACATTTATTTTCATTTCCTCCCACTGAAGTCTGGAGCCATGTCATCATAACATACATTTATGAAAGAGTATCCTGTAAATAATATCCTTATAATACACAAAATATATGAATATCCTGTAAATTATATCCTTATAAACGGTGAGTTATGCTGTCATCAGTTATAAACGGTGAGTTCTGATGTCATTTCTGTCACATGACTCACTGAAATTTGTGTTTTATAATAAATAAAGTACCCCCAGTTGTAAAATATGAGGATATTAAAAGTCACCTCGAAGTTCCATGACCTGTATAAAAACATATTTTTATATGGTCATGAAACTCCTCGGTAACTTATAATATCCTTATAATTTACAAGGGGGTACTTTATTCACTATATAAATGGTGCTTAGTGGTGTCATTGGTTATAATCGGAGCTTAGTGATGTCATTTCTGTCACATGACTCACTGGGGCTCATTTATCAACACTGGGCAAATTTGCCCATGGGCAGTTACCTATAGCAACCAATGAATGATTAGCTTTTTGAAGCCAGCTGCAAGTAGGACAATGAATGCAGCAATCTGATTGGTGGCCATGGGATACTGCCCATGGGCAAATTTGCCCAGTGTTGATAAATGACCCCCACTGAGACTTGTGTATTATAATAAATAAAGTACCCCTTGTTGCAAAATATGAGGATATTAGAAGTCACCTCAGAGTTCCATGACCTGTATAAAAATACTCTGCCTCGGTAACTTATATCCTTATGAGTGGGGTACTTTATTTACTATATAATATACAAGAGCCCTGAATATCCTGTAAATTATATCCATATAAATGGCTGTTAGTGATGTTATGAGTTATAATCAGTGCTTAGTGATATAATTTCTGTCACGTCACTCACTTAAACTTGTGTATTATAATAAATAAAGAACCCCCTTTGGCCCGTGCTTTTCTATGTCCACGGAACTCTTCATTGGCTATCCTTATATTTAACAATAGGGATTAGTGCCAGGCCAAGTCACTTGGGCACCTGAGGCAAGCCCTACTGCCCTTGAATGCCCCCCCATGTAATGATTGGGGTGATGTCCCTTCCCCTTGCTTATCACCAGTGGAGCCCATTGCCCCAGATCTACAGTCAGCCTGAGACCACCATTAAAGAGGGTCTGATGGCAGAAGAGGCGTATGCCCAGTGCCCCCAAAACGTTACACCCTAGGCATGTGCCTATTCTGCCAACCTCTATTTCCACCCCTTTAGAATCGGTACTTTCTCTCATGTAATTTCAGTCACATGACTCGCTGAAATGTGTGTATTATATAAAGTACCCACTGTTGTAAAATATGAGAATACTAAAGGTCACTGTGGAGTTTCATGACCTGTATAAAAGCACTCAGCCTTTGGTCTTTATATGGTCATGGGACCCCTCTGTGACTTATAACGCCCTTATATTCCACAACAGGGAGTATATTATTCACTGTATATAGTTTCCTTTACAGGGTCAGATAGGCAACAGGGGTGTTTAAGATGCAGCCATGTTATCATAATGTGCATGTACGGAAGAATAAGTCAGTAATATATATGTATATAGTTTCTTTTAAAAAACAGTTAGGCAAGAGGGGTGTGTAGGGATGCAGCTTTGTCATCAGGATGTAAAGTTAAAGGGGTGGTTCACCTTCAGGTTAACGTTTAGTATGTTATAGAATGGCCAATTCTAAGCAACTTTTCAATTGGCCTTCATTATTTATTTTTTATAGTTTATACATTATTTGCCTTCTGCGCCTGACTCTTTCCAGCTTTCAAAAGGGGGTCACTGATCCCATTTAAAAACAAATGCTCTGTAAAGCTACAAATTTATTGTTATTGCTACTTGTCTTTCTTTTCCGACCCTCCCCTATTAATATTCCATATTCTCATTCAAATCAATGCATGGTTGCTAGGGTAATTTGGACCCTAGCAACCAGATTGCTGACACTGCAAACTGGAGAACTGCCGAATAAAAAGCTAAATCTCAAAAGCCACAAACAGGGTCGGATTGGGCCGGCGGGATACCAGGAAAAAACACGGTGGGCCCCCACCGGCCCAGACCCGCTCCCCGATCAGCCGGAACAATAAGAAAAAAAGTGTGGAGCACTGAGCAGGATTTTGCTTGTGTGCGAGATATGCAGGGCTTTGTATATGCACACTGTGCGTTCACGTTCGCGCAAAACGTGTGGTTGCCCAGCATTTGCGTATGCACCGTTTTTTTCGCATGCATGTTGGTCCCCCAAGTTTTGATACCCAGTGCCCCCAAATGTGCCAGTCCGACCCTGGCCACAAATAATAAAAAATTAAAACCAACTGCAAATTGTCTCAGAATATCACCCCCTACATCATACTAAAACTTTACTCAAAGGGGAACAACCTCTTTAAGGAAGAATACATGAGAAATAAACCATAGTAAGACAGAGTATATATCTTTGATAGGGATACACTGAATCCCGAATATGGTTTGGCCAAAGCCAATCTATTTTTATCAGGATTCAGATTCTACCGAATCCAAGATCCTGGCTGAACCAAATCTGAACCCAGTTTAACTTTAGAAAATTGTCACACGGACTTTGAGCCTGTATTTCTGTTCATGTGCTGGCTTATCTGGTGCTGAAGAGGGGATTTGATTCAGTTTGGTATTCACCCAAATCCATACCCCTGGATTCAGGGATTTGGCCAAACCCTGAAAAGCAGGGTCCTAAATTTTTGCGCTATAGGCAGTGTACCAGAACTGATAAGAAATAGATGGGACTGCAGTTACCATTGATTATTCCAGAGAGGTCCATTGTGCATGAAATACTTTGCATAATACAGATACATACCGTTGCAGCTACGTTCAGCCCAAGCATGCGATTATCCAGGTTTATAACAGTTGTGTTTCCCTTCCGCATTAGATTGGCTAGAGATGTCACCGCAGCTTCAAGGACAAAGGCTCCAAAATAGAATACGAATGCGGTTAAGTGATAGGCGAGATCCTGAAAAACAAACCCAGCCATGTTTTATTAGAATACATCATCGTCTCACCTTGAGAGGAAATAATAATTTCAGTTTGATTTGGTTTGGGTATGACTCAAAGCAGGAAAATGGCAAGAAAACGTGGAGTTTTATTGATTTACACTCGTGAGTTCAGAAATATTTACTGATAAAGTTCTGCTCCGGTTATAGGGATTCCCCTGTACTGCTCATAGTTGGGTCTGACACTTTGGATTTGCCTAATTAATTTCCTTGGCAACTGTTGAATGCATTTAATCAATTACTAGTACTATCCAGTATCCAGCAGTACTGGAGTAACTTACCAGGGATACATTTTTATTAATATGCGTTCAAGCCTCTCACTACCATGTGTGCACAGAGACATGGTGGGTCAGAAAATGTACTGAATCATGTATTTTCACAACAATTTCAGCACAATTTGATGCTTTGTACTGCCCTCTACAGATGCCACTCTCACATCTCTTCAAGCTCCCTGTAGACCATCACTGATACAACCAATGTTTTAGCCTGAGTGAGTCTTCATTGCTTATGATATATTTGAGGCACACAAAGATCTGCGTGTCCAATTTCTTTGAATAGCACAAAGTTTTATTTCATTGTGAAGCTCTACTGCTCTAGTGCAGCATAAAAAAAATCTCTGCAGGGCAATGTTCCTCTCCAGGTCCTCCAGCTGGAGATCCCTGTTATAAAGCATTAAAAGAAATGTTGAGCTAGCTTACCATGGAAACAAGAGACCAACAAATTCACAGGAAATTTTAACGTGCTTAATTCATCTGTCAACCAAGAATACACATGACTTATATTGGGTTGTGACCAACAACTGACCAGCCCCGTCTTGCATCTAACCAATATGATCAGGGAAGCCTGATAACTGTTTCTGCTGCAGATAAGCAGGTCATTGTGTACTGTTCTTAAGCCCAGGAATAATTGATATGGGAGTAAGTGTTTAACAGCAACCAATGGTGCATTGGCCCTTCCAAACCTATGATAAAATAATATGGAAAGGAAAGAACAACAGTGGGAGTAAATAACTTGTTCTATCAGTTTAATTACACATTGAATAAATACTTACACCATGCTCTCTCCCCTAGTTCTGAAGGTAAGGGGTTGGAGAGGAACTTACTGTTGGTACCTCCTCTGTTGAACATATCCTCTACAACTAAATGTTCTGCTCTTACTTCTGATAATATGCTTGTCTACTTTTCTTTCTTAATGTGAATAAACCTAAAGGAAATACTAGGAAATACCTGGCTTTCTGATCAAGTCTTTGAGTATAATAATCCCTGTGCAGAAAAACCCATAAGTGGTCCTGAAGAAATGGACCATCACACTGCACTGTGGGGGTTGTCTAGTGAGCAAAGACATTATTAAGAATATATAATTTCATCTATATAATTTCCTTCATTGAATAATGTCCTGAGTACAAGGGACCATTGGGAAGTGAATGACATTCCTAGCGCCGGTATTTCTCACCAACGATGCGTACCGGGCCAGGTCAATTATAATTTACTCATCCTTAGATCCTAAACTAATATTTATAAAAAAAAAATAAAAAATCTATATGAGAAATCTTTATCCTCACAGTATGTATTGAATCATTAGCTAAAAAATGCAACATTTTCCATGGGATGGACCATTTATCTGATATACCCCATCATTTTAGTGAAAAAAATTAGGCACAAACCTTTTTAAGGGCCAACAAAACGTTCAACAGATTGATAGCATTTAAATTGGACATCAGTCACGTCCCCATTGTTTCTTTGTGTTCCCCTGCTAGCACAGTTTATTCTGCTTCTATCTAGAGCTATGTCTTTGGTGGTAAGCCAAATGTAGTACATGGCCAAAAGTATGTGGTCACGCCTTCTAATTATGGGAATTGTACTTTTATTTACACTCATCTTTGCAAATTCTGGTGCCACTAGATTATACAATGATCATTTTGACTATCCCGTGCTGTGGAATTTTGGGGGAGGATCTTCATTGTTATCGCATGACAATGCTCCATGCACAAAGTGAGGCACATACAGTACAGAATGGGTTTGTGAGATGAGAGTGATAGAACTTGACTGGCCTACACAGAGCCCTAACCTCAACCCAATTGAACACTTGTGGGATGATGTGGAACATCAATGAAAGCCTGAGGGGCCTGATCCCAAACAACTGTTCCCAACTACTTGCTTATAAATTGAAGCATATGCAACCAACTATTAGAAAAGATATGTTGGACAGGCAAGTGTCCACATATATAGTGTGTAGGCTGGAGCCTTAAAATTCCTTAGAGGGTCCATCAAGGCCACATGCATACAATGAACAGTATTCCTATAAGAACATATGAGTCACAATTGAAATACTACAAAGAAAAAACCCAAGCCAAGAGGTGCGGCTGGGAAAATTAAAATCATCCGACTCAAGCTTCTCTTAAGCAGACCGTTCTGACACCATGCCAATGCTCTGTCTGAGACAACACCCTCCAAACTTGTTGTTAGGCAAAGTGACGTTACATCATTGCAGGGCTGAAACCAATAATTAAAAAAACGCACCTCCAGCTCTGAGCACCGCCAAACATGATGTACAATGGAGGCTTCACAGCTCAACAGCACCTGTATGGCTGCCATTATGATCAGAAGTAGTCATTACACAATTAGATACACACTGTCCCCAAAACATGGTTATTAAAGGTAAAGCTGTGACAAGGGAAAGAGGAAATGTCTCTAGATAGTGACAAGATATGCAGATCTTATCCATTCACAGGAATAATGTAGCAAAGAAATCTAAGACAAGGCAGTGCTGGCTGATAGGTTCCTATATACTAAACCAACCCCTATACATAGTGAAGTGACACCAATGGCGACAGGTAATTTCCATTAAAACAGGATGCTTTAGGTATTTCCCACTAACTGCAAAGGTACTGGCAGTGTATACACCCCTTATGCAAGGAGTCTTAAAGGTGAAGACACACAGAGTTACTAGTGGGTTACATGGTGTGCATGTGTTTCCTCTGCTGAGCCTCTAAGGCTTTTGGAGGACACTTTTTAGACTGGTGGCACACAGCATTGCGTGGAGATTAGTCTCCCAGAGACAAATCTTCAGGCGACTTATCTCCCCGAAAAGCCTTCCCGCCTGCTAGAATGTAATTTGCCCGCTGGATGACACTCGGATCGATTCGTTTTCCGAAGTCGCCCAAAGATGCCTCACAAGGAAACTTCAGTCAACTTTGGAAAACCGAAGCGGTCCGAATGCCATCCCGCCGGCGATTTACATTCTAGCCAGCGGGAAGGCTTTTCAGGGAGATTAGTTGCCCGAAGAAGAGGAGATTTGTTGATGGGCGACTAAGCTCCCTGAAACGCTACATGTGCCACCAGCCTAACAAGAATCCCCACAACATATTTCACCTCTGATACCCTTTGTCAATGTTTGTATTCTCATTAAGGCCAGGTGCCTATAATTACACCATTAAGGGTCTATGCAAGTCAGCCATTCCTCCTGCCTCTATGCAAGATTTTCCAGATTTTGCTCCAGTCCTGTACCCTTGTCCTCAATTCTTTGATGTCCTGGTGTAATCTCACCCCGCTCAATGGACTTACTCTTGGATGCGGTCTGCCTCGACCACAACCTAATACATAGACTTGCACTCTTTTCTACTTAAATTGACCACTGCCAGATACACAGACTTGATCTTGTTTGCCGCCTGCCCTGACACCTTGTGTGCCAAAGGACTTGATAGTTATTGGTTGCCACCTGCCATAACCACTCGGTTTGTATTAGACTTGCCTTTGTTGCACTTTTGCAGCATATCTGTTGTTTTGTGTGCTTTCGTTATTAAATGGCTTTTCATCAAGTCAACAACATGTATACCCTGGGTTAGACAGCACATAGGCTCCGACCTGCGAGCCTCCTGTGATATCTCCTGGCACTGGGAGACACAATATCATTAAATATCATATTATATAATGTCTTCTATTCAAATACAATATGACCTATCTTGCTGATTAGGGATTATATTCTTAAAGGATAAGTAAACCTTTAAAATAAGTGAATTTAAAATTGATGAGAGTGCTATTCTAATCAAGTTTGTAATGTACTTTCACTATTTATTTCTTTTTAATCCCAAGATATTCAAGGCTACATGTACTGTCTTTCTTTCTCCTGACAACTTCCTTGACTACTTGGTGGTCAGACTGCTCAGAAAATGACCAGCAGATGGCGCTGCTGTAACAAAATTCATTGATGTTAGCAGTACATGTAACCTTTTTAATATCTTGGAATTAAAAAAACAAAATGAATGTGCATGGCAAAATTGCTTAGAATAGCCCCCCTCATCAATTTTACATTCACTTATGTTTAAGGTTTACTTATGCTTAAAGGAATAAAAGCCATTTAGACTGTGACAATCAACAAGGATGGAACCCTAAGTCTGTTATGCCAAAATACTCTTATCACTGTTTAGAAAAATATACCTGGCAGTGCCTTGCTAAATTTGACATTAATCAAGTTTTTGCCATTTATTTGAATGCAAGCAGGGTAGGAAGTTTTCAAAATATATTAGACGAGCACACCGAATCCATCCATGAGGTTAAAAGCAGACTTTATTTTAAACTTGTTAAAATCATCAGATCTCTGACGCGTTTCGTATCTGCCGATATGTAGTCATATGTATTAAACACGTTTTTGCCATTTATTTGAATGCAAGCAGGGTAGGAAGTGTTGGCTGACATGACTCAAACTGATCAATTTGCAATAGGCCTTAGGGTAAAGTTCTCCAAGATGAACTCACCATGCAAGGGCAATGTTATTTGGCAATATGTTCAGTTCTGTGCTTTGGCCTGAAGCAACTTGCCATATACTGATTATATCAGACATGTTGAAAAAAAATTTTTTTTTGTCAACTACTGTAATATTCCTTTGGCTAGTGGAGGCATTGCCTAACTGTGCACACTTTAGCTTTGGCTACAAATAGTTTACGAGGATAATGATCCAAAAAACTGATGTACATAGTAAATACCCAAAAACTGATGTGCAGAATTCTGAACACCTACACGATTTGTTCCCAACTATTAAACACCATGGGGGATTTACTATAGTATAGGCAGCCATACTGAGGAGCCAATCATTTCAGAATTCTTATATTGTATTCTACAACCTGGACAACTAAGTCACATCTCTCTTTGTATGAACAGCAGCCTACAATGGGGATGGATTATTTCATTGCTAATACAATTCCAAAGCCCTGCCCTGGTTAATCATTAACATAAGAGTAATTAGATAGAGTCACAGGGTGGAACTAATGGACCCTTCTGCTTATCATGTTGCGTACCCATAACACTGAAAGGCAAAGAGTCTATGGACATAATCTGCTCCATGGTATTGTGGCTATTTCATAGTGGAGTCATAAAAATGCTTGCTTTAATTGTGTTCTGGAGTATTTGCAGCAATATCATTTCCAAGGTTTTTAGGAGAAAAATTTCTTTGCCTAACACAGAATCTGTTACCAAATAAGAATATATTCAAGGTATGAATTAAGTTCAAAAGGAAGGGAAATAGTAAAAATTGAGCTCCAGGTCCCATTGTAAAGGTAAACTCTACGGATATTAAACGGACTAAACATTAACACCTTTACATCTCGGTGACCTGGGAAAACACTATCATTATCTGAATACATTACATTTATATAGTGTGTGTGGGTATGTATGGTCAGTGTGCCTATTTCAAGGGGTGTAAGTGTATCAGTATTATGCTTCCCTACAGATGGTTACACTATGACAAAAGAAGTATTTTATATTTTAATGAATTTTGGAACAATGCAAGGGATGTCCTTGCCTATTGGGAGATGGACCTTTCACTTGTCTGGAAACAAAGAAAGAATGTGTTTTAAGACCAGCATTTAGCTTATCAAGAATAATGAATATGACTATGAAGATTTTCATTCATCCAGGTCATAGTATATCTAGTATAGGTCAATCTAAAAACAACTGGACTTGCTGAGTAATCAATGAAGACGTTTCACTACTCATCCGAGCAGCTTCTTCAGTTCAACTGACTGGTGTGGGAAGTTCTTGGCATATAAACTCTTCCACTAATCCATTTACAATGGCACATTGTAACTCTTCAAAGAGGTGACGTCACAGAGGTGTTGATTCTGTGTAGTTGTGAAAGGATTATACAATGTGTCATGCAACTCCTAGATACAGGTGTTACTTGTGAGAGTTGCATGAATGGATGTGTGAAGTGTTCTGAATCCGCCGGGGTACAGATGTTAGAACAGCATTGTATGTAGCAGACAGGTGGTGTCGAAGGCCCCCACCTCTGTTCAGAGATGGTCTCTCCACCTTGACATGAATCGCCTCTTTCACGCCTCGTTCAAACCAGCGGTCTTCTTTATCCAAGATTTGGAATAATGAATACTGATTATTTTTATTCTTATTAATAAATATGGCACATGTGGCCTTTTGTCCGCAACTGTCATCCAGCAAAAAAGTGTCAGACAGAGCCCCCCCCTCCACCTGTCACACCCATAATAGTATTGAATAGACAGTGCCACGGGACACTGGGAAAAAACATGGTGGGCCACAGCCCTTGTGTGGGCCCTGCTGACCCAGGCCCACTTGCTGGTTGGAAACCCTGGGCACTGCCCCTGACCCCAATTGCAGGAGCAAAAAGAATAAGGATTACAGGCGTCGGTTGTTGTTGCTGGGCCAGTGAAGTTAAGGGAGGTGAAGGGGTGTTGCGACTGGGGCGGGTGACCACTAAAGGTGGGTCCCAGACCCTCACACTACAATGCTGGTGGAAATATATCAGCCACAGTTTTCTTTCCAATGTCAACTGGGGACATAAGGTCCTATGCTCCATAGCATTTAGAATGCCCCAGCATGTGCCACAGTTGCACAAAAATAAAGTTCTAAATCATTGGAAAAAGCTAATTTCCCTCATGGCCAATGCTGAAACAAACATGGTGTTCTACAGTGGCTAAATAAAAGGAAATATTTAAGTCAAAATGAAGCCAACAAAGCCCATCCAGTAGAATGCTGTAGTCATCTTTACATTAAACAATAAAAAGTGTTTTAACTGTAGAAATACAAAATATTCTGTATTGAACAAGATAAGGGGACAAGATTATAGACTCGCTTTCTGATCCTTTAGCTGAACATTTGCCCAATGTTTATAAATGAGATCGAAAGAGCTCAAGAAACCCAATACCGAGCCAGATATAAAGAGTTTTGACATGTTTAGAAAGATGGATCTTGGGTTTGGATAATATGAATCTTTGGGATTGGCTTACAAAAGGGTTTTAGTAGTTTTTTTACTGCACAATGTCATGGATAGCTGACTGCCGGATATTTCTCATAATAACCAGAAAATGGAATAACAATCCATTTAATTGTGTGTGAGACATTGAAACTGTGCTTCTAGAATTGTAAGGTAAGAACCACAAACTACTGATGGGCGAATTTCTCCCGTTTCGCTTCAGGGAAAATTTCTGGAATACGTGAAACAGCAAGTATTTTTTGAAAAATTCACGAAACTCGAAAATGTAAGCCAGCGTCAATTTCAGACACACGTCTGATGCCGCCATTAAAGTCAATGGGCATCCAAATAGCGTTGACACACATCGTTTTTGACGCTAGCAACATTTCGGGCATGCATCCAAAATTTTTTAATGCCAGCAAATAGTCGTCGGCAAATTTTTGCTGGAGTTTCGCAAATTTATTCACCAGCGGCGAAATGCAGAAATTTGCAGCGTATTCATGCCAGGCCATTTTATTCGCCCATCATTACCACAGACCCATATAAACGTAAAAAGGACATCCATTTTTTTAATGGAAATGAATAAGCAGAAAGGGGAAGGTTACAGTATATGGTTAGAGAAAGATATTAGTATATTTATAAATGTTATTCTGAATTGGAATTGGGCCACAAATGAATTCATTAGGTATAAAGAAAAAAATACAACTTACCACAAAGTTCCAGTTGGCATGAATCCTATGGACAAAGCCGGTGAGGAAAACCAAGAGCAGAAGGAGGGAGCAGGTAAATGCAGTCACCGACACAAACATGACCCATCCTTGTACTACGGGGACTGGGACATTTGAGGCCGCCACTAAAATCCAAACAAGTGCCCCGAATATCTGCAGGAAAAAAAAAATTAATTTAGAAAAGGCTGTTTTTAAGCACAGAAAAAATATTCTTAAAGTGATAATGACACTATAAATTTTCTTTTCAAAATATTAGTCTACATTAAAAGTTACCTATAGGTCATGTTGATCATTTGTTGCTGAGAGGTTGGTTTTTGTAAGTAATTATTACTTGAAATTCCTAAACCGGACTGTTTTGCCAACCTGACTGTCCCTTCTCAGCCTGTCAATTAAAGTTTGTAATGTTAACCGACTACTGCTGCACAAATATGGCAGCCCCCTCATACAGGAACATGGGGTAGGGTCGGACTGGGGGGCCCGGGGCCCACTGGAGCTGCTGTCTCAGGGTCCCCCCTCGTCCTGACCCTGCCGCAAATCCCCTTCCGGACCCCAGCCACAGCCACCTTCGGCATGACCTTCCCCTCTCTTGCACATGCGTGCTCATATGCATATTTTTCCTGACGAGACCGGGGACCAGAGCCAGAGATGGGGGAAGCAAGAGCAGGGAGCGGGTTTAGGCCGGTGGGGCCCCACGAGAGCCAGTGCCCACCAGGTTTTTTCCCGGTGCCCCGACGGCCCAGTCCAACCCTGCATAGGGGTAAGAAAGGTAATGTGAAAGCATCAGGTGAATACTTTTATGGCAAAATTATAAATAGCATTCAATGATAATGTTATGATGGATATAAAAAAAATATTTTCTGGTGTCAGTATCTCTTTAAAAGTCCTTAAAATGTAAATATTTGTATAATTTTGATACGCTTTAAATAGTATTATCTAATATCACATCATAATGCAAGGTAAATTTCTTTCTAGGTTTTGGTGGAGACACCAATTGTATACCAGAACTCATACAGTCTGTAGGGATATAAAGGGAATCCTACATTATCCTTGGAGTTTAACTGTGCAGGAATTGAACATTATTTGAGAATATCCTATTTTTCTCAATTAATTCTCTATCAACTCCTTACTATGTATGCCTTCCCTTGTACATTTGTGTTTACTCCTTTATACAAAGCCACTGTTGCATTGGAATAACTTCCATTAATTCATTATTCTCTCCTCCCACCCCAACTTTACACAACCAATTTTTGACCCTGGATTTTTATGCACACTTCCACACACATTTCTTGCCATAAATTTTAGGGTATATTTGCTTTCTTTTTTGCACCAGCCAGGGTTGGCAACACATGTTTTCTTTTTACGTTAATTAACTCATTATGCATGGTTGTGCTTTGATGGAGACTTGTTTAGGGTGGGGGCTTGTTGATGGAAACAGGAATTTTGCTCTCCCAGCAGCAAACAAGAAGTATTTATGGCAAGTTTGTAAATAAACAGGAAGCTAAAAGCCACAAACAAGTACAAGTTTTACGTAAACCATACATTAAAGCTAATTCAAGTAACATGTTTTTTTCCCAAAACAAGCTGTAAACCTGCTAGCCTGGCTCTGCATTTCCATTTATATTCCTATGTATAACAGTAAGGGTAAGGGCACACCTGGCGATTCAGGGAGATTTAGTCTCCTGATGACTAATCGCCTCTTCTTTGGGGCGACTAATCTCCCCGAACGGCTTCTCCCTGTCTTCCGCCGGCTATAATGAAAAAACGCCCATGCGCCATGGCACGTGCTGCTTCGCATTCCGGACTCGCCCGAAGTTTCCTTTTAAGGCAACGTCGGGTGACTTCAGAATACGAAGCGCCTCGTGTGCTATGTCGCAGGCGTTTTTCCACCCTTTCGGGGAGATTAGTCGCCCCAAAGAAGAGGCGATTAGTCGCCAGGCGTGCCCTTACCCTAAATGTCATTATATGCCATGTTCTGTGAAATATACAGATAAGAATCCCTTTGCAAAAGAGAAATTATCAAAGATTTCCATGCAGGTATTGGATCGCCACCTGGACAGGAAAATTTGGATGTGCCATTTGTACAAGTATAGAGGATTTGAGCTATAGGAGCAGAAAGGGTCTCTGGATAGTGGAACACATTTAAGGATGAGGCAGTTAAAATGTAGATCCTACTGGAACAACCTAAACAAGGCTCATGAAAAGGCCAGAAGCAGGTTAGGCTTATGAACAAGGTTGGAACAAGGCAAAGACTACAAATCACATGCTAGCGAATCCGTGTTCCTACAGACGACAGCATTTGACTTCACTATTAAGCATCTTGGATAGCAATATTACTGCAGAAACGGGAGATATTTTATTTATAAGAGACCAAAAGTGACACGCCGATATCTTTTGGCACTTATTCACATACCGAATACTTATCAGTGGTGGTGTAGTTGTGGTATCACATTTTGGATCTTCTTAAAGGAGAAGGAAAGCTACTGAGGCATTTTATTACCAATAGATTAGCTGCAATAGTGCAAGCTAGAATGCTATATTTATTCTGTAGAATGTTTTACCATACCTGAGTAAAAAGCTCTAGAAACTCTCTGTTTGTTTAGAATAGGAGCTGCAGTATTAATGTGGTGTGACATCACTTCCTGCCTGAGTCTCTCCCTCCTCTGGGCTCAGATTACAGTAGAGAAGGGGGGGGGGAGAGGAACAAACTGAGCATGCTCTTGCCCAGGGCAATGAGGTTTAAGCTGAAGGCAGGAAGTCTGATACAGAAGCCCATGAGTACACAATAGAAGGAAAGAAATGCAGTGTTTCTTTTGACAGGGGACTCAGAGCAACATTACTTTGGGGGTTTACTGGTAAATTTAGATGGACCTTTCTGATAAAGCGTACTTAGTTTTAACCTTTCCTTCTCCTTAAATAACCTTTTTCTACATATAAACAAAAGGGGGATCATTTCTTGATATTGTATTGAGTTCTGGAGAACTGTCTGGCTCAGTAATATTTATAATTGATATCTATTGCCAGTGTGTTTACATTATCTATTTGCAATATTGATGCTTGTATTTGAACTTGTTTTTAATATATGTTTAAGCATGGTTGACTAATAATTATTGCCTTTTTATGCACATCTATTATTATTGTTATAGTATATTCTATGCCTTCCTGGGGAATGAGTCTTATGGTGATTTTTGATTTATAATATGGAAATTTAGGTAGTGACACCCTTGGATCATAGCCAATTATATTGTGTGTATTATTATCTAATATAAGTTATTCTAAAACAACTGGACTTGCTGAGTAATCAATGAAGACGTTTAACTACTCATCCGAGCAGCTTCTTCAGTTCAACTGACTGGTGTGGGAAGTTCTCGGCATATAAACTCTTCCACTAATACAATCACAATGGCACATTGTAACTCTTCATTTGTGATGGTGAATAAATTTGCCAGGTGCGAATTTGCGGCAAATTTCGGCGTTTTCACGCCCGCAAAAACAAGTTTGCAAAAATTCGTTGGCGTAAAAAATTTCAAGGCAAAGGGTCTGAAACAAGGGTCTAATTGATCACAAGGCCCATACCACAGAAGAGGGTGTCACTCCCATTGTGCAGTTTGTAGAAAAAGACATTTCGTAAAACAGACACGCTCATTAAACTTTACTTTTTGCTTACTTCAGAGGCAAACAAACCTATTAAACTGTGTTTTAGCAGAACAAGATCCAACTGCTGTGTTTATGGCGTTTATGTTTTTTTATATTGTGGAGTAACAATATTGTATATTATAGTATTATTATACATGTATGCGGAATAGATGAGAACAAGACAAAACAAGTCGTGACCCTGTCCTCTCAATGTGTCCTTTCAATCGTCCAGTCATATCACTCCCTCTCAACCCTGCAGGTCTTGCTACCCAGTACAGGTATGGGACCTGTTATCCAGAATTGTTGGGACCTGGGATTTTCTAGGTAACAGATCTTTGCATAATTTGTATCTTCATACCTGAATTCTACTAGAAAATCCAATAGTCTGGTTTTGCCACCAATAAGGATTAATTGTATCTTAGTTGAGATCAAGTACAAGCTACTGTTTAATTATTACAGAGAAAAAGGGAATACTTTTTTAAAATTTGGATAATTTGTATAAAATTGAGTTTATGGGAGACAGCCTTTCTGTAATGCTGAGCTTTTTGGATAACAGGTTTCTGGATAATAGATCCCATACCTGTACATAACTTTCTCTACTGAAGTAAAATAAATTCTATACATTTTATTTTAAAAAAAACAGCAAAAAGGTGGGGGGGGTATTTAAAATCAGAGATTTGAAAGGATAACTACCTATTGAGTAGAAGCCACAGTGACACCTCTGCATTGACACGGAGTCATCTCTGAAGCTTTGCAGAGCTTCAACATCAGCATTAAAGAACATTTGTTCAAAGTCGATGCAGAAGAAAAATACTAGCCCTTGAGGGATATGGTTACATGAAAAGTAATTTATGTTACATTTCTCCCTGTTGATGAGCACAACTGATTGGACTTTCTCAGCAGTCTTGAGATATTGTACACACATTGTTGTGATCAATGCTCTGAGGAGACGTTTATTGCCTCCTGATTGGGAAAGTTATATCACTTACTGATATTATTACAGTTGGAGGGGTGTGATAGCAGAGCAGTGCCAATAATTAAAGGGCTCCTTGTGGACCCCTAGCTGGAAAGTTAACAAGTTGTGCCCAATAGCTCCTTTGGCATGACCCCTTTTCCAGACTTTTCTAGGGTGGAGTGCATGTATAGTACACTGCTTGGGTGCCCTGTTGCCAATGCACCCAAAGCAGCACAGAGCACATGCCCCACTCAATGGAAAATAGGGGGTGGAATGGCACACTGGAGGAGGACTGGATCATATTGAATAAGTGCTGCAAGTTAAGATGGTCATACATTTCCAGATTTGTGACCTGGGCTTGTATGTCAGATCAGGGGTTGGTTTTGGCATCAAAGCTGGAAATGTACATTATTATTAACATGTATTCATTAACACGTATTTATATAGCGCCAACATATTTTGTAGCGCTGTAAAGTAAATGTGTTTATACAACTAAATCACATGAATTATATACATAGAACATATGGAGATACATCACAATTATATCACAATCAATACCGGTACAAAAAGTGAGGAAGGCCCTGTGCAGAAAGAGCTTACAATCTAAAGGGAAGGGAATAATGCACAAGGTGAGAGAGTGGGCAAGAATTAAGTGGGTGAGGGATGTGGTACTGTATGTGGTATTGCATTTGGTAGTTAAGAGTGAAGGTACGCTTTTCTAAATAAGTGTGTTTTAAGAGATTTCTTGAAAGCAGAGAGGTTGGGAGAAAGTCGGACAGACCGTGGGAGAGCGATCCAGAGGAGGGGTGCAGCCCTTGCAAAGCCTTGAATGCGAGTGTGTGAGGAGGTAATGAGAGAAGGGTTGAGTAGCAGGTCAGTAGAGGAGCGTAGTAAGCGGTTGGGTGAGTATATAGAGATGACTTCAGAGATATAGGGTGGGGCAGAGTTTGCTTTGAATGTCAGGGTCATTAATTTGAATTTAATTCTGAAGATTAGTGGAAGCCAGTGCAGGGATTGACAGAATGGCGAGGCAGAGGAGGAGCGGTTGCTGAGGTGTATGAGCCTCGCAGCAGTGTTCATTATGGACTGGAGAGGTGACAGTCTCTGGAGGGGAAGGCCAATTAAAAGAGAGTTACAGTAGTCTAGACGCGATATGACGAGAGAGTGAATAAGAATTTTCATTAATCTGCTAATGCACCATGTCAGTTATAGGATTAAGGGCTACTGAAATTACAAGGTTTAAGGACACATCACATGATTCTTGAAGCGTTTGACAGTCACATATGTTTGCAATTCTAAGCAGGTGACCTAACAATGATAAAGCTCTATAAAAACCTTTTATGGTCCTTCAGTACGTTCCAAAGGCAGCAGGGAGTGGCGTTTCAAAAGAGCAGCACCTCACCTGGGCTTCCATTAAGGTGCCTTTTCATGAGTTATTCACCTTTGCAGATTCTAAGCCACCCAGGCAAATGGTTGTGGTCTGAGCTGAAATCAAGTATGTTTTCTTATTTGTTTAGACGTTATTTCAGATGCTTCTACCCTGACGTATATTTCTGTTGTTTCATTTCAGTTGTTGTTCAGCATTCCTCGTAAGTATAGAAAGCAGCAATAAAAGGAACATGGTCTGACTGTAAAATTTATATATATATCCTTATCTTTTATGGGATCTCTTCCACTGTTTCACTCGTACCCTGAACTACAATTTTCAGAAACTGTCTTTTAATTTATACATAGTGGTATATATCCAATGTCCCTATGACAACAATTGAGTTGGCAGTTGCAGCAAACAGGTTGGGTTGTGCATCTGTCACTGCCCTTTTTGGTTGGCTGGACATCAACAATTCACTCATTAAAGGGCACCTCAGCTGTTACAATAAGAAAAATGCAAATCCCCAAAACCGAGCCCATAGAAATGGCCGATCTGAAGATGTTTTAATTTGTTTTTAGCTTTCCATCACAGTAAAAGTGCCCTATTCAAGCCCATTGTGACATTTGCTCTTCCAAAACACCTTGCTTAAACATTGAATGGGTGGGGTGAAGCAATTCTTTTAAAATGACAAATGTCACTAAAAACACAACACTGTTTTCTTCTTTTCTTTCTTCTCATCGCAGAACATACAATACATGGTAGAAAACGTAGTCTCTGCTGGTGGGAAATTTACTACTGCAAAATTCTTTCAATTGTTCACGTAGTCGGAACAGCAGTGTAGAGAATCGCAAAGACAGACAGATACTGCCTTCATTAACAATTATTTTTACAAATACCTTTAAAACTACTATGCATTTGCAAAAAGTTGACAAAAGGGCATATTATTTCCTTAATCGTGTGAAGCCTCTAATAATCTAGCACATTGGCTTCAAGTGCTTGAAGTTGCCTCAAGAGGAAACTTCGGGTGACTTCGGAAAACGAATCGCTTCAAGTGCTATCCCGTCGGCGAATTATATTCTAGCCAGCGGGAGGCAGTTTGGGGAGATTAGTCGCCCCGAAGAGGAGGAGATTTGTTGCCGGGCGACTAATCTCCCCGAATCTGAGCGCGTGCCCTGACCCTAAAATAACTCATGAACTGTGCTGGAAGCTGCCTTAGGGTGTGTAGCTAAATGTACAATTTGCATAACCAGAATACAGCCAGTGGTAGATAAAGGAGGGCAATGCAGGGCATCATAATAGGGAGTGAAGTTGTTGTGACCACTACAGGGACCTTGGGGGAATGTGGGTACAAACTACTCTCTACAACAACAAAGGAAACTCCAAAAGGAAGAGATAAATGCATAGCCCCATAATCAGAATTAGATATGCAGGAGTATATAGAGGCAGAAGTATTAGTGAATTGGTGTGATTGGGGGCATGTATAGAGAACATACAGTTTAGAGGGTCCTTAAAGGGCATGTAAAGACAATAAAATAAAATCCCATTTTTACTGTCTTTAATGAAAAAGATTTTTAATACTTTAATTAAAAAATGAGTACTGTTTTTATAAGAAACTTGACTGTATGCAGTGAAATTCTCCCTTCATTTACTGCTGTGAATAGGAATTGTCAGACGGTCCCTAACTGCTGAGCAGGGAAACAATCATATTTATGAACAGCAGGGGGAGCCCCCGCCTTACTTCCCAGCCATGCAGAACTCAAGCAGCTTTGTTTATGACGATCCCTAAGCAGCCCAGACCACACTGAACATGTGCACAGTCTTAGTCTTGCAAAGATGAATAACAAAGTTACAAGATGGTGACCCCCTGTAGCCAACTTTGAAAGCATAAATCATTTGTTTGATTAGGCTTGTGCTGCAGTAAGTTCATGTTTATATATAGTATACAAAATACAGCATTTCTAGCCTTATTCTATTTTAGACTTTACATGCCCTTTAAAGAGGTTGTTCATCTTTCAACTCTTAGTATGATGAAGAGAGTGATATTCTGCGACAATTTGCAATTGCTTTTCATTTTTTATTATTTGTGGGGTTTGAGTTATTTAGCTTTTTATTCAGCAGCTCTCCAGTTTGCACTTTTTAGCTTTAGCTAGGGTCCAAATTACCCTAGAAACTATGATTCGATTTGAATAAGAGACGGGAATATGAATAGGAGAGGCCTGAAGAGAAAGATGAGAAATAATAAGTAGTAATAACAATATTTTTGTAGCCTTATGGGGAATTTGTTTTTTTTTTTAGAGTCAGAAGCCTAAGGCAAATAATGCAAAAACTATATAAAATGAAGGCCAACTCAGAGGTTGCTTATTTACCATTCTATAACATACTAAAAGTTAACCTAAAGGTGAACCACTCCTTTAAATGAATCGTGCATTGTCCTTGGGTTACAGCACGGAGGGGAATAATCTTACATGTAGTAAGAAACTGGACAACTTTATGCTGGCTACCCACCAATTGCCTTATGTAGTGCAGGTTAGTTCACCTATAGACTACCTGCAGGTACCTACATTATTGTTGCCCTATAAATTGTACAAACAAGGAGTAGCTTCATATTGAAAACAAGCTAGGCGTGTGCCTCCTACAAAGCATTTATACAGTCCATGTAATTATATTCACAATGTGTAACCTTATTGGAGCCACATTATTATTATAGTTTATTGTTATAGTAATTTACACACTGCTGGTAATTTACACACTGCTTAACAGAGCTTGTTGATCATTCCCATCAGTCCTTGCCTTGGTTCTAGCCAACGTTCCTGTCCCTGACAAGTTTCATTAAGATCCAGTTACCCTGCCTTTGTGTTTTTGGAAGGTGGGTGGAAACCAGAGAGTAAAAAACACACACAGACATGGGACGAATACAGATAATTCCCTGCTCCAACTAAAACGTAGGACCCCAGTTGTGCAAGGTAACAATGGTAACCACTAAGGGTATCAAGGGACCCAATATGAGCTTTATTCGAAAAACAGAAAATAAGCGGCACTGTTTAGTGTCCATTCTAAATA
The DNA here is from genome assembly GCA_038501925.1 of Xenopus petersii. Taxonomy (NCBI): domain Eukaryota; kingdom Metazoa; phylum Chordata; class Amphibia; order Anura; family Pipidae; genus Xenopus; species Xenopus petersii. Next base: position 15,919,844 of record CM076682.1, read on the forward strand.
CACAAAATAGGGGCCTCTTTACCTCCTGTCTCTGCCAGTGTTTGTATGTAACCTGTATGTTTCACGCATACACCCTTTCTCATGCCTGAATCAAAATCTATCAGGTCTTCTATCAGATCTATCAGCATTCTATCTGTGTAGGATTCCATTGTCTCTGCTGTTCCCATTGGGATTCTGCAGGGAGGGGCCAGGGGCCCAGTTATGGGGTTTTATCGACGAGAGGTTTCGAGCAATGGAAGGCTACAAAAGCATAGGTCGAATGAGAGAAATTAATTGTATAATCAACCCCGGTGTAGCATTCTAACATGTTGTTACGTGCTTTAAACATATAATTATGTAATTATGAGGAGTGTAGGAACAGCACTTGTACAATGCAGCTTTCCCTGCAGCAAAATCAAGTCAACTCTTATATAGCAGCAACCTGCTCGGTAATACTATACAGCCCTGCTGCGGGGGAAATTGCCCCTTATTTAGACTTTTTAATGGCAAACAAAAGTGAATCAGCAGGTTTACATAACACAGGTAGAAATTCAGTATGGCTGAGGGCAAAGTCCCTTTGAGCTTCAATGCCATTTCCCTGCGCTCGGTGTCACTCATACAGTCCCCACTCCTGTCCATGACAAATCTGAGAATTGCAAAGCTGTTCAACTTACAATTTCCAGGCAGATGAAGGCTCCAGAGTATGTCCTGAGCACTTCTGTGCCTGTAGGCAGGTTAACAGAGGCTGATGGGTAGGCCATGGTCGCAGGACTGGGCACTGGAGGGACTCCTGATTCCGCCATATTTGCTCTCCCCGTGCAGCATAGAGACAACTGCAGTACAGACAGGTTGCTGTGTGTATACCTGAGCTTGTCATGTGACCTGGAGGCAGGTGTAGCCCAACCCTGGAAGCTTTGTCTGACTGTCAGGTGAAGGCATGTGCAGATGGGAAGGTGTGTGCTTACGGCAAAGACATGACACATAATGGTGCAACAATGGATGCCAATTAAAGACTCGCTGAGATAGAAGAACATTAACTAGCAAAAAATTCTGCCATAAAAGGATAAAAAGAATAAAATAAAGGCAAATATAATAGAACAGGAGAAAATGTCTTATGGGTCAAAACCATTTGAAACTGAGCTGCATGCTAAGGATCAATTGCAAACTCACTGAACAAATTTTGGTCAGGCCACTGCAAACATTACTCATAATCCCCACAACCACAATCCACCCCTTGCATGTCACAAGCTCATTTCCAGTTTGTACTATGTCTATGTACTTTGTTTAGGACTTTTTACTACTTGTTTACTACTGCTATTTTCTTTCTTGGGGTATGTGCATCTTGCTGTGGTTGTCCTGTATTGTGTTTCATGGGACAAATTTACACAGCACTATATGTAGTCGTAATGCAGGTCTGCTTTGGGTTGTGGGTCCTGGTTGGATGCTGGGTTGAGTGATTAAACTTCTACAAGTCTCTAGAGAGGGCGTTAAAGTCATCCAGCACCATCTTGAAAGACAGTTCACCCAGGAAACAGGGACAAAGCCCCCTTAAATCTGGGCCAGAAGATGAGGCTTGGAGTTCAAACCTGGACCTGATGAACAGTCAAAAGCCAAGTTGAAAGTGTCAGCAATGTGCAACTGCCTGCCATCTCCAGTGACATTGTCCTGAACAATTATATATAATAAAAGAAATAATATTGCCAAACGTGCCACTGATTATCCCCAATTCTGAAGCAGCTACTTTGTCCCAGGGAAAATCCACTGTGGGATATTAAAAGCACTTTGTGCCAAGATTTAACTTTACTTTTTGCCCACGCAGGCTTATGTGCATGTGTGTTTATTATGTAACTGACTGTATGCCAAGTATATGTGATGATGAAAGAAATAGACATTACAAACAGGGCTGGATTTACATAGTGGGCGCCCCTAGGCCCACTGCCGTTCGTCGCTCCTGTCCCCTCCCTTATTCGTTCAAATTTTCATCATCAATGGGTATTGGTGCATAGGAAATTTAAAAAATGATTGTATCTCCAGCGCATTCCCATTGTTTTTGAACCAATGTGGGTGTGGTTGGGTAGCATGCCGCCCCCCTAAAATCCTGCCGCCCTAGGCCCAGGCCTAGGTGGCCTTTCCACAAATCCGGGCCTGATTACAAAACACATTTCTTTAACCCAATTCAACAGAGCAGAAAATACCAGGGATCACTGAAGAAGAACATTGTGACAAGACCTTTGTCATTTTAAGATGTGTAAGAAGGGACTGCCAGAAAGCAATGACTCAGCCTCTTGCCGTTGGTGTTGCAATATTTTATTTATTATTCCTTTATAAAAAGCTGAGCTTAATGCAGTTTGATGCTTGGATGATTCCTTTGTCTTTGTCAGAGTTGCCTCCTAAAACTGGTGCCACTATCGTTATATAGCCATCACATTTAGAGGTAATTGCAAGGGCGCCATGTTGCTGTGCTGTAAACAGAAACCAAGTGATCAGTTGCCAAAATAGCATGGAAATTAAAGGAGACCTAAAGCTTAACTAAAGAAGTAGCTAGAAATATTGTACATTATGTTTTGGGCTTCTGTACCAACCCAAGGCAACCACAGCCCTTTAGCAGTAAAGATCTGTGTCTCCAAAGATGCCCCAGTAGCTCCCCATCTTCTTTTCTGCTGATTCACTGCACATGCTCTGTGCTGCTGTCACTTACTGAGCTTAGGGACCCACTCACAATATACAGTACACATAGAATAGAAATGTCACAATATAAGGCTGATTAGTAATTAATACAGATAATTACTACATGGCAGCACAGAAACCAGTGCAATTAGCATCAGAATTTAATAATCAGCAAACCTGTAGCATCAGCTTATATTACAGGGGAAGATCATTTTCTGCTGGATAATTAGTGACGAGCCCTAAGCTTAGCTTCTCAACAGCCAATCAGAGCCCACTGAGCATGTGAGTGTCACAGACACTTTCCAAGATGGTGACCCCCTGCGACAAGTTTGAAGTCCTGGATCATTGCTGCTACTGACAAGCTGAAACTTTAGGCTGGCGCCTAAATAAAATATGACATTTTTAGCCATATTCAGTTTTAGGGTTTAGTTCTCCTTTAAAGGATAAGTAATCCTTAGAAATAAGTGAATGTAAAATTGATGAGAGTGCTATTCTAATGAATGAATTTTGTTACAACAGCGCCACCCGATGATCATTTTCCGACCAGTCTGACCACCAAGTAGTCAAGGAAGTTGTCAGGAGAAAGAAAGAGGCTGCTCTGATGTTCTTTTGGTTAGGAAAGATTTGAGAAAGGTTTCTATTTTTTTTCCTAACCAGAAGAACATCAGAGCAGCCTCTTTCTTTCTCCTGACAACTTCCTTGACTACTTGGTGGTCAGACTGATCAGAAAATGACTGGCAGGTGGCGCTGTTGTAACACAATTGATTGATGTTAACAGTACATGTATCCTTTAATTTCTTGGAATTACAAAAATAATCAATGTTCTTTGCAAAAGTGCTTAGAATAGCACCATCATCAATTTTATGTTCACTTATTTTTAAGGTTTACTTCAAGGACAATTGGTTTTGCTTTATCTAACCTATCATCAGTCAACTTTGCTTACCTATCTCTGGATAAACATAATGAGGGGTTTTTTTTTTTCACGGTATAATTATGTTTTTAGCTATTGACAAAAGCAACATAGGTTTAAGGCATGGGTGCGAGGACGTCTTTTCTGATGCTGTGGGCAGACCCCCAGGCAGCAGGGTGAATCCTTACTTATTATGAAAAGTTCTAACTGCCTATACTGGTTTTTCCTTACAGAATAACAACTGCCAAAAGGAAAGGTGAACATAAAATGACATAATCAGTATAAAATATGAGGATATTGTCATTGAACTCCAAGGTGACTTCTTTTATCTTTATAATGTACAACAGGGGCGAGTCATGTGACATCACTAGCTATCACTTAATAACGTTTAATACGCAATAGTCATGAAGATCCTGTTTTTTAAAAAAAAACTTTATAAACTCAGTGGGGCTCATTGATAAACTTTGCGCAAGGCAGATTGGTTTGCAAAGTGAATCTATGTGGTTATATTTATAAAGCTGAAAAAGTGTGCTGGAAACAGAATTTGAGAAATTTTTTTCACAATGCGAATGTCTATAAGAGCTTTTTAACTACCGTATATACTCGCGTATAAGCCGAGTTTTTCAGCACCCAAAATGTGCTGAAAAACTCTACCTCGGCTTATACGCGGGTCAGCTAAAAAGGTTGACGCTTACTCAGTGTGTGTAGTGACTCCTCCGTGCTGCCCGTACTTCTCCCCGCTCGTGGCTTCCTCAGCCCCTCCCCTCTAAGCTCTCGTCACACAGTGCGCCTCAGCGCTCGAGACGGGATGAGGTGCGCGCTCACTCTGTGATACGAGCACGCACCTGTACAGGAAGTCTCTGACGCTGCCCTGGGACGCTGAAGCCTCGTAATAGGGGGAAAGGAGGAGGACATTCGGTTCGTAGCCTGCGCTTCCCTGTAGCCTGATTTCAGTTGCGGGAGGGGCTGCAGCTCTGGAGTTATACGGTACTTTTGAAATACTTTATGGTGCCTGTCAGAAAGAAGAGCTACCATTGTCATTTGAGCACGGAGGGGAAGGGCTGAAGAGGGAGGACTGATTGACAAGAGCTGAGAGGGGAGGGGCTGGAGCAGAATTAAGCGAGGAGGGGGGAGAAGTATGTGCAGCAGCATGGAGGAGTTTCTCACCCCTAGGCTTATACACGAGTCAATAAATTTTTCCAGTTTTCTTAGGTAAATTAGGTACCTCGGCTTATACACGGGTCGGCTTATACACGAGTATATACGGTATATCAAAAATCTCAAATTGCGAATATTTATGTGCGCACTCTGATAATGAATTGCCACTACTGGCGGAGAAAATATTAGCAAAACAATTTTGCAATGTGCAGATTTAAGTTACTCTCAACGCTGTTTTCGTGCACATGCAACAACCTCGCACACTGAGTGCGCTCGCGCAAACGCCCGTCTCATTTGCAAAACATTTGTGAAAATGTATTCACAATGCGAATTCGCAAAAACCGGAAAGACGGGCACAGCAGTGAAATATTTTAGCGTTCCTGGAAATAGCATGGGCAATACAACCATTTGCGAATAAATATGCGATTAGTGAACTTTATAAATGACCCCCAGTGATGTTCTCAGTGATGGCATCATTTGTAATTGGTGCTCAGCGAAAGTTGTGCATTATTAAAAAATAGCACCCTTTATGGTTAAAATATGATGCTATTAAAAGTCACCTGGGAGTTCGATAACCAGTATAAAAGTACTCGGCATCTCAGGTGCAGCGTCAGACTGGGCCAGTGGGACACCGAGGAAAAAAACAAAGTGGGTCCCAACCCGCTCCCCATGTCTAACTGAGCTACTGGGGACTAGAGGGGTCCAGGGCCCACCAGGACCAGGGCTGCTCTTGCCATGAGGCAACATGGAGTGGCCAGTTACTAGGGGCGGCAAAAAGCCACCTCTGGTAACTTTAAGGGCAGGACTACACGGCCGATTTCGCAGTGATCTGATGCGCTGCACAAAATCTCAGGCGTCAAGTCGGATGTAACGTAAACAAGGTAAGTATTGGCAGTGTCGGACGTGTCGCATTGTTGATGCGACGTGACACTACTGTTGGATGCAGACGCGGCGTCTGCATTCGACAGTCGTGTTGCGTCGTATCAACAATGTGATACAATGCGACAATTGAATTACTTACCTTATTTCCGCTGCATCCGACGTGACGCCTACGATTTTGCGCCGCGCGACGGATCCCTGCGAAATAGCCCGTGTGGTCCTGCCCTAAGAGCCGAATTTCTGTTTTTTAACCTGGAAATTTGGCTCTGCTAGTGCAGTAAGCACAACTAGCACAACTTTTTCCCTGTGTCCCGCCAGCCCAGTTTGACTCTTCTAGTAAGAAAAGCAGCACAGATGAAGACTATGGGGCAAATTCACTAAGCGCTGAAGCTCCTAACGCTAGCGTCAATTCGCTAGCGTTGGGCATTTTCGTTACTTCGCAAATCCACTAACGAACGCTGGCGTAAATTCGCTAGTGTTACTTCGCACCCTTGCGCCTGGCGAATTTTCGCTATGGATGTAACTACGCAAATTCACTAACAGGCGCATTGTACTGAACGCTACCTTTTACGCTAGACTTCCTTTGCCACCTGAGACAAGGCGAGGTGCAATAGAGTAGATAGGGATTGCTTCAAAAAAAGCTCAACTTTTTCTAAGTCCCAAAAAACGCTGGCGTTTTTTCTATATTATGGGTGATAGGCTGAAAAAGATCGAAAAAATTTTTGGGGGTCCCCTCCTTCCCCCCTACATTTCCTAACTCATGGCAACTTAACTATACAGTGGGCACATGTGTAGGACAAAATAAAAATTTTATTTGATGTTTTGAAGGTTTCCCAGGCTTGTGTAGTGCTGCTACATATTCCTCCATTGAAATTTGAATTTGGCGCCGTATGCAAATTAACCATCGCTAGCGTAACTTCGCTTAGTGAATCAACGCTAGCGCAACTTCACAACCTTACGCTACCCCTGAGTGCAACTTCGGATTTTAGTGAACGCTGGCGAAACTACGCCTGGCGAAGTGTGGCGAAGTGCGGCGAAGTTACGCCTGGCGCAACAACGAATCTTAGTGAATTTGCCTCTAAGTCTGAAGCACAACACCTGGGAAAGGTAAGAAAAATGGTGGTTCGGTGCCGCTTTAATTTTCGGCCCAGAAATGCAGTGCATTGTGGGAAATAGAGCTGGAAAAGAACCAGTTTGTTTTGTTGGTGCACAGGATACTTAAATATTTGGTAATGAATAGAATGAATGTTGAATGAATGAAGCTCTTTGTCTTGTATGTTTAATGTATACACCCATTTATTGTACAACACTGCGGAATATGTTGGTGGTTTACAAATACATGTTATTATTAATAGATCACAAGGAATAATCACAAATTGATGGCTTGTCAAGACATTGATGCCAGCAGGTTGCCATTCTTCGACTCTTACCAGCCCGCAATTGGAAAACCCCTGTTTTAAAGGGTCAATATATTTTTGAATATTTCAACTTTGTTCAGTATTTAAACACTAAAGCGCTGTGCTAGGCAAAAATACACTTTACATCAATGGAATGAATGGTAACGTAAAGGATAATTGAGTCATAAAATGTTAAAAAGGGAAAGTCATGTAAATGAAAATGCAAGTTATAAAACATAAGCAACTTTGCAGTTGGACTTTGGTTTAGGATCGTCCTAAAATGCTGGCTCTGCCAACAGGGTTAGAAAATGATTTCAGGCTGTTGAATGAAACGCGTCAGAACGTCTGTTATACGTTTTTACGGCTGCTGCAATATAAACTGATTTATATCTGCTCCCTAAAATTGTATTTGGATTGCTGGAGGGCATGCCCAAGCAGTGTATGGTAGAGTCCTGCGCGGAACCAATTTGTTAAACCTGAACCCAATCTGGACCCGGACCTGCAACTCGCATACTTACCTGCTTCGACCCGATACCCGACCCGCAAGTACCTTATCCGCAACCCGCTGACCATCAAGAAACACGAAGTGCTGTCGTTGTCAACGGGAAATGACATCATTAGAAGTAGGCGTGATCATAAAAAAGGGAGTAAAACTTGCTATTGAGAAGACCGCGACCCGACCTGCGACCCTCAAACCAGGAGAACCGCCGACCCACTTCTATACCCACTCCCGAAACTTCATCCTGCAACCCGCAGGGTACTGCAGGTTTTTGCGGGCAACCCGCAGCAGGACTCTATTGTATGAGATCAGTGTTGGACTGGCCCACCGAGATACCAGGAAAACTCCAGGACAATTTGCAATTCGATTTCATTTTTTATTATTGAAGGTTTTTGAGTTATTTAGCTTTTTCTTCAGCAGCTCTTCAATTAGCATATTAACCAATCTGGTAACTAGGGTCCAAATTACCCAGCAATAGGGATGCACCGAATCCAGGATTCGGTCAGGGATTCGGCCTTTTTAAGCAGGATTCGGATTCGGCTGAATCCTTCTGCCTGGCCGAACCCGAATCCTAATTTGCATATGTAAATTAGGGCTGGGGAGAGAAATCATGTGACAAAACAAGGAAGTAAAAAATGTTTTCCCCTTCCCACCCCTAATTTGCATTTGCGAATTAGGGTTTGGATTCGGTTCGGTATTCGGCCGAATCTTTCGCAAAGGATTCAGGGGGTTCAGTGCATCGGTGCATCCGACGCCTTGTTCTTCTGACTTTTTCCAGCTCTGAAATAGGGGTCACCTACCCCATCTAAAAACAAATGCTCTGAAAGGCTACAAATGTTTTGTTATTGTTACTTTTTTACGTTTAAATTCAGGTCTTCTCCTATTCAAATTCCAGTCTCTTATTTAAATGAGTGCATGGTTGCTGGGGTAATAGGAACCGTAGCAACCAGATTGCTGAAACTACAAACTGGAGAGCTGCTGAATAAAAAGCTAAATCACTCAAAAACCACAAATAATAAAACATGAAAACCAATTGCAAATTGTCTCAGAATATCACTCTCTACATCATACTAAAAGTTAACTCAGGTGAACAAGCCCTTTAAGAACGGAGCAAGAGCTAGTGTAGATGCTAAGGTCTCTGACTAATCTCATTTTGTACCTTATTCAAATAAAGTCTTCTTCTATGACTTTATGGAAGTTACTTTTTATCTTCTACATGACGGACATATTTTGGCTAACATTTACAGTGGGCATAGGGTCACTTCTAATGCATGCCCTGCTGTTAAAGGAGAACTAAACTCTAAAAAATTAATGTAGCTAAAAATGTCATATTTTATATACCGAACTTATAGCACCAGCCTAAACTCTCAGCTTGTCAATAGCAGCAATGATCCAGAACTTCAAACTTGTCACAGGGGGTCACCATCTTGGAAAGTGTCTGTGACACTCACATGCTCAGTGGGCTCTGAGCAGCTGTTGAGAAGCTAAGCTTAGGGCTCGTCACTAATTATCCAGCAGAAAATGAGCTTCCCCTGTAATATAAGCTGATGCTACAGGGCTGATTATTAAATTCTGATGCTAATTGCACTGGCTTCTGTGCTGCCATTATATTAGTAATTAAGATGGGGAGCTACTGGGGCATCTTTGGAGACACAGATCTTTACTGCTAAAGGGCTGTGGTTGCCTTGGGCTGGTACAGAAGCACAAAACATAATGTACAACATTTCTAGCTACTTCTTTAGTTACACTTTAGTTCTCCTTTAACACAAGTCAGTTGTGCCTATGAATGCAACCTTTAGTGGAAACCTGGCTGTTCCACCACATTCAGGCTGACGTTAATTCACTAGTTTCTGGCAAACTATTTATAAGATCAGGTGCATTGGCATTCCCTGCTGAGAATAAAACACCTTTCACAATAAAGTATATGGAGCACAAATCCTGTTCATTACACTCATGTACAGGACTTGATTGTGTATTTTCCTGTAGCATCAAATGTATATTAATATCCCTTTGCTGGGTGACAGTTACAATGATGCAACTGCCACGCTGTTAATGCAGGCTGCCCGAAAAGTGAGCAGAGCCTGAAGAAGGGGCACCAGAGTGAGAAATGACCCATTGGGGAGGGTGAAGGAAGCCGAATTAAAGGAGCACTTAACATTTTTTACAAACTTTGAAGAGGATTTCAGGGGTGTAACATTAATATCTAACTGCCCCACGATTTTGCGGTATCGCCCACAATCACAGTAGCTGCCTGTTAAAATGAATGAGAGGAAGACCAGGTTGAGCAGGCTATTATTTCTCTTTACTGGAGCGGGAATAGATGTTGTTGTTAATGAAGGGCAATGAGGGAGAGAATATCACAACACTGCAGTTTCGCTCAGTACAATACACAATGTGTCCAGGTCACAATGGGGCAGGTCAGCCTGTGGGAAATCTATTGTGCTAATAAAAGCTGATCCACTGCATACTTTTAGTAATAGTCAGCTGACCTGGCCATGCTTGTTTATAGCTGAAATCTTAGGGCTGTGCATGAGCAGAAGTCTGTTTTACTAAATCCACTTATTATAAGGAGGGACAATTGAAGATATATCATATTTCCCCTCATTTTATTCAGATATGCCTTTCAGTTTCTGTTGTATATGGAGCTACTGATTAATGATTATTGTTTATCACTAAGGAGAGATCTGTAGCCATGTCCCATTTAGACTCAAAACTGGCAACTGCGCTGGCAGCTTTATTATCTACTGGAAATGGGGGCCTGCCAATCATCACGGCTGATTGTTGAATGCTGATGCAGGATGCACTGGTTTATATGCTGCCATGTAATGTGAATCGGAATTAATTACTAATCAGCTTTGTGACATGAAATGCATATTTTATGTATATAGAGTATACATAAAATGTACTATAGTATACGGTCAATCACTTAGCTCTGGGAAAAGGTGGCAACTCTAGTTGGTACCGAACCCCTAAAGACAGTGGCGTAACTATAGAGGAAGCAGACCCCACAGTCGCAGGGGGGCCCGGGGAAAAGGAGGGCCCGGACTGCTTCCTCTATAACCAACAAGACCCCCCCCCTTCCCCAGCCGCTCTCTTACCTGCGGTGGGGAAGCAGAGTAGAGTCCTGCAGCGGGTCAGGTACCCACGGGTTAACCGGAAAAAGTTCTGGGTACGGGTATAGACACAGGTCGGCGGTTCTACGGGTTTGTGGGTCGCGGGTCTGGCTGCGGGTCTTCTCAATAGAGATTTTTCCTCCGTTTTTCTGATCATGTCTACTTCCAATGGTGTCACTTCCAGTTTACAATGACAGCACTTCCTTATTCTTGATGGTCAGCGGGTCACGGGTCCGGATAAGGTACTTGCGGGTTGGGTCAGGTAGCGGGTCCAAGCGGGTAAAAATGCGGGTTGAGGGTCCATGTTGCGGATTGCAGATACGGGTCGGGTACAGGTTCCAAAAAATGGACCAGTGCAGGACTCTAAAGCAGAGTGCGTCGGCACGTGCAGATAGTGGGTGGAGTCTGGGCAGGGAGTGGCAGAGTCTAGATGGGAAGTGGGCAGAAGGATGGGGATCGGAGTGCGCTGGGCTCCTCGGAATTGGTTTTTGCAGGGGGCACTCTAGTTACGCCACTCCTTAAAGATAATGTGTAAAATTTCAAGCCTAATTTTTGGTTGAGCTTTTGTTCTTCTTTAAATGACCGGTGTATGTTTTGACCATTAAAACATAAATAATCCGCAGCACCTGATTTTCCTTTTCCTCCTGGAAGGCCAGGCAAACCTTTATGTCCTTTCTCACCTGAAATGAACAGATGTCAGTGTTATTATGATGCAATTTATTCCAAGACAGCCAACCACATTGAGCTCATATATCTGGTCCAAGTCGTTGATCATGGTCCCATCCCGTTTTATCAAAGAACTGTGTTCTTTATTGGCTACGTTTATGGTTTATAACCATTCCAAATACTGGCAATTCGTCAGATCTTATTTATTAAAGCGGAGGAAGTATTGTAAAAACAGAACTTCTGTCTGGTTGTTAGGGTCTTTTAAGCCTAGCAACCAGGCAGTGGGTTGAATAAGAGATGATAATGGGAGAGGCCCTGCATAGAAAGATAAAAAGTAGCAATAACAATAGAATTATAGCCCTGCTTAAAAGCTGAAAAGAGGCAAGTAATGCAAAAACCATAAAAAAATAAATAATGAAAACCAATTGCAGCCAAGTTGACAGGAATAGGACATTCATTTCAAAGTGAACCATCTATTTAATGATTTGTTTGATCTATTTTTAAGGCCAAGCGTCAGGCTGCCACCATAGTACAGTAGGTGCAGGATTCTACAGATTGCAGGTAATAAATAGAATACTGATCAATTTTAAAGGGATACTGTCATGTGAAAACATCTTTTTTCAAAACGCATCAGTGCTGCTCGAGCAGAATCCTGCGCTGAAATCCATTTCTCAAAAGAGCAAACAGATTTATTTATATTTAATTTTGAAATCTGACATGGGGCTAGACATTTTGTCAGTTTCCCAGATGCCCCCAGTCATGTGACTTGTGCTCTGATAAACTTCAGTCACTCTTTACTGCTGTACTGCAAGTTGGAGTAATATCATCCCCTCCATCAACAAAGAACAATGGGAAGGTAACCAGATAGCAGCTCCTTAAATGGATACTGTCATGGGAAAAAAAGTTTTTTTCAAAATGAATCAGTTAATAGTGCTGCTCCAGCAGAATTCTGCACTGAAATCCATTTCTCAAAAGAGCAAACAGATTTTTTTATATTCAATTTTGAAATCTGACATGGGGCTAGACATATTGTCAGTTTCCCAGTTGCCCCCAGTCATGTGACTTGTGCTCTGATAAACTTCAATCACTCTTTACTGCTGTACTGCAAGTTAGAGTGATATCACCCCCTTCCTTCCCCCCCCCCAGCAGCCAAAAAAAAAAAAAAAAGTAAAATACTAAATAACCTCCCAATTTTCTTTCATTACAATTTAGGGATGCACCAAATCCAGTATTTTGAATTCGGTCGAACCCCCCGAATCCTTTGTGAAAGATTTGGCCGAATACCGAACCGAATCCTAATTTTCATATGAAAATAGGGGTGGGAAAGGGGAAAACATTTTTTACTTCCTTGTTTTGCAACAAAGTCACGTCATTTCCCTCACCGCCATGAATTTTCATATGCACATTAGGATTCAGTTTGGCTGGGTAGAAGGATTCAGGCGAATCCGAATCCTGCTGAAAAAGGCCCGATCCAGGCCGAATCCCGAACCGAATCCTGTATTCGGGTCATCCCTATTAAAATTAGTTATAGCTAAGATGTAATTTTCATTTGGAATTATTTTTCTGTCCCTTTCTGCTGACCCTGATCTTTGAAACGGTGTAGCAGAAGTAGCTTTGTACGTGTGTTCCGTAGGTTAGCGAATGATTAAGGCTTAAAAGGTAAAATACAGGATAACGCAGGTGAAAACATCAAGAAACCTTAATTGCTGGCGTCTTCTATATTGTTTCAAAAATCAGAACCCCCCCCCCCCCAGGGTAGAAAATGAGCATTGCATTGACTACAACTGTCAGTAAAAGCCTGACCTTTACATGAGTGCACATTTCCTGGAGAACAGGAGAAAGGCAAAGCAGATAGGAAGGATGGAATGCAGCAAACCCACAGCATTACACACTGATTGCCCCTGAACCAGAGCATGACTCCTGTGTCATGTGACCATAAGGTTATGGGCTATCACTGCACTCTCTCTCTCTCTCCATTGAGCCTGTCAGTTTAGTCTGATTCCGGTCCCCGTCACTTTCTCTCTCCTCCACCCTCTACAACTGGGACACGTCATGATGAGCAAAAGGGCAGGGAAGAATGAAAGTGAAAGAACGGCGCTGGGGAAAGGAGGTTACTACATACTGGGGATCGGGGGCTCTTTAAAAGGGTTGTTCAAATTTAAATTAACTTTTAGTATGATATAGAGAGTGATATTCTGAGACAATTTGCAATCAGTTTTCATGTTTAATGATGTGTGGTTTTTGAGTTATTTAGCGTTTTATTCAGCAGCTCTCCATTTACCCTACCCTAGCAACCATGCATTGATTTGAATAAAAGACTGGAATATAAGTAGGAGAGGGCCTAAATAGAAAGATGAGTAATAAAAAGTAGCAATAACTATACATTTGTAGCCTTACAGAGCATTGTTTTTAGATGGGGTCAGTGACCCCCATTGGAAAGTTGAAAAGCGGCAGAAGAAGGCAAATAATTCAAAAACTATATAAAAAAGAAAAAATGAAGGCCAGTAGCTTTAAATTAGACATTCGTTGACATACTAAAAGTTAACTTAAAGGTGAACCACCCCTTAAACACTCAGGGCTTTTATTTATACATAGCTACTTGTATATTTATTTTGAGTAACAACAAGAACATGTATATAAGGCCAATTTTATTGAGTCACAGACTGGCTTGGGGTGGAATTCAGCCTTCCTATTGCCCCTTATATGCATGAGCCAGTCACTGGGATGTTCCAAAAACTGGTCTTTGGCCAGTACAATATGCAGTAATTGTAGTGCAGCGGGTATCATGGTGTGTGTGCTCTTGTTACAAGGAAAAAATACCAACTCTGGGATGTGGGTAAATGTGAGCCGCTCATTGATTTTCCTGTGTATCCATGGGCAGTGTAGGACTGATTTGTTATCACAGGCAATGCAATAAACTCAGCGTAAGCCTGTGTGGGTGTTCCTGTGTCAGGAAAATAATCAACTTGGATCATTGAGCTCTGACTCCCTTTATAAGGAAACGACTGCTGCTTTATAGGTTACATACTCAACATACTTTCTATTCATATCTGGTTTATCAGGTTGCTTATCAACAAGCAGTAGTGTAAATGAGCAATTCTCTGAGTATCAGCTCCCCATGCTTATCAAATTAATGACAAGGGGTTCGGAGCAGATAATACAGCTTTGTATTATATTTTATTCCTAGAAGTGTAGAAAAGTGGGTCTTCCAGACTTTATTTTACACTGTTCTAGGCCTAATGTAACTGGTTGAAGGTAATGGGACCAATTAAGGCAGGGAAGAATTTCTGAAGAGAAAAGTGGTTTAAATCTGTATGCAAAATTGGTGAAATAGGGGTACACAGGGCAAGCGAGAGGGAGGTAATAGGGGCACACGGACAGGAGAGGAGGGGAAAATAGGGGCACAAAGTAACAGGAGAGGAGGGGGAAACAGGAGCACAAAGGGACAGGAGAGGAGGAAGAAATAGGGGCACAAAGGGACAGGAGAGGAGGGGGGAATAGGGGCACAGCTTAATGTGCATACTTATCTATGCTGCCCCCTAGTGCAGGGCCCCCAGGGGAGAGGGGCCCGATTGTGCCCAATCAGACTAACCGGCCTAAGGTCGCCCTGAATACAATGGAAGTGCTACTGATTAGGGATGTTGCGGACTGTTCGCCGGCGAACTTGTTCTCGCGAACATCGGCTGTTCGCGTCCGCCGCAAGTTCGCGAACGTCGCGCGACGTTCGCCATTTTGGGTTCGCCTTACCTGGCGCTTTTTTTTGACCTCTCACCCCAGACCAGCAGATACATGGCAGCCAATCAGGAAGCTCTCCCTCCTGGACCACCCCCACACCCCCTGGACCACTCCCCTTCCATATATAAACTGAAGCCCTGCAGCGTTTTTTCATTCTGCCTGTGTGTGCTTGCAAGAGCTAGTGTAGGGAGAGAGCTGTTACTGATTTCACTGATTTCTTTGAGGGACAGTTGATAGTAAGTTTGCTGGCTAGTAATCTACTTGATACTGCTCTGTATTGGAGGGACAGAAGTCTGCAGGGATTTGAAGGACATTTTAGGGTAGCTTTGCTGGCTAGTAATCTACCTTCTACTGCAGTGCTCTGTATGTAGCTGCCTGCTGTGGGCACTGATCTCTTCTGATCTCATCTGCTGACTGCTGTAATAACCCAATAGTCCTTGTAAGGACTGCTTTTATTTTCTTTTTTGTTTTTTTACTTTGCTAGTTGCTACTATAAGCCCAGTGCTATTAGTCTAGCAGTGTTGGGGAGTGGGACTGGTGTGCTACTGTGCTGCTCCTAGTAGTTCAGCAGCACCAACCCGAGAAAAATATTTTTTTTAATATACATATATTTTTTTTTTCTTTTACTTATCTTACTGTTCTTTAACGTGTACAGTGCTGTTGCTGTTCTTCATAGTAGTGCACCAATAGTAGTGCACTTGCAGGCATTATTTGCTCAGTGTGTTCTTCATTTTCAAACAACAACCATCTAGCTGTGTGAGCTTGTTCACATTCTGTGTAAATATCAATAATAGTACCGTCTCTAGAAACACCACCCGAGTGACGTTTTTCAGGCAGCAATAATATATTCCGTATCCACTGCTGTAGTAGTGTATACGTTAACCTCAGGGCCGGATTTACATAGTGGACGCCCCTAGGCCCACTGCTATTTGTCGCCCCTGTCCCCTCCCCTTTATTCATGCAAATTTTCATGGAGATTGTATCTCCTGTGAATCCCCAGTGTTTTTGAACCAATGTGGGTGTGGTTGGGCAGCATGCCGCCCCCCTAAAATCCTGCCACCCTAGGCCCGGGCCTAGGTGGCCTTCCCACAAATCCGGGCCTGGTTAACCTTGTAGGCATTATTTGCTCAGTGTGTCCTTCATTTTCAAACAACAACCATCTAGCTGTGTGAGCTTGTTCACATTCTGTCTAAATATCAATAATAATACCGTCTCTAGAAACACCACCCGAGTGACGTTTTTCAGGCAGCAATAATATATTCCGTATCCACTGCTGTAGTAGTGTATACGTTGACCTTGTAGGCCTTGTTTGCCCAGTGTGTTCTTCATTTTCAAACAACAACCATCTAGCTGTGTGAGCTTGTTCACATTCTGTCTAAATATCAATAATAGTACCGTCTCTAGAAACACCACCCGAGTGACGTTTTTCAGGCAGCAAAGACAGTGGCAAAATCGCATCTTTTATGGTCACCGCAGGTGATCAATAAAGTAGACCAAAACTGGGCCCACACTGCAGAATCAGTGTTTTTTGGTTCACTTCACTGTACATTGAATTACCTCTGCCTGACCGTGCACGTGCGCACAAGCACGGTGACTGCTAAACACACCACTACAGAAATATTGCCACCAACAGGACGAACATCCTGGAGGTGACAAGCAACTAGTAATTAAAAACTATTATTTGCTCACCTGACGGTATCATTCATTAAAGCTCTTTGCGTCTTTTTGCGTTGCAGTAAGCACCGCGTTTCGTCTTTGCGTGTGAACAGGCTGTAACCTTTACACGACTTGATTGGCATGTAGACGCCGGACGTTTTAAAGCATTTTATTACACAGGTTTAGAAATGTAGTGTGATTTCTGCCCTTTACAGCACAAAACGCAGCGCTGTGTCAACAATGGATTTTTTAGAAACATTTTTGCCCTTGATCCCCCTCTGGCATGGCACTGTCCAGGTCGTTGCACCCTTTAAACAACTTTAAAATAATTTTTCTGGCCAGAAATGTCTTTTCTAGCTTTTAAAATTCGCCTTCCCATTGAAGTCTATGGGGTTTGCGACGTTCGCGAACCGTTCGCATTTTTGACGCAAGTTCGCGAATATGTTCGCGAACTTTTTTTCCGACGTTCGCTACATCCCTACTACTGATCTGACCAAATTAGCTACAAGCATACAAAAAAAGATACGGGAATGATCAATGTACATTCCATGGTCTCCTGTCTCATACGTAATTCAGTATTTCCTGGTCCTTCACATGGCAGTGGGCACTAATGGGTTAACCCCCCCTCGTCATGAGCGGACAGGAAATTACATCAATAAAAGACCTCCCTCACCCCTGACTCGTCCTCCTATTTTTTTCCTGTCCCTCGTCAGGAAACTCACCCAATCCGGTGGATACTGGGCTCTGTCCACTGATGCTGGGGGACCTGCGTAATGCCTTGTGTGTCCCTGCAGGGCCTGCTCCGGGCCATGGCCTTTCGTTGCCTAACCAGCGCAGTAAGTCGCAATGCTCCGGTCGCTTGGGGAGCGCATGCGCAGTAAGTCGCGGTTCATCCTGAACCGCATAGACGGACCGCGTGAGCGGAAGTGACGTCACTATCGCGGGAGATTTGAAATCGGCGCATAGGAAGCGGTTCTCTGTGGATTTTCCCCGCTACTCGTTCTGAGAAAGAACAGGAGAACAGCTAAAGCCTCCAGTTTGGGACTAAGTCACTGCAGTAAGTGCATCCCTAGCAGGCCCGTGGGGACTGAATGGAATGGAAGGACAGGGACATGACAGGGCAAGGAAGTAGGACCCGGATGATAGGAGTAAGGGTTTGTGGGAAATGTAGTTCAGGGGGAGGAGCACGAGGCGTGAAGCACGGAGCGCGGAGAAGAGTCGGCGCCATTTTAGGAATCAACTCCCCGCCGATAGGAGCTGGACGAGGTGATGGCGATGGAGAAAGCGCTGGCGAATATTAAGGAGGTGCTGTCGGGTCGGAACAGTGACCGGTTCCGGCAGGAACTGCAGGAGATCCTGTCCGGCGCTAGGAGTGGAGCCGCAGCGGCCAGTGGAGAGGCAGAGGGGGAGATGTCGGCAAGGCGGACCGCGAGGCGGACAAGGCCGCCGGAGCGGCTGAGCCCCAGTTCACCCCGCAATGGACGGCGGAGGAGTCCGTCCGCTGAGAGGCAGCGGACCTCGGCGGGGGCGGTGTTGCCGGAGGAGACGCGCCCGGTAAACAGGTCAGGGGCTGTGACAAGAGCTGCTGCTAGGAAGGCAGCATCCGGGCCCTCCAGACAGGCTAGGGTCCCGGGTAGGCGGGAAACTCAGGCAGCAGTAGGGGAGCAGTCCGTGGCAGCAGTGTGTGCGACTGACGGTAGCAGGAGCCCTGGAGGGGGAGGGGAGGGCACGGGGGTTGCAGGCCCGACCCAGTTGGAGGCACAACCACCAGGGCCTAGGTTGGACCAAGGCAGGCCCATGCAGAGCACCCCAGGCAGGCTGTCACGAGGAGGGGGGTATGAGAGGACACAGCAGGCCAGGTTCAGACGGAGCAGGTCCAGAGGAAGGTCTGGCAGTAGAAGCAGGGACCCGAGGTGGGTGGTCCAAGGCCATGGCACCCGGAGGGACAGGGGTAGCCCAAGGAGGCAGGGAAGGCCACAGAATAGCGGCAGGGAGCCCAGGTCTGAGCTCTCTAGGAATGTTTGGAGAGATGGAGGCAGGAGTAGATCTGAGCGTAGAGGAGCGGGCGTGAGCCCACGGAGAACCATCTCAAGGGAGAGGTTGGGACATGGCAATGCATGCTGCCGCTGTGCTTCTTTATGCAGATCGCAGGAGACGACACGGGACAGTCGGAACACGCCGATGAGGGTAATGGTAACCCATGGCGTTGGGGAGGACCAGTGTGGCCATCCGGAGGACAGTGGGAATCGGCCATCCAGGACGGTTGATGTGCCGGAGATATCAGGACATCCTCACGGATCGGGGACTTCGCCCAACACGGCCCGAGGGGGGCCAGGAACAGGTACATTGGGGACATCAGGACAAGGTGGGGAATCTCTGTTGGACGGGTTAAAGGGTTTTTTGGCCAGTTGGGAGGATAGAAGGGGGTTACAGCAAGGAGTGGCGAGAGTCTGGGGAGGAGATCGGCAGGAAACAGGAGCGAGACAGGGGCCAGTAGCCGGTGATGCGTCTGGGCCGGTGGTAACAGGCGGGAGTGGGGCGTCGGCGGTTGGGGGCACCCCGGGCAAGTCTGCCGGGGAGGTGGACAGCGGCAGCGCGGCAGAAAGGGATAAGGAAAAGGAAGTCATATTGGGGGGCGTGGCTGAGGCGGCACGGCAAAACTCCTACGTCTCATTCGCAGGTCCGGTAGGGGTCCACTTAAAATTGGAGACTAAAGAAAAGATATGGAAGGGGGAGTTTGTAGAAATTTTTTCACTGCTCCCATTGGAAGAGGCGGTGGAGGTGAAGGAGGATGATAAAAAGGAGGGAAAAAAGGAGGAGGAGGAGAGGGCGAAAAGATATAGGAAGATTCCCAAGACTTTCGGCAATTGGCTCCGGGCGTTTTGCATATTGGCCGGGGTTATCGGGGAGAAGCATCCTCAGAAGTGTTCGGCACTTTTTTGTTATTTGGACGGTATATGGGAGGCGTTTCGCATTTATGGTGGCCTAGCGTGGTGGCGCTACGATGAACAGTTTAGGCAACGATTGGCGGCTAACCCTGGAATGCGGTGGGATCAGCTGGACATGACACTATGGATGAGATTGATGTTGGCACAGAAAGTGTCCCCCTTTCCTCGACCCGCCGGTGGGGAGCAATCCAGTTCTTCATCGGCGGGTCACAAGCTTGGGTTTTGTTGGATGTACAACGACGGGCATTGCAAGTGGGGAGCGTCGTGTAAATTCAAACATGAGTGCTCAGGATGTAGCGGCACCCATCCCTACTGCAGGTGTAATAAGAAAGGGAAATGGGGGGCAAAAGGCGCCGATACTGGAAAAGGGGAGGACCCCGGTGAGACTAGGCGCGATGCTTCCTTGGTTAAAACTGTACGCTAAACAGGATGACGCAGAATTCCTGCGGGAGGGTTTCCGGGTAGGGTTCCGGATACCGTTTCAACCAAGGAAAGGGAGTGAGACGCATACTAATTTGAAATCGGCTTATCAAAACCCTGGGATTGTACAAGTAAAGTTGGATAAAGAGGTTGAGTTGGGCCGGATGGCGGGGCCGTTTGAGGCCCCCCCATGGGATAACTTGCGGATTTCCCCTCTTGGGGTAGTTCCCAAGAGGGAAAAGGGCAAATTCAGGATGATACATCATCTCTCGTTCCCAAAAGGGGGGTCTGTAAACGACGACATCGATCCAGAGCTTTCCTCTGTGTCTTACACGTCCTTTGATAAGGCTTTGGCGAAGGTGCAAGGAGCCGGCAGGGGCGCGTTGATGGCTAAAATAGACATAGAGGCAGCGTTTCGGCTATTACCCATACACCCCGAATGTCATCACTTGTTAGGCTGTGCATTTGATGGGAAGATATACGTGGATTTGTCCTTGCCAATGGGTTGCGCGATTTCTTGCGCCTATTTTGAGCGGTTTAGTACCTTCTTGGAATGGGTGGTGCGTCGGAGGACCGGCTCCAGCAGAATAGTGCACTACTTGGATGATTTTTTATGTGTTGGTAGGGCGGGCACAGAGGAGTGCGCTTTTCTGCTGGAGGAGTTGCAGGACGTGGCGGCCGAATTCGGGGTCCCGTTAGCCCCGGACAAGACAGTGGGCCCGACGACTCGGCTAAGCTTCCTCGGTTTGGAAATTGATTCGGCGGTAGGGCTGACGAGGCTACCGGAGGATAAGTTGCTGGATTTATGCCAGGCGGTCAGGGGTTTGCGCGGGAGGAAGAAAGCCACTTTAAAGGAAATACAGTCGTTGTTGGGGAAGCTCAATTTCGCTTGTCGGGTCATCCCAATGGGAAGGATATTTTGTCGGAGACTAGGGTTGGCTATGGCAGGAGTACAGGAACAATGGCATCACGTCAGGCTGTCCAATGAGGTTCGAAGTGACTTGGAAGTGTGGGAGAAGTTTTTGCAGGAGTTCAACGGAACAGTCCTTTTTCAAGGCACTGACACGCCTTGTGAGGACATACAGTTGTTTACGGATGCATCGGGTAGCGGCGGTTTCGGAGCCTACCTGGGTGGGAAATGGTGCGCGGAAAGGTGGCCGGAGGAGTGGGTGCAGTTGGGGCTAGTGAGGAATCTATGTTTCTTGGAACTTTTCCCAATCTTGGTGACTACGTATTTGTGGGGCTCAATTTTGGCGGATAAGCGAGTGGTCTTTCATTCTGATAACATGGGTGTGGTGCAGGCAATCAATCGGCAGTCGGCCTCCTCTCCTGAGGTGGTGCGATTATTGAGAGCCTTTGTACTGCGCTGTCTGCAGATTAATTTGAGCTTCAGGGCGATACATGTCCCAGGTAAGTTGAACGTGATTGCTGACGCACTCTCACGCTTCCAGTGGGAGCGTTTTTGGCAGGTGGCACCGGGAGCAGATCGGGCGGGGACACCTATGCTAGCTGGTCTGTGGCGGCTCGGGACAAGAGACTTGGTGGGCTGGTGAGAACGTCGGTGTCGGAAAGCACGTGGGCGGCTTATCAAAAGGTGTGGGAGGAATGGGACGTCCTGGCGGAGTGGTCAGGTTGTACACTTTCATCGACGGACAGGATGGATGCTTTACTGTGGTGGGTTTTTTGGAAGGTGGAAGCGGGTAAGTCAGTGGCGTGTTTGGAAAAGGGATTAGCGGCTCTAGCGTTCCTTTTCAAGCTCAGGGGGTGGGAGGACATTACTAAGGCTTTCGAACTGAGGCAAGCGCTTAAGGGATTTCGGAAAAAGGGTGTGAGGGCACCTGACTCGAGAAGACCGGTTTCTTTTGAACTTTTGCAGGGACTGCAGGAAGAATTGAGCGGATTGCTGAAATCCGCTTTTGAAGTACGGCTATTTCAAGCTGCATTTGCTTTGGCATTTTTTGGGGCCTTCAGGATCGGGGAACTGGTCAGCCCTAGTAAAACTAAACCAGGGGGCCTGGATTTTCGGGATGTTGTGCTGGTACCTCGGGGAGTACAGATTTGGCTGCGGCGGTCAAAAACTGATAAATATGGGAAGGGTACGCAAATTGAGCTAGGCGAGTTAGATGGGGGCACAGTTTGTCCTCGGGGATGCCTTCAGCGATATTTGGACGTGAGGCCAGACGTGACTGGCCCCTTGTTAATGCATGTAGATGGGGTCCCCTTATCTAGGTACCAATTTTTGAGGGTTTTTCGATGGGGTGTAACAAAGCTGGGAAAAATACCCCGGGACTACGGGACACATTCTTTTCGTATAGGGGCAGCCACGGAAGCGGCAAGAGCTGGCCTTACGGAAAGTACAATTAAGAAGCTGGGACGGTGGGAGTCCAGGCGGTTCAGAAGTTACATTCGACCCCTGTTACTGTAATGGGTCCGATGGGGGGAGTCTGGGGGCATGCAATCTGTATGTTTACAAATTTGTTATATATTTGTTGCTGGTTGTTTTCTATCTCTTTGAAGGTTCTAAACGAGTGGTTTGGTTGCTGGGTCATTCGTTCATTCGAAGAGGGGCACAGAGAGCCGCAGTTCGGAGAGAAGGAATGCAGCTGGGCTTTTTGAAGGAGAGAGTGTTGATCAAATGGTTTGGTTTCGGTGGGCTTTTATGGCCGGGAGTGATGGATAAGGTAATAAGCTTGGCAAGGGTGGAAAGAAAGCCGGATGTTTTAGTACTGCATGCAGGTGGCAACGACATGGGAGCAATGAGTCAACGGGACCTCGTACGTGCCATGAAGCGGGATGTGGACAAGATAAGATCGCTTTTTGGCGGAGTGGTGATAGTGTGGTCTGAAATGATCGGTAGGATTACATGGAGATGGGCACGGGATATGGCTGCCATGGAAAGGAGCAGGCAGAAACTGAATAAGTTGCTTGGTGCTTTTATTCGACAATCAGGAGGTATCGTGGTGAGGCATAAGAGCTTGGAGTCTAGACTACCTGGGTATTTTGCGGCAGACAGGGTACATCTCTCGGTGGTAGGGACAGATATTTTCAACCTGGATTTGGCGGATGGGATTGAAAGGGCCTTGATTTTGATGGGTGGGGAGGCATGTAGGGCATAAGGTTCATGCCCAAATGCCCGTGGCGGAAGTTGGGTAGGTCTGAGGCTAGGGGGATGGTGACTGGACACTGTAAAAGGAGAGGGAAAGGACAAGGAAGGGCCTCAGGATTTGGACAGGTGCTTGGCAAGTGGATCTCCACAAGAGCAGCCTTCAGCGGCTAATGGGGTCGGGAGATTCCACTGATTAATTGTTGAAGGTTATTTGGTTAGGAATGTTAGGAGATTTCAAGTTAACTTATATGTTAATAAAATGGCTGCGGCCTTTTCAATCCACAAAGGAAATGTGTGAGTGTGTTTATTGAGGGTTGGGGGTAAATGGAGGGAGGGTCCTGAAATTGACAATGCCCATGTCAAGCAGGCCCGTGGGGACTGAATGGAATGGAAGGACAGGGACATGACAGGGCAAGGAAGTAGGACCCGGATGATAGGAGTAAGGGTTTGTGGGAAATGTAGTTCAGGGGGAGGAGCACGAGGCGTGAAGCACGGAGCGCGGAGAAGAGTCGGCGCCATTTTAGGAATCAACTCCCGCCCACCCGCCCTAGATTGGGTAAGGCAGGCCGGGGTCTTTTTACAGTCGCAGCTAAGGGAAAAAGGGTTTGAGTCATGTATGGCGGAAGTTGGGTAGGTCTGAGGCTAGGGGGATGGTGACTGGACACTGTAAAAGGAGAGGGAAAGGACAAGGAAGGGCCTCAGGATTTGGACAGGTGCTTGGCAAGTGGATCTCCACAAGAGCAGCCTTCAGCGGCTAATGGGGTCGGGAGATTCCACTGATTAATTGTTGAAGGTTATTTGGTTAGGAATGTTAGGAGATTTCAAGTTAACTTATATGTTAATAAAATGGCTGCGGCCTTTTCAATCCACAAAGGAAATGTGTGAGTGTGTTTATTGAGGGTTGGGGGTAAATGGAGGGAGGGTCCTGAAATTGACAATGCCCATGTCAAGGGTTTAATGCTGCTGACACCAGCAAAACAGGTATGGGAATCTAACTTGTTACTCTGTTCCCTAACAGCTATGAGCTCTGGGAGGCGATCTCATTCTACGTCAAGGGGGTGAGTGGACAGTGAAAACTGAGCCTTGGATGTGTTTTCCCTTTGATATCATCATACTAATGTTGATGTTATTGTTGCAGGAGCTCCCCTGGTAAAAGGAGAGAGGAAGAGGTCAGAAGTAAAATCCTCTAGGAAGGAATGCCTTTCCTGCAACAATCCTGCTCTGATAAATAAAAAGTTATGTCAGGAATGCCTGGACCAATTAGCAGGACCTTCCACCTCACAAGAGATGTTTATGGAATGGATGAAATCATCTTTTGATCAAACTGTGAATGATATGGTTGAAAAAGTAACTGAAAATGTTATGTCCAAAGTAGTTGCTCTTAAGTGTGACAGGAGACCTACTGCAGCCAGTCACAATGTATCTCTATCAGAATCTCCCATTTCTAGTAATTCAGATTTTTCTCAGGATGAGCAAACAGATGATAGAGAAGAAGTTTCTTTCAATGTGGATTTGGTGGAACCCCTCATTACAGCCATGAGGGAAACCTTAAAGATTGGTTCAGCGAAAACTTCGGAAGCAGAAGATTTGATGTTCAGAACCTCCGCCAGGAAAAACGAAGTTTTTCCTGTACATCAAGTGATCAAAGATATGATTAAGGAAGAATGGAGTTCACCAGATAAAAATTTTTTTCTAAATAGAAGAATAAAGAAGATGTACCCATTTAAAGATGAGGAAGTAAAAGATTGGGATTCTGCTCCGAAAGTGGATGCCTCCATTACTAGGATAGCTAGGAAGACCACGCTGCCAGTTGATGAAGGGGTGTCTCTTCGTGATGCGATGGAAAGAAGGCAGGATACTATTTTGAAGAAGGCCTACCTAGTGGCTGGGGCTTCTTGCAAACCCGCAATAGCCATTACATCTTTGGCTAGAGCTAACAAAATCTGGATCCAAGAACTAGAAGAAGCTCTGAAAGCAAAGACCAGCAGGGATGACATGCTAAAGATGTTAGAGTAAGTTAAGGCAGTAACTGATTTTGTGTCTGAAGCCTCCCTTGATGGAGTGATGTTCGCAGCTAAAGGAATGAGTTTAGCGGTTGCTTCCAGACGTTCTCTTTGGCTAAGGCACTGGATGGCTGATACACCTTCAAAACATAATCTCTGTTCTCTTCCTTTTGAAGGTAACCTTCTGTTTGGACAGAGGTTGGATAGTATAATTTCCAAAGCTTCTGCAGGCAAATCTTCCTTTTTACCACAGGACAGAAGAGAGAAGAAACAAACAGGAGGGTTTGGCAATAGAACTCCAAGAGGGTCCTTTAGAGAAGCAAAATCCTACAGACCAGGAAAAGGGTTTTCAAGACAGAATTACTGGAAAGGGAAGAGTCAGTATTTTCAAAGAAACCAAAAAGATGGAAAATCGGATAAGACAAAAAACTTATGAAGGTGCGCGAGTCCAGCAGCACAAGGTTGGGGGAAGGCTACTCGACTTTCAAGCTGTTTGGGCTCAAACGATTGCAGACGATTGGGTTATTCAAATTGTGTCTCAAGGCTATTGCCTAGAACTCAAGAGCTTTCCTCCGCCAAATTTTGTAGCTTCAAGAAAACCAAAGAATCAGGAAGCAGAAGGAGCTCTACAATCAATTATCTTCCAATTGTTAGAAGAGAAAGTAATTGTTCCAGTTCCTCCAAGCGAAATAAGACAAGGGGTTTACTCCCCTTTATTCCTCAGGAAGAAATCCTCAGGCGAATTCAGAGCTATCCTGAATCTGAAAAAGTTAAACAGATATTTACAGATAAGAAAATTTCGCATGGAGACAATTCGTTCAATATCCCAGATGATAAGACCAAACGATTGGATGGTAAAAATAGACCTAAAAGACGCCTATTTACATGTACCAGTATACCCAGCTCATCAGAGATTCCTCAGATTTTACATCCTGGGAAGACATTACCAGTATGCAGCTCTACCTTTTGGTTTAGCCACTTCGCCAAGAACTTTTACGAAGGTTCTAGCTCCTATACTGGCTCTGATCAGGTCCCTGGGCATCGAAATCTTTGCCTATCTGGACGACATAATGATAAAAGCATCGTGTCTTCAAACCTTAATTCATCAATCATTGATTGTACAAAATGTTCTACAACAACACGGATGGATTTTGAACCTAGAGAAATCTTCTCTCATTCCTACCCAAAGGTTAAAGTATTTGGGTTTAATTCTGGATACAGTAAGCTTCAAAATTTTCCTTACTCCGGAGAAAGCGGTCGAAATCCAAAAATTAGTGACCAGTTTCTCCAAGTTTCCAGCCTCGACAGCACTGACATGCCAACAACTATTGGGAAAACTAGTGGCAACAAAAGATGCAGTGGATTGGGCCTTACATCATATAAGACCCCTTCAGTCGGAATTTCTGAGACAATGGAACAGAAAACACGAATTCCAAGTCATAGAGATCAGTCAAAAGGTAAGGCAAAACCTTTTGTGGTGGAAGAATCTTCAGAATATGCTAAAAGGAAAGTCTCTGAAGACCCCGGAATGGCTACATCTTACAACAGTTGCGAGCAACATAGGATGGGGAGCCCATACAGGACAGAATTCAGTTTGGGGCAGATGGAAATCATATCAGAGGAAGTATTCATCGAATTGGAAAGAGCTTATGGCAGTCCGTCTAGCTCTCCTGAAATTCAAGAAAGTGATCAGAGGAAAAGCTGTCATGGTCAACTCAGACAATATGACTACGGTGAGATACCTGATGAAACAGGGTGGCACGAGAAGCAGATCCCTAATGAAGAGCGCGCAACTGATTTTTCAGTGGGCAGAAGTTCACCTTACAGATCTGGCAGCTCTTCATGTTCCTGGGAAAATGAATGTCTGGGCAGACTGGCTCAGTCGGAATCCTCACCCAGGAGAATGGGAATTGGATCAGAACACTTTCAATCTTATTGTAGCGGTTCTGGGTCAACCAGTGATCGATCTGATGGCGACTTCAACAAACAGGAAAGTAACGGTATTCTGTTCCCGATTCAAGAACAAAGGGGCCTTGGTTCAGGACTGCTTCAGAGTCCAGTGGAACTTCAATCTGGCCTATGCTTTTCCACCCATTCCTTTGATTCCCAAACTCCTCAGGAAGATCAGGGAAGACAAAGCAGAAGTGATTGCGGTTTTACCATGGTGGCCCAGGAGGAATTGGTTTCCTCAGTTATTCAACATGAAGCAAGCTCCTCCATTCAAAATCCCTACACATTCGAGGATGTTACGGCAGGGTCCTCTGTTTTACCCAGCACCAGAAAGTTGGAAGTTGACGGCCTGGCGACTGAAAGGCTGAATATGAGATGTCTAGGCCTTTCAGAAAAAGCGATAGATACATTGCTGGCAGCCAGGAAACCATCAACATCACAAAAATATTACAGAATCTGGGAGACCTATCTAAATTGGTGCGCTAAGACCAACAGGGCTTATGAAACCACTTCTCCAGAGAATATTGTTGAATTTCTCCAAGAAGGTTTGGAAAGAGAATTGAGTGTGTCTACACTCAAAGGGCAAGTGTCAGCTCTGTCTGCCCTTTATGGAGAGGCATGGACTTCTAAACCTTTGATTGTCCGATTTTTTTCAGGCTCTGAGACGAATTAGACCAAAACAGAAAGAAAGAATTCCTCCTTGGGATCTGTCTTTAGTCCTTCAGGCCCTAACGAAGGAGCCTTTTGAGCCTCTGGAAACGGCCCCTCTAAAATTCATTACATGGAAAATGGCTTTTTTATTAGCCATAACTTCCGCCAGGAGAGTCGGAGAAATTCAAGCACTTCTAGCCCTAGATAGTCACCTGATTTTCAAAGAGGATTGTGTAATTCTAAGAACTCCTCAAAGCTTTCTAACCAAGGTGGTATCCGAATTCCATATGAATCAGGACATAATACTACCAGCGTTTTTTCCATCTCCAAAAACAGAGGAAGAAGCGGTATGGCACAAATTAGATGTCATCAGGTGCCTAAAAGCCTACCTGGTTAGGGTGAAGGAAGTAAGAAAAGATAAGAATATCTTACTCATTCCATCAGGTATGAAGGCTGGTTGTAAAGCTTCAAAGTCTACTGTGGCAAGATGGATAAAAGCCTGTATCTCAGAGGCTTATAAGTCAAGTGCAGTGCAAGTCCCGCCTAACATTAAGGCTCACTCCACTAGAGCTGTCTCAGCGTCTTGGGCCTTCCAAGCCCAAGTTTCAGCAGAAGATCTATGCAAAGCTGCTGTATGGTCTAATTTAAACACGTTCATAAAATTCTACAAATTGGACGTTTGGTCTTCAAGCCAGACAAATTTTGGAAGATCAGTTCTTCAAGCTGTTACTTATAAATAAAATTCTTAGTTGCATTATCCCACCCTCTTAGTGTCTTTACTGCTTGGTAAGATCCCATTAGTGCCCACTGCCATGTGAAGGACCAGGAATGAGGAAAATCTTATCATACTTACCGTGATTTTCTTTTCCTGGACTGTAACATGGCAGTGGGCAAGACTTCCCAACCCTTGAGGGGAGTTTATCTGTACAGTCAAAAATAGGAGGACGAGTCAGGGGTGAGGGAGGTCTTTTATTGATGTAATTTCCTGTCCGCTCATGACGAGGGGGGGTTAACCCATTAGTGCCCACTGCCATGTTACAGTCCAGGAAAAGAAAATCACGGTAAGTATGATAAGATTTTCCTCAATATCCAAGTGCATGTGTTTACAAAAACAGGGGTTTTTAGTTACAAAGTTATGATCATGAAATTGGTAAGCCCCATACCACGTCAAGGTAAACCCCATATGATGGTCCCTTACTATTTACCTCTGGTGATTCTAGGCTGGCATTTCCCTGCATGGCAGCATTTCTATTTTATGATTACAACTTTGTAACCAAAACCCCTGCACTTGCATAGATACTAAATTACTTACTTTCTTTTTTTTTTTTAGATTTTATACACATGCTCATACTGGGTTTTTTTTTCTTTCTTTTAC
Source organism: Xenopus petersii (assembly GCA_038501925.1). Lineage (NCBI taxonomy): Eukaryota > Metazoa > Chordata > Amphibia > Anura > Pipidae > Xenopus > Xenopus petersii. The sequence continues at coordinate 15,948,956 of CM076682.1, forward strand.
TACTTCTTTTTTTGGGGCTATGGAATTCCCACTGGAATGATACAGGCTATGTGCAGGCTCAGCATTACAAATGAAAGAATTGTTGTTTGCCCATTGCAATGCCAGGCCGCAGGAATGCTTTTATCCTATTTCAACGCTGCCATCTGCTGGCAGATTTTCAGATTTTCACCTGAAAACTTAGACGTGACAAGTTTGAAGTCCTGGATCATTGCTGCTATTGACAAGCTGAAACTTTAGCCTCGTGCAATAAGTTCAGTTTATAAAATATGGAGTTTTTTTACAGTATTCATTTGTAGGATTTAGTTCTCCTTTAAAGGAGCCCCTTGGCATCCTGGCATTTGCTTTGTCAGGCTGGACCTGCTGTTCAGCAGTAATAGGGCAGCCTTGTCCAGATAAGCAATCTACATATTAAGGTGCTCACCCCTCAGCTCCTTATTCACCCTCTTCTTTCCGTGCATTGTGGGAGGTGCAAAAGAATGTGCAGCAGCATTATATACACCTTGTACATTTCAGGATGGCATGGGGGCATTTCTGTTCATACCTGACCTCGTTTACATCTTTCTCCCATACCAAATGTCATTTAGGGGGTTATTTACTAAACTCTGAATGCAAAAATCCTGAAAAATCTGCGATTTTTTCAAAAATAAAATCGGACTTTTAAAAAAATCACAAATTCTTCGGAATTTATTAAACCCTGAGGATGGAAAAGTCTAAATCAGAAAATCCGGTATCTCAGACCTGTCGAGGTTGCATATAAGTCAATGGGAGAAGTCCCAATGATTTTTTGATGTGCGCTGGGTTTCGTGCAATACCCAGAAGTTTTCTGAGTTTTTGGGCAAAAAAGCATACGAAATCCCTTTAAGATGCCAAAGACATTATTAAATGAACTGAGTTTTTCTCGACCCCCACATCATTACTTAGAGCCTCTGTCTAATTGAAATGCCAGGACCTCTTTTGAATTTCCGTCTGGACCTGCGGAACAGTCAGTGAATTCTTATGTCCTGTAGAAGGGAATGAGAAAATCAATAGAAGCCGCAGATCTAGCAGTACTCCCAGTAAATAGGAAAGACACACTCTGTGTTAAAATTACCCACTTCACTTTGGTGTTATAATCCACAGAACATGGCAGGTTTTTCCAACTGTATCATTGTCTTATGAACTGACCAGCAGGCGGCGCTGTTCTTACCAAATTTTAAAATAAATAATGTAAATTCCAAAAGTTCAATGTAACCACTTTAAAGGAGAACTAAAGCCTAACTTAAGAAATAGGCTAGAATTGTTTTACATTATGTTTTGGGCTTCTGTACCAGCCCAAGGCAACCACAGCCCTTTAGCAGTAAAGATCTGTGTCTCCAAAGAAAGCACTGCGTATCTTGACAGCGCTATATAAATAAATGATGATGATGATGATGCCCCAGTAGCTCCCCATCTTCTTTTCTGCTGATTCACTGCACATGCTCTGTATGGCACTTACTGAGCTTAGGGACCCACTCACAATATACAGTACACATAGAATAGAAATGTCACAATATAAGGCTGATTAGTAATTAATACAGATAATTACTACATGGCAGCACAGAAACCAGTGCAATTAGCATCAGAATTTAATAATCAGCAAACCTGTAGCATCAGCTTATATAACAGGGGAAGCTCATTTTCTGCTGGATAATTAGTGACGAGCCCTAAGCTTAGCTTCTCAACAGCCAATCAGAGCCCACTGAGCATGTGAGTGTCACAGACACTTTCCAAGATGGTGACCCCCTGTGACAAGTTTGAAGTCCTGGATTATTGCTGCTATTGACAAGCGGAAACTTTAGCCTCGTGCAATAAGTTCACTATATAAAATATGCCATTTTTAGCAATATTCATTTTTAGGCTTTAGTTCTCCTTAAAATTCATTTGTATGAAATGTTTACATTTCATTTTGCAGTCAATTAGTGTATTATTGATATACTGGACACTATTAAAACTGTCCTCATCCCCCTTTGGTGAGACCTGCTTATGCTTCAGCCCCAGCAATACTTACTGACAGCAAGCGCCACCTTGTGTTTGTGGATAACATAGACGAGCAGCTGGCTCTGTGTATTTCCTGCAAAAATGAAATAATCAAATTACCTTTCAGCCCCTCGGGTCCATCTTTTCCCGACTTTCCCAAGACCTCCGTATCTCCATCTTCACCAACATCCCCTAAAACCACGGCAAATGCTTTCAAAGGATTATAGGGATGTAAACAGGGAAAGAGAAATTCCAGTGCGAATCTATTTCCAATTCAGATTTTTTTTTTCATTTACAAAGAATAGCTCATATTTTATCATTTTTAGGGGAAATTTCAAAATACTGAAAATGTTAATAATGCAGGAAACTCCCATCATATCAATGTATTCAACTCAAGGGCATTTCCTACTCATTTATTGATTAAGAAAGGGGTATTTAAATAACGCATATTTCATGTTATTGGGTAGGATGTAAGATCAGCAATAATTCTAAAATGAAAACACATGAGCCCAGAAGCAAACTATTGAAAACTCCCTAATATTCCTATTTACAAAACTTAGTGGGATCCATTGGGGGGGGCTTCAAAGTACATGGCTTCTTTCCACTAAACCAGGCATGCTGCTCCCCCCCCCCATTTCATTGTTAATGGGGATTACATTTGTATTAAATTTTAGTATGATGTAGAGATGGATATTCTGAGAAAAATTGCAATTGGTTTTAATTTTTTATTATTTGTGGCTTTTAAGTTATTTAGCTTTATATTCAACAGCTCTCCAGTTTACAATTTCAGCAGTCTGGTTGCTAGGGTCAAAATAACCCTAGCAACCATGCACTGATTTGAATAAGAGACTGGAATATAAATAGGAGAGGGACTAAAAAGAAAAGTAAGACAAAGGAGCAATAACAATACATTTGGAGCCTTTCCGAGCATTTGTTTTTTAGATGGGGTCAGTGACCCCCTTTTGAAAGCTGGAAAGAGTCAGAAGGAGATAATTAAAAAAAACTATAAAAAAATAAATAATGAAAACAAATTGAAAATGTGCTTAGAATTATCCATTCTATAACACACTAGGTGGTTATTTACTAAAATCCAATTTTTCTCATATTTTCAATAAAAAAAGCTCAACCAAACTCCCATCCATAATTTTGCCTTATTTATCATTAAAATAACTCAATTAAATTGGATCTAAAACCCAAATCGTAAGATTTTTTCCAGACTTTTTTCCTGAAATTTTTCTCTATTTTTTAAGTTTCTTCCCCAAAACCCAAAATTTTTCGAATTATCGGGCTAAATCCAGCACAAACCATGATATCTTCAAATTGGAATAGAGACATCTGCCATTTATACATCACCTCAACAGGTCTGAGATCCCGGATTTTCGGATTTGGACTTTTTGCAGCATTGAGGTATAATAAATCTCCAAAAATTTTAGTTTTTTTCCACAAAAAATTAAAGTTTTTGCCCCAAAATGCCCAACCAGAAAAATTTGAGTTTAGTAAATAACCTCCTAAAAGTTAACTTAAAGGTGAACCAGTCATTTAAAGAGGTAGTTCAGCCAGGTAACTTATCAGTCTGACAAATAGAACTACAAGTGAAAACATTGAAATCTCAAACTTTCATTCCTAATATTATCATTAAAGCAAATGTATATACAGGTATGGGATCTGTTATCTTGATACCCGTTATCCAGAAAGCTCCAAATTATGGAAAGGCCGTCTCCCACAGACTCCATTTTATTCAAATAATCCAAACGATTGCCTTTTTCTCTCTAATGATAAAACAGTAGCTTGTATTTGATCCCCACTAAGATATAATTAATGCTTATAGGAAGCAAACCCTGTCTATTGGGTTGAAATAATATTTTTAGCAGCCTTAATGCACGGAAAGATCCTTGAGCCACAAAATCGCAGGTCCTGAGCATTCTGGATAACAGGTCCTGTACCTGATATCTATACAAGAACCCTGGGTGGATAGACGAAGAAGTAAAGAGATGAAAGAGGCTGCTCTGATGTTCTTCTGCTTTGTAAAATATTACAAACCTTTCTTAAATCTTTCCTAAGCAGAAGGACATCAGAGCAGCTTCTTTCTTTCTCCTGACAACTTTCTTGACTACTTGGTGGTCAGACTGGTCAGAAAATGACCAGCAGGTGGCGCTGTTGTAACAAAATTCATTGATGTTAACAGTACATGTAACCTTTAATATCTTGGAATTAAAAAATGAATAAATAATGAATGTACATTGGAAACGTGCTTAGAATAGCCCCCTCATCAATTTTACATTCACTTGTTTTTAAGGTTTACTTATCTTTTATGCAGAACAGACCCAGGGATCAGGTTTGATATAATTTCTAGACTGTCAGTAAAGCAAGTGGTTCTGCCTCCCCATCTTCACCCCCTGCCCTTTGCTCTCACATTGCTCATTGCTCACACCCAGGTCCATTATTTACTCCCTGTTATTTCTCTAGCATTATTTATAAGCACATATGGTTTTGTCTGTAGAAGGAAAGCACCAGGAACAAAACAGCATTTTTATCTCTCATTCACTTATTTAAAGTTTTAGGGATTTTTTTTTCCTCCGAAAGAGCTTTTGTTTAAAGTATAAAGGGTAAATATCATGCCCTTTTTTTCAAATGAGCTCATTCAGTTGGGGCTTATGTAGTAAATGTGCATAAACACTTCCAGAAACACATATAAATGTACTTTTACAGACATTTGTATAAGTAATTTGCTGTTGATTATTCTAACAGTGTAGCAGCAGCCAGGTGATCGACAGATCTGTAAAGCAGCGTGCAAGGCATTGTGAGAAATGGCATCTTGACTGGAGAACTTCAGAAGTCAGAACGGCCGGTGCAGAAGGGACAGACAGAGACAGATATTTGCAATTACATTTGCATATTTTTTATGTGTTTAAAGGATAAGTAAATCTTAGAAATTGTAACATTGATGAGGGTGCTTTTTTAAGCACTTTTGCAATGTACATTTTTTAATTCCAAGATATTAAAGGTTACTTGTACTGTTAACATGTCACTGTCGGCACCCTAAATTCAGAACCAATGCTAAGCACCCTGTTCTCTTGCTTCCGCCTTTAACAGCCGAGAGTCAAGGATCACTTGGATTACAAATTTAGGCTGACCCAACACCAACACTGGGGGAGGAAAGGATTGTGGCCAGACCTGTGAGGCTGGTTTCAAAAGAGAAACATGAAAAGAATTGGAGATTTTAAAATTATCAGGTAGTTTGAGATGAACGGAAGAAGGATTAATTATTTCAGTAATGGGGTATGGACCAATAAACCTGGGCCACATCTTGAGTGAGGGAACCTTAAGTTTGATGTTTCTTGTGGATAACCATACTGAGTCTCCTACCTGATGTTTGGGTGCCTCTCTACGAGACCTATCATTGGCAGAAGAATTGACAGAGGGTACAGAGGATAATGAACCAGAAAAAGAAAATGCTTTGGGATGTAAACCATTAACAATAAAAAATGGAGATTGGCCAGTAGAAGCATGAGTTGCATTATTGTAGGCAAATTCTGCCCAGGGTAATAGTTCAGCCCATAAGGTTTGTGTGTCAGACACGTAACACCTTAAAAATTGTTCAAGGGACTGATTAACCCTTTCAGTCTGACCATTAGTTTGAGTGTGCTATGCAGTAGAAATCAATATAGAGAGCAGTAGGAGCCAGATTCAATTGGGAACGAGTTGGAGTACTCCCGCAGGTTTCTCTATTGTGGTATGCAGTAGAGAAAGAAAAATCAATCCCAACCAGAGAGCAGAATGCTCGCCAAAATTTAGAAATAAACTGTACCCCTCTATCAGAAACAATATTGACCGGAAAACCATGTAATTTAAAAATATTAGAAATAAATAACTCTGCTGAACCTATTCACCATCTTCCAAATCACTGTTTTCCTTGAGATGGAGGAAGGTCAACAATAAAATCCATAGACAGATGGGACCAGGGTCTGTCAGGAATAGGTAATGGCCTTAGCAATCCCTATGACATGTTCCTAAAAGACTTTGACCTCTGACAGACAGGGCAAGAATTAACAAAATTTTTGACATCTTGTTTAAAAGAAGGCCACCACACATTGCGAGATAATAAAAACACAGTCTTAGAAATACCAGGACGCCCACCATTTTAGAATTATGAGCTTCACCCAGAACCTGATCCCTCCTCAGGTACAAATAACCTCCCAGAGGGAGTTTCTACAGGGGCAGAAGATTGAACTGAAGATAATAGTCTGATCCCAGAGCTGCCACGATTAACTCACCCGGAATGATGGGAACACACTCACTAGGTTCAGACAGGTTAGATTCAAAACTGCTAGAGAGTGCATCTGCCATAGTGTTTTTGGAAATAAAGCCCATCTAGCCTGCCAAGGATTCAACCGCTTAGCAGACTCGATGTACAACATGTTTTTGTGGTCAGTAAAGACCATTATCGTATGTTTAGTCCCCTGCAACAAGTGTCGCCATTCCTCAAAGGCCCATTTGATAGCCAACAATTCTCTATTTCCAATGTCATAATTGGCCTCGGCAGGAGACAATTTCCTAGAGAAGAATGCACAAGGATGCACCTTGTTGGTTTTTGGATGCCTTTGAGAAAGGACCACCCCTGCCCCAACTTCTGAGGCATCTACCTCAAGAATAAAAGGAAAAGTGGTATCAGGGTGATGACGAATGGGATCAGACACAAATTCTTTTTCGAGAAATTCAAAAGCTTGAATAGCCTCGGGAGGCCACATTCTTGGATCTGCACCCTTAGATCCATGATTGGGGACACCACCAAAGAGAAGTTTTTGATGAATTGACGATAGTAATTTGTAAAACCTAAGAACCTTTTGGTTGCACTTAAAGAAAGAGGCTGAGCCCAATCCAGTACGGCCTTAACCCTCCCAGGATCCATTTCTAGACCCTTACCGGAGATATTGAACCCAAAAATTGAACAGAAGAAACATCAAATGTGCATTTCTTAAGCTTCGCAAATAAATTGTTCTTCCTTAACCTGAACAACACCTCCCGGACATGTTTTTAATGGCCACTCAAGTTAGAGGAAAAAATTTGAATATCGTCAAGAAATACCTCTACGAATAACCCCAGGAGATCCCAGAAGATGTCTTTGACAAATTTCTGGAACACTGCGGGGGCGTTGCAAAGACCGAAAGGCATAACTAAATATTTGTAGTGGCTATCCCTGGTGTTAAAGGCCGTTTTCCACTCATTCCCTTCCATGATATGAATGATGTTATATGCACATTTAAGGTAAAGTTTGGAATAGATATTAGCATTCTTGACCTGATCAAATAGTTCAGAAATCAGTGGAAGGGGATAGTGGTTTTTAATGGTAATTTTATTAAGGCCCCTATAATCGATACATGGGCGAAGACTTCCATCCTTCTTGCCCATGAAAAAGAACCCAGCACCAGCAGGAGAACTAGAGGGCCTATTGAAACCTCTTTCAATGGTTTCTTTGATGTACTCTTTCATTTCTTGGGCTTTGGCAAAGAAAGAGAATAAGTTCTCCCTCTAGGAGGAGTAGACCCAGGAATGAGGTCTATTGGACAGTCATAATGCCTATGTGGGGGTAAAGTTTCTGCAGCTTTTTTAGAAAATATGTCAAAGAAATCAGCATAAGTCGCGGGTAAACCCTTTTGGGATGTGACTGCCACCAACTGAGGAACACTAATGCAAGAGCCCTTACATTTTTGACCACAATGAAGAATTTCCCAGTTCCCCAATCAATATGTGGATTATGTACCTGTAACCAAGGTAACCCTAAAATGAGAGGAGAAGAAGAACCTTCGATAACACAGAAAGATAACTCCTCAGAGTGCAGGTTGTTAGTGCACATGGACAAGGCCACCGTTTTCCTGGTTACCATACCTGACCCCAAAGGGCTTTTGTCAATGGCTAATATTCTCATGGGAGGATTTAAAGGAATTAGAGGAATATTAGACCTCACTGCGAAGGCAGCATCCACGAAACTCCCCGCCACCCCAGAATCCACAAAAGCGGAAACATTAACTGAGCCCATAGACCAGGTTAAATTAACAGGCACCATGATCTTAGAGGAAAATTGGGAGAGGAAACTTCTCGACCCAAATGGAGCTCCCCTTCTCCATTTAGGCTTTGAAGTTTCCCGGCCTCTTAGGACACTGGTTAAGAAAATTACCCTTTTCCCCACAGTAAATACCTAGACCCTGAGACCACCTGCGTTTTCCTCAGGAGACCACCTGCCTTTTCCTCAGGAGTTAGATGAGTTATGCCCAATTGCATGGGTTCCTCCTGAGGTAGAGGCACAGAGGGGTTAGATGGCTTTAGCAAACCCAGTAAGAAAGGAAGTACCCTTCTCACCCCTTCTCTCCCTCTGTCTTCTATCTACTTGGATGGCAATAGATCATCCAAATTAGTAGATAGAGGGTAGTGTCCTAAGCTGCCCTTGACAGTATCAGAGAGCCCTATCCGGAATTGGCTATGAAGAGCCATGTCATTCCAACCAGTTTCCATAGCCCACCGGCAGAACTCAGTACAATACACCTCTGCCCTGGTGTAATTTACGAATCGCGGTATCGGCAGATGAGACACGATCCTGGTCATCGTAAAGTATCGCCATAGTGTTAAAGAAGGTTTCAAGGGAAAAAAGGGCAGGGTCAGAGAAGGATAATCTTAGGGCCCAAATTTGAGGGTCACCCTGTAACAGGGTCATTACAAACCTCGCTTTTTCCTCACCAGTAGTAAAAGAGTGAGGGAAAAAACAGGTATAGTTTGCATGCCTCCTGAAAGAGAAAAAATTTGATTCTATCCCCACTAAATTTTTCAGGAGCAATATGGGAAATCATTTGACTTTTCGTCACAAAACAAGGAAGTAAAAATGTTTTTTTTCCCCCATCCCTAATTTGTATATGCAAAATAGGATTCGGAACGATATTCAGCCGAGTCTTTCACAAAGGATTTGGGGATTCAGCCAAATCCCAAATAGTGGATTCTGTGCATCCCTAGTTGTAAGCACCTTCATGTAATCCTCTTTTGTATTTTACCTTTTTCTTCATTTGTGTTCAAATGGCTTGACTATTGCACCACACGAGGGCGCTCTAAGCCAGCCAGTTGTAGTTGGGAGCTACTTCTTGCCCAGGGTTGGGAACTAAATGAATAATATAACATACTGATAGATTATATTTCCCCTTTTACATATGAATTCTTTGTTTGGAAACCTAATATTTGTATGTTCTATAAGAGTGCATTGCATGCATTTGAAGAAGCTATTATATTAAAGGATAAGTATTAAAAAATAAGTGAATGTAAAATTGATAAAGGGGGCTATTCTAAGAGCTTTTGCCATGTACATTCATTATTTATTTATTTTTTTTAATTCCAAGATATTAAAGGTTACATGTACTGTTAACATCAATGAATTTTTTTCCTAAGCAGAAGAACATCAGAGCCAGGGCCGTTTTAAGGCTTTGGCGGGCCCCAAAACTGGGGTGCGTGTAGCGAGGCAAAAATGTTTTTGTTAAGCCACGCCCACTTTTGCCCACACACCCAAATACCACATCCATTTAATAAAACTTAATTCAGTCATGCCAGTATTAAATGAATCATCAGAATATTGAACGCAGAGTTGACAGTATACTACATATAAATGGATAATTAGCATATTAACCCTAGCTGTTCCAGTATAATCACTGTAGAAATGGCCAACGAACACTCCATTGATTCCAGACAAGCAAGTAAGCAGGGTAGAAAGGGGCAATTCCATGTATAAATACCCCCAGAACCCACAGCAGTATAGCAAGGGGCAATTACATGTATAAATATCACGCAGGCCCAGGCCAGAACCCACAGCAGGAAAAGGGACAAGTAAATGAGCACCCTTGTCTCGATTCAGTGAATCAGGGACCTGACCTGGGACAGGGTGAGTGAGTCCCTGCATGTGCTGTGCAGGAGAATAGCAGCAGTCGCAGATAAGGCCTGGATGGTGCAGCCGAGCAAGGAGCAGCCGCATCACTCGCTCCTGAGCACAGTCTCAGACCAGCGTGTTGGTGACGCGCCAACGTGATGCTGCTGCGCTGATCGTTCCTCCAAGACCAGGCTCCTTCTCTGCAGACTGCAGCAGGCGGGCATTCTCTCCACCTATTTATAGTTTCCTGCACTAGCCTGGCCACTTCCACTGCACTGGGTTGGGGGGGTGGCCTGGTCGTGCAAAATGTAGGATTTAGATGGGGGTATATCTATATACATGAGACAAATTGTGGACTAACCCAGAGAAATTCTGATGAAATTCTGCTAATCAGGGGTGTAAATACTAGGGGTGCACCAAATCCACTATTTTGGATTCGGCCGAATCCTTCGCAAAAGATTTGGCCGAATCCGAATCCGAATTATTTGGGGTGGAAAGGCTTGGCCGGGCAGAAGGATTCGGACGAATCTGAATCCTGCTGAAAAACGACGAATCCTGAACGAAACCCGAACCGAATCCTGGATTCGGTGCATCCCTAGTAACTACAGACAAAGCAGACCCTGCAGCTGCAGGGGGCCCAGGATTTATAGGGGCCCCATGAGGTCCTAATTCATATACAATTTCAATAAATATTTATAAAATAATTTTCTGTGGGGCCCAGTACTATCTAGTTACATCACTGCTGCTACTGCTTTTATTATGAAATGCTGCCTGTCCTTTAGCAAATTTATCCTGTTGTAATGAACTATACTATACTATACTATACTATACTTTGAGAATATTGTCAGTAATTGTAACAATGAGGTTTTCCTCTCACAGGCCAGACTCTGTGAATATCAGGACATTGTCAGACGCCTGTTAGAAATATTCATACGATAGGGACATTACGGGACATAGCCGAGAATGCCAGAGTTAATGGACATTCTCTGGTCTGGGTGTTCCAAAACAAATTCAATAAATTATAGGCTTTGTCACATGAAAGAAATGAAGAGGGCACTAGATGGGAACATGGGCTGACAATTGGAGCGACTGTCAGGATGTGGGAAACACAATCACACACACAGGCTGGAGGAAGTGGGGATAGATGGTGGGATGTGTCTCTGCTACAATTTAAAATTGTTTTTTCTTAACATCTTTCTATATTTGATGCTAAACTGTGTGTTTATGGAAAGACTTGCAGGCGAATAAAGCAACGTTGAGTTTATGGCATAGTTTTGCATACCTCCCAACTTTCCTGTTTTTAGAGGGACAGTCCCTCTTTTGACAGCTCAACCCGCAGTCCCTCGTTTTTAATGGAAAATACAGTTTTTCTCTGTGGTGAACAGCCAGAAAAAGAAACAAAGTTTCTAACTTAATTGGCTTTTGGCACAGAACACAGAACAGCAGCAGATAAGATACTTTTGTAACAATTCCTAGATAAGCAAATAAGTAATTGTAACAATATAAGATAACTGGTCTAGTGATGTGCGGGCCGACCCGATACCCGCTGGTGGGGTGGGTTCGGGCCGACCTCACACAATCCTTTCCGGGTCGTGGGAGGGTGCGGGTTTGAGCTCTTCTTATACCGTCCGCGACCTACCAAAAGCCAGCTTCCAACTTCCAGGTGGAGTTTTTATAGGCTCGCGCCTCTCGCCCTGCCCCTTTTGTGATGTCATCGGCAGGGCGGTGCGGGTCTATAAAAGAGACCCAGTAGTCGGGCTAGGGCGGGTCAGGAAAAGCCCGATCCACACATCACTAAACAGATCCCTTGGGAGAAGTTAGACTCACAGCTTAAAGGACAATTCACCTTCATTAGCAAAACTGTAATAAAAAAAAAAACCCTACAGAAATGTGTTCAAACTTTCATAACCTGCCAAATTTTGTAAAATGAATGGTAATTAGGGGGGTGTGGCCACAAAAATTGGCATGGTCAACATTTTTGTCCCTCTTTTTATTTCCATAATGTTGGGAGGTATATTGTGAAAAAGCATGGAGGCGGTTAGAAAAAGCTTAAAGGGGTGGTTCACCTTTAAGTTTTCTTTTATTATGCTATAGAACTCAATGTATGATCACTCTCTACATCATACTAAAAGTTAATTCAAAGGTTAACATCCCATTTAAGACGCAAAATAAGAAAAAAAAATGCATTGTCTGGGTCTCTGCCCGGGTCTAAAATCTGCTGGGCCACTTACAGTCGGTTGATATTTGCTTTGCCCCCTAATGGCAGTTCTGAATGCCCCATCTGTGTATTGATGGGAGACATGCAGGGGCGCCATCAGGGGGGGCACAGGGGGGACAGTTGTCCTGGGCCCCGCAGGTATTTGTGTATAAGGGGGGCAAGGCCATGCTTCACTTACTTTATTAGCCAGGCCCCCCTGCAGTCAGCATGCTAAAATCTTCAGAAAAGAAAAATCTTCAGAGGAGTTCCGTGCGTGTATGACCAGTCTCCTTTTCACTTCTCTGTATCCTCATTGGTTGATTAAGTTTAAGTCCCGGTAAAGCTGTACAGGGATCGGATTGGTGAAGTAGGATCTTCCTCCCTCCTCCTCAACCAATGAGGATACAGAGAAGTGAAAAGGAGACTGGTCATACACGCAAAGAAATCCTCTCTTTTCTGAAGATTTCAGCACGCTGACTGCAGGGGGGACCGACTAATAAAGTAAGTGAAGCATGGCTGGGCCCCCTTAACCCTGGCAAGCAATTTTATTATAAATTTTGGGGGGCCTGTCCACCAGTGGATTTCATTAACTTGTGGGGGGGGGGCAGGCCATCAGTATTTATTTTTACTTCCAGGGGGCCCGGGCACCAAGGTTTTTTTTAAAACTTATAGGAGGGCCCTGGTCTCCAATTTTTTTTAAAAAACTTTTATGGGGGGCCCTGGCACCACTGTTTTTTAAAAAACATATTCTCTAGGGCCCCTTGTAAGGGGGGCCCTGGCACCAATGGTTTTTTTTTAACTTATTGGGGGGCCCTGGTCACCAATTATTTTTTTTAACTTGTAGGGGGGCCCTGACCACCAATTTTTTTTTTTTTTTAAAAAAAACTATTATGAGGGGCCCTGGCCATCAATAGCTTTTTATAAAATTGCGTGTGGGGGGGTTGCCTTTTTTTAGCAATGTGTGGTCTTTTAACTGTGGTGTGGATTGGGTGGAATCTCGGGTGAGGCTTGGGTGAAAATTTTGTTTTACGGGGCCCCGTGATTTCTAATGGCGGCCCTGGAGACATGGGTAGAGTAGACTTTCTTCCCAGACAGAATGACTTCACTGATGGATAATGTGCTGGATTAGAGGAACACTCAACATTGTATACCATAGCACTTATAGTTTGGTCCATCAGACTGTTTTACCCCTGCCTAGTGCTTTAGTTAGAGCCTCCCTTCTGCTCCATTTTGCCAGCTGACAGTTTATCCAGTTAGAGCCGCAAAGCCTAGGACATTGCTTGTATTAAACAGCTCCATTCCCTCAAACTCTAAGCTACAATCAATCATTTTGCTTTTATCCAATACACCACATTATTCAATACAAAGAGGGTTCCTGTAGTTCTGGTTCAGCACCCACAGGAGGGGCACCCACTGCCGATCGCCCAATTTAAGGAATCTTCCCTATAGGGCCACTCCAATATCAAAATGTCCAGTTTAATGCAGAATTGTATAGTATCTCTATGTGTAACAGGCATAGGTAGAGCTGATTTTCAGCTGATTTTCAGCAAAACCCTCCAAAAATAACTCGAACATCATTTAGGCTATTAACATCTTCAAATGGTTCAAGGGACCTCTGTCATTGACTTCTACATGACCTCAACGGGTTTTAGATGGTGTATTTTCGGCTTCCACCAGTGTCCGGGTATAATAAATTTCGAAAAAATTCAAGTTATTTTCAACCCGAAAATGTGTGTTATGATAAAAAAAAAATCAGCTGGATTTCTGTGGAAAACACAACTAGAACCTTAACTAATAACCCCCCAATGTCGATGCCGACTGCATTTCGCTGCAGTAAGTGCATCTGATTTAAATAATACAATTCTGGTGTTGATCTTATACTATGGGAGCGCACCCCTCTTCTTTCATTTGCTTAAAGAGACTGGACATTTGACCTGCTACATTGAGGTGGCTGCACCCAGGAGCAATTACACTTTCATGAAACTGTTCAGTGAAGTTGAAGCTCTATGGTGTTGTGCTGTTTACTGATTTCTTTCTGATCATTCAACAGACTGCTGCTAAGTAGGGATGGGCGAATTTGACCCATTTAGTTTCGCCGAGAATTCCCCGCCGGCGAAATGTCGCCGACGCCCATTAAAGTCTATGGGCGTCAAAAAAATGTTGTGGTGCGACGAAATTGTTTTGACGTGCGTCTTTTTTTTTGACGCACGGCGCCATACAAGTCTAGGGGCGTCATTTTCGCCCATCCCTACTGCAAAGTGACTGAAAAACTATGGTATTTATGTAACACACACTTATATGATTATAGTATGTATAGTTCTGATGGAGAATCTCTTTTACATACCCATTGCTGTTCCAAAGATTAATTGATGGTGTGTTCATTTTGTCCAATTACAATGTAAGTGTTCTGTTTATTTTGTTGGTGGAGAGGATGATTTTATTTTTTATTAATTTATTTTTCTCGATTAATTTTGTTTAAAGTCATCATTTGATCTTTATTTTCACTGGATTGACTGGAGCTGACAGGCTTTATTATAAATTAATATTTTGATGCTTTTTCTCATACTGTTTATTTTGAAAATACTAGGAAATATAATTGAAAACAAAGAAAGATTATAGCAGCCCTATGTGTGTATTACTTACAATATACTTACAATGTCTAGACCACTGGTCTTTCCTAACACAAGGCACATGTAGGGACCTTTAATTCCCCTACGGTCTAAACCCCTGGATTTGAGCTACAGGGTCTACCTAAAGCCTTGGCAGGGGCAGAAGCCCTTGTGCCCTTGTACCTGTGTCACTGTAAAGCCTTGGCAGGGGCAGAAGCCCTTGTGCCCTTGTACCTGTGTCACTAGATGCTGCTGCTGCACCACTTGTCTATAAATAAAAGATGCCATGTGCTCATGATTGGATTTGCTGATTTTACTTCACTGACAGAGTGGGAGTAAGAATCTGGCTGTCAATATGTAGAGGCAGGAGGCCTCTGAGGCTGGGGTGCGGCAGCCCCAAGCCTGGGAGCCAGACCAGGAGGGTCTGAAGCTCCTGATTTCCAAATCTGGATTTCTGAGTGCTCGCTCTATTGACAGCACCTGGAGCTGGTTGTGAGGGGTAAAGGGGGTCTATTGTGCTCATGCTATGGACAGTGCTGGGAGCAATCTCTTAGTCTGTTTGCTCCAGCGGGGAGCATTGGGCCTCAACGACACTCCTCCAACGAACTCAGTTCGCAGCGGTCTTCTTCAGCTGAGCCCATGTCCATCCGGCTGCCTTCATTTCAGCCTCCATGCACCTCCTCCATGTCTGTCTTGGCCGGCCAACTTTTCTTTTCCCTTGTGGGTTCCACTTAAGGGCTTGCCTTGTGATGTCATAAGAACTCTTTCTGAGGGTGTGGCCTCTCCAGCCCCACTTTCTTCTTCTGATTTCTCGGTCGATGGAGATCTGTTTTGATCTTTTCCATAGGCTGATGTTGGAAGTTTTCTCTGGCCATCTGATGTGCAGGATGTGTCGTAGGCAGCGGTTGATGAAGGTTTGGAGCTTACTTGTGGTTGTCATGGTCAGTCTCCAGGTTTCCGAACCATAAAGCAAGACTGCTTTCACATTGGTGTTAAAAATACGAATTTTGGTTTTTGGTGAAAGGGCAGTGGAGTTCCAGATGGGACGTAAGGTGTTGAATGCATGCCTGGCTTTGTTGATGCGGCTCCTGATGTCCTCATCTGCTCCTCCATCCTTGCTTACTACGCTGCCCAGGTAGACAAACTTGTCCATGTCCTTAATGTCAACTCCTTGCAGCTGAATTTGGTCTTGCTGCTGGTTGTTAATCCTCATGGTTTGTGTTTTGTTAGTGTTGATCTTGAGGCCAGTTTTTGCTGCTTCCTCTGATAGACGTGTGAGTTTCTGCTGTGCATCTTGTTGTCTGTGCGACAGGAGGCTGACATCATCTGCAAAGTCTAGGTCCTCCAAGATTTTAGTGAAGAACCAGCGGATTCCTGTGTTGTGATGGTTGGTGACAACATGCAGCCTTGTCTCACCCCCGTCCGCACTTCAAAAGGCTCTGTCATTTTTCCTTTATGCACAACCTGGCATGTGGAGTTGTTGTAAAGTTGTTTGATAATGGAGATGAATTTTGGTGGTATCCCATAATGTGTGATAGTTTCCAGACGACCTCTCTATCTACACTATTAAAGGCCTTCTCAAAGTCTACAAAGATTGTGTAAAGTGGAGACTGCCATTCCAGTGACTGTTCTTTGATGATGCGCAATGTTGCAATGTGGTCCATGCAAGATTTGTCCTGCCTGAAGCCTGCTTGCTCATCTCGCAGTCGTTTGTCTAGAGCCTCCCTCAGTCTCAGCAGCATGATTCGTGTGAGTACCTTACTAGGTACAGATAGGAGCATGATGCCTCGCCAGTTGTTGCAGAGGTCGCCTTTCTTGGGAAGTTTCACCAGATGCCCTTTCCTCCACTCTTTTGGCACAGATTCCTGCTCCCAGACTTTCTGAAGCAGTGGGTATAGCATGTTTGTGGTTGTTATTGCTGGGAGCAATACTCTGAAGATTTAAAGCAAGTCGTGTGCTTGGCTAGGAGAGCCTGGAGCTTCTAAGGACTTTATCGCTGTGCATGCCTATTCCAGCTCTGGATGAGTCTACCCATCTGAGTGAATCCCAAGGATGAGTTGTGCCTGAGGGATGGTAGAAAAAGAATAAGGATCCAGCGTTTGTGTGCCTGCCACATGGGATTCAATATCTTGTCCATTGGAAAAGGTATTTGGGGCAGGTAGTGCTACCTGGGGACAATTCTTCTCTTTTGGGGAAAAGGGATTAAGACTCTTTGTCTGCCAAAGGAGTTGCGGGACTTTGCCTGGTACGGAGGGCCAGGATTTGAACTGCATACATTCCCAGAGTAGTGGGTGAATTAATATGTAAATGTATTTTACTTTGCCTGCTATTTGTTATACAGTACTTTGTGCGTTTGAATGGTTTCCTAATGGGGCCACTCGCAGGTGTATTCCCGGATCCCATTAGGTGGAGGCACTGCCATGAGAGGTAATTCCCAGTACCCTTTCACAAAGGGGACTCAGGACCTGCATTGGTAAGAAAAATGTGATGTATAACCTTTGGCACAGGGGGGCGGCCAAAGGGGTTACACACATACAATATTTAATAAGGATAGAATATGAATTCCCCAACTTTGGGTCCTGGCAGAATCGTATGAGTGAAGCAAGTATCCACAGCTGAACTGTTTTCTACCTCCAAAGTGAAGACATGCACATGCAACACAATCAGCCCCATGATGGATACACTTATCGGCAAGAGCTTCCCATACTTCATGCTTGTAGGCTCCTCAGGCTTCTGTGTGTCAGAGTTGCTATTTGTAACAAAGACGAGGCACCAAATCCAACTAATTTATGAAGCAGCAGCAGTTTAATCTGGGAAGAAAGTTCTCTGCTCTCTGTCAGGGATATTTACTTACAAGAGACTATTTACGATCATTTATCTGTGACTTGTGATTGTGAACCGCCAATATTATGGACACTGATCCATGGGAGCACATTGCAGCTCTCGGGCTTCTACTTTCCTTTCCGCTTGCTGAACAGAAGTGATGTTTCTCTCCAATGTTTTACACAGCATGATAAATAGAGACTGTAAGAAGCAGATGTAGATACAAAGCTTGTAAATGAGTCTAGGATTCATGATATGTATATTTGCACAAACCATGTAACCATGGCCAGGCTGGGCTGGTAGGACATTCGGAAAAAACCTAATGGGCCCTGCCAATCTCAGACCCACTCCTGTTACCCATCCGACAGGAGGAGGTTGCAGCCATTCGGGTAGGACTACAGGACTGAGGCATAGGCCCCGGGAGTATGAGGGGGTCCCTGATTTGGCAGTCCCCCAGTCCAATGCTGCATGTAAACAAATTTAACTGAATGCAGATATTTTACTACCTATGGGGCAGGGGAATATGGGGAATCTAATTGCTTCCCTTCAAAATGCATTCATACTAATTTATACCAATGGAGTACACTGATCAGTCCTGTATGTTTTTGGACTTTTAGAGGTCTGAAACTAGAGAAATTGCTGCCTGATTTACTGAAAATCTAGCCAATCTCTGTTGCACCCATGCTGCATCCCAATTCCTCCCCTATATGTCATTGGCCCACCCTGACATCATCTTCTCCCCTCTGACATCATCAGACCCTCCCTCAGCATCATCTACCAACACCTTGTCTGAATCATCTACAGGTGAAAGGTGGCAACCCTACCTACCACTCCAACCTCGCAGTTGCCCTGCTCTGATCTCCACTGTTTAAAGAAGAGATAAACCATAAAAACAAATATGGGTATTTTATATATTGAAATTACTGCACCAGCCTAAATATTCAGAACTGCTATATTATTAATGATTCAGGCCTTCAAAGTTAGTCACCATCTTGGATTTTGTTAGAAGTGCCAGTGGCACTGCACATGCTCAGTCTTTCTGGGAGCTGTTGAGAAGCTAAACTTAGGGATGCAAATTATCAAGCAAAAAAAGAGGTTCACATGTCATAGAATCTGATGCTACAGACTTATCATTAAATTCTGATGCAGAACCATGTAATTAACTGAATTAATTACTGATCAGCCTTGTATTGTAACATTTATATTCCATATATACAGCAGCCCAGAGCATGAAAGAAGATGGGGTAGTGGAGCTACTGGAGCATCTACAGGGGCACAGGAATTTTTGATAACTGGGGCCATGCATTTTTTTCAGTACAGGGGTCTTGTTCTGCCAATGTCTTCTGGGGTAACAAGAAAGGATTCAGTTTTTTTGTGATGTAATGTATTAGTAGCCAGTGGACATTATTGAGGGAAAACTCTTGCATACAATACGTTAGACAAGGCATCAACCCCTCCCGGATGACAGCAGGCATGTTCCCATTACATGACACATACACTTGGCAGTACATGTCGCCATCAGAAAATTCCAGCCTTGGTCTGGCTTGAAATGAACAAACTTTCATCTTGTTTATATACCACTTATCTTGAAAATGTTAATTTCACCCTTCCCCTGGGACACACAGTTTCGACTATAAAGTGAAAGTCCAGCTACTGTTCTACCAAAAGATGAAATGTTGGAATTTCCTGTTTGTTAAAGATTCAAAATTATTTTGGTTTTTTAATTTCGCACACACACACACAAAACCTATACTTGACAATGTGATTGGAGCCGACGTACAGATCCTAGGCTGGGTATTTCTGTCCCAGTCAGACGGGGCTGGAGTGAAAGGGTAAACAAGCATTTGGTGCTGAGTAGAATGACACAATCTGAGAGAACTTTCACATGGTCTCCAGTTATTCATTTTTGTGGCTTTTGTGGATTTCAAATTATTCCCTATTTGCCGACCCTATAAACTAAAAGTCAAATAAATTTTGATATGATTTGTTTTTCTGGTTATGCCTCCAGCCAGTCATGTTCCACTCTGGTGTCCAGACCATCGCCTAGAACTGCTGACAAAAAAGCTCATTTAGTAAGTTAGTAAATTAGGTTGAAAAAAGACACATGTCTATCAAGTTCAACCTTTTAACTCTATTTTAACCTGCCTAACTGCCAGTTGATCCAGAGGAAGGCAAAAAAAAACACATTTGAAGCCTCTCCAATTGGCCTCAGAAGGGGTAAATCCCTTCCTGACTCCAAAATGGCAATCGGACTAGTCCCTGGATCTTCCATAACCCTGTATTCCCTCACTTGCTAAACACCATCCAACCCCTTCTTAAAGCTATCTAATGTATCAGCCTGTACCACTGATTCAGGGAGAGAATTCCACATCTTCACAGCTCTCACTGTAACAAACCCCTTCCCAATATTTAGGCGGAACCTCTTTTCTTCTAATGGGAATGGTTGACCTTGTGTCAGTTGGAAAGACCTACTGGTATTTAAAGCATTAGAGAGATGATTATATGATCCCCTTATATAATTATACATAGTTATCATATCACCCCTTAAGCGCCTCTTCTCCAGTGTGAACATCCCCAATTTGGCCAGTCTTTCCTCATAGCTAAGATTTTCCATATCTTTTACCAGCTTAGTTGCCCTTCTCTGTACCCTCTCTAATTCAATAATGTCCTGTTTGAGTGATGGAGACCAAAACTGTATGGCATATTCTAGATGGGGCCTTACCAGTGCTATAAAGAGTGGAAGAATCTCTGCCCCTTTTAATACAGCTCAAGACCTTGATGCTGCTGACTGGCATTGCTTGCTACAGACAAGTTTATCATCTACAAGGACTCCAAGGTACTTTTCCATAATGGATTTGCCTAGTGCAGTCCCATTAAGGGTATAAGTGGATATTTTTAAATCCCAGGTGCATGACTTTACATTTATCAACATTGAATCTCATTTGCCACTTAGCTGCCCAGATTGCCAGTTTGTCAAGATCCTGTTGCAAGTGCCACATCCTGGGTGGAATTTATTGGGCTGGATAGTTGTGTGTCATCTGCAAACACTGATATATTACTTACAATACCCTCCCCTAAGTCATTAATGAACAAGTTAAATAAAAGTGGACCCAATACCGAGCCCTGAGGGACCCCACTAAGAACCTAACTCCAAGTAGAGAATGTCCCATTAACAACCAACCTCTGTACCCGATCCTGTAACCAGTTTCCTATCCATGTGCAAATGACTTCATTAAGACCAACAGACCTTAGTTTAGAAAGCAGTCGTTTGTGGGGCACAGTATCAAACGCTTTGACAAAATCCAAACAGATTACATCTACTGGCCCCCACTGTCGGGCATTTTACTTACCTTATCATAAAAAGAAATCAAATTTGTCTGACATGACCTATCCTTCATAAAGCCATGCTGATTGCTGCTCAGAATGCCATTCACTAGAATAAAATTTTGAATGTGATCCCTTAACAAGCCTTCAAATAATTTGCCCACCACAGATGTCAAGTTTACTGGCCTATAATTGCCAGGCTGAGATCGTAATCCCTTTTTAAATATTAGAATGACATCAGCTTTTCTCCAATCCATAGGATTCCAATGAAATCTGATGAAAACAGATGAAAGCGAATCTGAGAAAATCAGAAATAGGGGCTGGTCTAAAACTGAACTAAGCTCTCTTAGAACCCAGGGGTGTATGCCATCAAGCCCTGGAGCCTTGTTTACATTAATTTTTATTAAAGCTTTATGAATCATATCCTGACTAGATTGAGCAGAGCCATCAGTGCAGCTATGAAGTGAACCTGGGAACTCAGACTCCTCTATTGTATACACTAAGAAAAGAACTGATTTAGCACATTTGCCTTTTCTGTATCTGTTACAACCATACTGGTACCATTATTTAAAGGAGCAGCACTCAGGAAAGATTTAAAAAAAGGTTTAATTTTTTTTTTCCTAATCAGACGAACATCAGAGCAGCCTCTTTCTTTCTCCTGACAACTTTCTTGACTACCTGGTGGTCAGACTGGTCAGAAAATGACCAGCAGGTGGCGCCATTGTAACATAATGTATGGATGTAACAGTATATGTAACCTTTAATATCTTAGAATTAGAAAAATTTACATTCACTTGTTTTTTTCGTCTGTGGAATCCATCCAGTAAAAAATAGTGATGGATAAAACACTCCTCTCTTCCAATCACCTCTCCTAATGATATTAGTCATTATTGACATAGAGGTACATTTTGATCATACTGTATGCCAGAGGGCAGTGGTGATCAAAATGCCCCATGTGCCGCTAAAAGTTCACTCCACTTTTTTTAAGTAGAGCAGACCCAGACAATGCTGGAAAAACCTCAAAAAAATAAAATCAAGCTGTCCATCCAGCTGTGCCTGAACTATAATACAATTCAGAACCAGGCCAAGAAGTACTAGTACCCAAGGCAAGAACCTCTTGCAAACATTGTTGCTCATCCACACGTTGTGACCAGGGTCAGAATGGGGTGTGCGAGTCCCACCGGGCTGCTAATCCAGGGGCCCCCACGCTCCCTCTATGGAATCCGCTGCCTGGATGCTTGCCTGCTTTTTCAGCCTTTACTTATTATGTTATAGGGATGCCCTGAATGCACTATGCACCAAATCCAGAATCCTTCATGAAAGATTCAGTCGAATACCGAACCCAAACTGAATTCTAATTTATATATATTATTTTGCAGGATTTTAATGTGTACAAGGAAGGGCCAAATAAAAATGTCTTACTCCCTTGTTTGTTTGATAAAAAGCTTCAAAAACGATCAAAATAAAAAAAGAATAACAAAGACCAATTGAAAAGTTGGCCATTCTATAATATGCTAAAATTTGGTGAACCGTCTCTTTAAGTGCCTCTTCCTCATTGTAAACAATACTATCTTGGCCAGCCTTTCTTCATACCCTTTATCAGCTTAGTCGCTCATGTCTGTACTTTTTCACTTATTTCACTAATAACCCTTTTTCAGGACTGGAAGTCGGCTTTGCACCGATGACCTATAGCACCTCTGCTTTTTTTCAGCATCTGCAGCTTAAATATATGCTCACATCATTACCCCCAAAGCTGTATGAAGGAATAGAAACATAAATTTAAGATGCAGATGCTTAAAGGGCATGTAAAGTCTAAAATAGAATAAGGCTAAAAATGCTGTATTTTGTATACTAAATATAAACATGAACTTACTGCACCACAAGCCTAATCAAACAAATGATTTATGCTTTCAAAGTTGGCTACAGAGGGTCACCATCTTGTAACTTTGTTAAACATCTTTGCAAGACTAAGACTGTGCACATGCTCAGTGTGGTCTGGGCTGCTTAGGGATCGTCATAAACAAAGCTGCTTGAGTTCTGCATGGCTGGGAAGTAAGGCGGGGGCTCCCCCTGCTGTTCATGAGTATGATAGTTTCCCTGCTCAGCAGTTAGGGACTGTCTGACAATTCCTATCCACAGCAGAAAAGTGAAGGGAGAGTTTCACTGCATACAGTCAGGTTTCTTATAAAAACGGTACACATTTTTTAATTAAAGTAAATTGGAGATAGGTTTCTTTTTCATTAAAGAAAGTAAAAATGGGATTTTATTTTTTTGCCTTTACATGCCCTTTAAGGTATGAAGATC
Source organism: Xenopus petersii (assembly GCA_038501925.1). Taxonomy (NCBI): domain Eukaryota; kingdom Metazoa; phylum Chordata; class Amphibia; order Anura; family Pipidae; genus Xenopus; species Xenopus petersii. The sequence goes on from CM076682.1 coordinate 15,972,108, forward strand.
CAAATTATGGAAAGACCCCTTATCCAGAAAACCCCAGGTCACATACCTATACATACATTTGCAAAATTGTTCTCAACAAGGGCTTCTAATCTGAAATAACACTTCCATCTCACAAGAAAGAATTTTTAATGACATAAAGATTAAAGTCATATGTGCCAGCCACAAACATGCATAAGTACAGGGTAAAATAAAAACACCAAACTGTAAAAGAATTTTAACCCACTCAGATTCCATGATCATATTTATAGATTTATATACATATACATTACATCATGCCACAGTCACATCCCCCTATATTTAAGCTGATTCATCATTTAATTAAAAATAAAAATCTGTTTATTCTGGTTTAATTGTGAAGCTTGTATTTACTGTAAAGGGTGAAGGAACCTACACAGATATAGAAGCCACATGCCACAGACAGGCAAATAGGGCTCCTGAAAATAGAACATGTACATGAGTCAGTTTGTATGAGCCACTTCTGTATGTGACTTACATATAATTTGCCTTCAGTTGGGAAAATCAGAGGTTTAATTTAATATCAGCTTAAAGCAGTAAGCGTTGCTATTTGAATTAACACCTGTAGATCAATTGGCTCCTAATAAAACAAACCCAATCCTAATATACTCATTGTTTATTTACTGTATATAGGCATAAGACCTGTTATTCAGAATGCTCGGGACCTGTTGTTTTCCGGATAAGTGATCTTTCCGTTTTCGGATCTTTATACTTTAAGTCTACTGGAAAATCATGTAAACATTAAATAAACCCAATAGGCTGGTTTTCCTGTCAAATAAGGAGGCAAAAGAAAGGAGAAAGAAAGAGGCTGCTCTGATGTTCTTCATTTTAGGAAAAAAATAGAAACCTTTCTCAAATCTTTCCTAACCAGAAGAACATCAGAGCAGCCTCTTTCTTTCTCCTGACAACTTCCTTGACTACTTGGTGGTCAGGCTGGACAGAAAATCATGTTATCCAGAATGCTCTGGACCTGTTCTTTTCCGGATAAGGGATCTTTCCATTCTACTAAAAAATCATGTAAACATTAAATAAACCCTATAGGCTGTTTCTGCTTCTAGTTAGGATTAATTATATCTTAGTTGGGATCAAGTACAAGCTACTGTTTTATTATTACACAGAAAAAGGAAATAATAAAAAAATTTGGATAACATAGGGGTCTATGGCAGATGGCTTTTCCGTAATTCGGAGCTTTCTGCATAACGGGTATCCTGATAACTGATCCCATATCACCAACAAGTTACACTGTGCTCTATAGTGATTATAACGGGACTTATCATATACAAGGGTTCCACAATAAAAAATTAAGGGGGTCCCAAAAGTTAGCCATGTGACTGAAGAAAAATTAGACTGTAAGCCCCATTAGCCTAGGACTGAATGATTGCAGATACTGGAGCTGATATAATAAAATGCAGTTGGCCAAACCTGGTGTCTGTCATTACATTGAGACGTCACAGCTGTTATTATGGATCAGGATCATGCACTGGGCACAAGACTGGGGGCAAGGGAGGTACTTTTGGGGAGTCTGGATGATGTGGTTGTGAAGTGGGAGGATTTGTTCCTCTTTAAAAATGGTGTATAGACATGGAGTGGTCCATTTCTGCCAGGGGCATAACTCCCTACGGGAGGATCCAGGAAGTATAGGGGCCCCATGAAGCTCTAATTCATATACAATTTCAATAAATATTGCTAAAACAAGTCAACCTCTAGACATTTTTGGGCCCTGAAAAACAATTTGCTGTGGGGCCCTGTTATATCTAGTTACACCATGTTGGGTATACGCTTCCAGCACTCGCTGTTATACCTTCTTTCTGCTTACCTAAAGTGAGTTACTACAAGCTTTGCTAAAATGAAAAACTTTGATGATGATGATGAAAGGCTAACCACAAAACCTCTGTGTGGGATGAAACTGCCATTTGCCAGAGGAAGACAACTCATATTGTGGCAGCACAACGTGTTCATTCTTAATATAACAATAGCGCTATGTACATGACCAAGAGTATCACTTCTCCATCAGCAACTCATTTAAAAGACCTACTTATTTGAAATAACTACTTTAAAGAAAAACTATACCCCCAAAATTAATACTTAAGCAACAGATAGTTTATATCATATTAAGTGGCATATTAAAGAATCTTACCAAACTGGAATATATACTGTATGTAAGTAAATATTTTTACATCTCTTGCTTTGAGCCACCATTTTGTGATGGTCTGTGTGCTGCCTCAGAGATCACCTGACCAGAAATACTGCAGCTCTAACTGTAACAGGAAGAAGTGAGGAAGCAAAAGACTCAACTCTGTCTGTTAATTGGCTCATGTGACCTAACAAGCCTAGTTTGTTTGGTTTGTTTGTGTGCACTTTGAAACGTATGATCACAGGGGGCGGCCCTTATTTTTTAAAATGGCAATTTTCTATTTATGAGTACCCAATGGCACAAAAAAAGTATACTATTATAAAAATGGTTTATTTACATGAAGCAGGGTTTTACATATGAGCTTTTTTATGCAATGTCTTTTTATAGAGACCTACATTGTTTGGGGGGGTATAGCTTTCCTTTAATTTTCTGAGGCAGATTCATTATAAAACACAGATGAGGGAGAACCAGTCTACCAGATGCTCAAGCTTCAGGCCAAAGCAGTGTTGCACTTCCATTACCCTGAGTATTGTCTTGTACACTCACCATCACTTATGCCTAGTTATAGCCCTGATCCTGAGATCCTTATTCTTTATTCTTGCCTGTCTAGTTCTAGTCTTATTATTGAGCCTTGCCTGCCTAGTTCTAGCATTGTTGTTATTGAGCCCTGCCTGCCTAGTTCTAGTCTTATTATTGAGCCTTGCCTGTCTATTTCTAGTCTTGTTGTTATTGAGCCTTGCCTGTCTAGACTGTAACCTCCATTGAATAGAACCCCCTCTACAGTGGCTTAACTACAGTGCACTGAGCCCCCCTACAAAAAAATCTCAGAGTGGCCCGGCACAATCCGATCCCCATTCTCCCGCCCACTTCCCTTCCTGCCTCGCCCACCTCCAGACTCCACCCACCTGACTCCATCCACTCCTGCCTGATTTGCATCCCCCTTCCTTGCCACAGGTAAGACATAGCCTGAAGAGGAGGCATCCCTTTTCCCCTGGCCCCCCTGCTACTGCGGGGTCTGCTGCCTCTATAATAAGGCTGCTGCCCCTCTACATTTTTATAAGTAAGCTTTGGTGGGGTAAAGAATAATATAAAATGGGTGGTTTACCTTTTAGCCAATTTTTAGTATGTTATAGAATGGCTAATTCTAAGAAACTTTTCAATTGGCCTTCATGTTTTCTTTTTTTAAAGTTTTTGAATTACTTGCCTTCTTCTTCTGACTCTTTCCAGCTTTCAAATGGGGGTCACTGACCCCATCTAAAAACAAGTGCTCTATTAGGCTACATATGTATAGTTATTGCTACTTTATACTACTCATCTTTCTATTCAGGCCTCTCCTGTTGATATTCCAGTCTTTTATTCAAATCAATGCATGGGTGCTAGAGTAATTTGAGCTCTAGTAACCAGATGATGCTGAAATTGCAAAATGCAGAGCTGCTGAATAAAAATCTAAATAACTCAAAAATCTTAAATAATTAAGAATGAAACCCATTTGCAAAATGTCTCAGAATATCTACATCATACTAAAAGTAATTTAAAGGGGAACTGTCACCTAAAAAATTATTTCAAAGCCTTAACTCACCTATTTAATCTTTCGCTCTCAACGGGACTGTTTCCTTCTCAACTAAAACATGCTCTTGTCACCCCCATTCTGAAAAAACCCCTCTCTTGATCAGCAGAGAGATAGGTCGGAGGTTGTCAAGATTGGAGGATCTTGACAACCTCTGACCTATCTCTCTGCTACCTTTCATCTCTAAACTACTTGAGCGCCTAGTCTACAACTGACTTACCTCATTCCTCTCTGACAATAACCTGCTAGACCCCCTACAATCTGGTTTTAAGCCACAACACTCCACGGAAACTGCCCTGACTCGACTAACTAATGACCTTTTAACCGCTAAAGCCAACAATCATTTCTCACTACTAATACTGCTTGATCTCTCAGCCGCATTTGACACTGTAGATCACCCTCTCCTCCTCCAGTCCCTCCAGTCGCTTGGCCTTCGTGACACAGCCCTGTCCTGGTTCTCTTCTTACATCACCAATCGTTCCTTCAGTGTCTCCTACAATGGAGTATCATCTTCTCCCCTACCTCTTTCTGTTGGAGTTCCTCAAGGCTCTGTCCTGGGACCATTACTATTCTCCCTCTACACTTCCTCCCTTGGCAAATTAATAAATTCGTATGGTTTCCACTACCACCTCTATGCTAACGATACTCAGATCTATCTCTCATCTCCTGATCTCAACCCAGAAATCCTAACTCGCATCTCCTCCTGCCTGTCCGCTATCTCTACCTGGATGTCGCAACGCTACCTTAAATTAAACCTCTCTAAAACTGAAATGGTTCTCTTTACTCCAACTAACACCAGTAGCATCCCCAAGTATCCATCATAGTTAACAATTCCACTATCACCCCCTCTCCCCAGGCCTGTTGCCTTGGGGTTATCCTAGATTCTGCCCTGTCATTCACTCTTCATATCCAGTCACTTATTAAATCATGTCACTTCCACCTAAGGAACATATCTAAAATACGATCATTTATCACCCAAGACGCTGCCAAAATTCTTATTCACTCTCTCATCATATCGCGTATAGACTACTGTAACTCTCTTTTAATTGGCCTCCCCCTCCAGAGACTGTCACCTCTCCAGTCCATAATGAACACTGCTGCGAGGCTCATACACCTCAGCAACTGCTCCTCCTCTGCCTCGCCATTCTGTCAATCCCTGCACTGGCTTCTGTTACCTTTCAGAATCAAATTCAAATTAATGACACTGACTTTCAAAGCACTTCACAACTCTGCTCCACCCTACATCTCTGAACTCATCTCTAAATACTCACCCACTCGCTTACTACGCTCCTCTACTGACCTGCTACTCAACTCTTCTCTCATTACCTCCTCACATGCTCGCATTCAAGACTTTGCAAGGGCTGCACCCCTCCTCTGGAACTCTCTCCCACGGTCTGTCCGACTTTCTCCCAACCTTTCTGCTTTCAAAAAATCTCTGAAAACGCACTTCTTTCGAGAAGCCTACCCTCACTCTGCTTAACTACCAAACGCAACACCACATACACTACCACATTTCTCACCCACTTACTTTCGATCTTGCCCACTCCCACACCTTGTGTATTACTCCCTTCCCTTTAGACTGTATGCCTATGCATAGGTCCTTCCACACCTTTTTGTACCTGTATTGATTGTAATGTTTGTTACTCTATGTAATTCGTGTGATGTAGTTGTATAATCACATTTACTTTACAGTGCTACGCAATATGTTGGCGCTATATAAATACATGTTAATAATAATAATAATAATAATTTTATCAAGCAAAATTAACTTTAATTACAGTGTATAAATTATTTGAATCTTGTTTCCTATGGTCTTGGAATTCATAATTATAGCAAGCAGGGAGTAGCCATTTTGTGGACACTGTTATTATCTTGTTTGTGCACCAGAATGGGGGGGGGGGGTCTGATGTCTATCCCCATGCAGTGGCTACTCAATTAAATGGTAGAATGTGAGGAGTACAGTTACATATAGTAAGTGCTGAATGGAAAGTGAAAGTAATTGCCTGCCCCGCCTCTATGCCTATGGCATAGAGGAGGGGCAGACAACATTTCATTGACAGCTGAGATTTTTAAATGAGTTAAAAACATCTATGACTGCTTTTATGAAAAAAATAATTTGGATTTCATGTTTAATTTGAAAAGGCCTTTTATTATACAGCATTTTATGTCTCAATGACAGGTCCACTTTAAATTATAGCTTGGTGAATTACTGGGCTTGTGTTATTTCAGTGTTGATGTACTTCATCTTGACCTGAGAATATTCTCTGGGTTGATATATACTGTAATCCATCTCATAATATTCACTCTATAAATTCCAGAAATAGAAATGCCAAGGCCATGGAAAAAAACAGGGCCATATATTTCATATACTGTATCAATTAATGGAGAGTGGTAAAACAATGACCAGTCAATGATCTGATCAGTGTGGAAAGAAGAATAGCCCTGGCTGTTGTTGAGCCAGAAAAAAATATGAAAGACCAAAGCACAAGGGCTGGAAACTTTAGGTCGAGTGTGACCTTGACATTTCAGATGTGGAAGTTGAAAGGATTTAGTTGAAGTTACCAGACAATTGTAAGACCTCTGGTTTGTGGTAAATTCCTGTAGGAAACCAAAATAATTAGCTTGAGACCACAAGAGGGGAACTCCCTGTTACGTCACCATATGAAGATGAAAGTGGAAAGAGACTGCTGAAATGTCTCTGATCTCCAGCTATTTCTTAGCAACAGAGAACACACCAACAAGGCACTTTCTTTTTTAAGCCTCTATCACTGGACAAAGTGTTTCTCCAAACCACTAATATAACCTAACCAACTTATTATCTCATCCGGCCAGAGATCCGACGAACCATTCTTAAACCGTACAACACTTTAGCAAAGGATGGATCCAGCTGGACCCTAAAAATTACCAACATGAATCACTTTTCTGTTAATCACCATAATTAAAGTGCTTGTCTCATGCCACCAGTGAAGACCCCAAAAAGGTATCCACAAAATGGCAAATGTGGGTTGGGTCCAGCGAAACAACCAAACAACAATATTTTGACCCTTTATTCCCAGTTGCAGGGGTGTAACTATAGAGGAAGCAGACCCTGCGGCTGCTAGGGGGCCCCAGGAGGTATAGGGGCCCCATGAGGCCCTAATTCGTATACAATTTCAATAAATGTTGGTAAAATATGTCAATCTCTAGACATTTTGGGGGCCTGAAAAATAATTTGCTGTGGGGCCCAACAACATCTAATTACACCACTGCCCAGTTGCTTGTTTAACCTCTTAAAAGTGTGGTTCACCTTTTTTAGTATGTTATAGAATGGCCAATTCTAAGCAACTGTTTAATTGGTCTTAATTATTTATTTTTTTATAGTTTTACATGGCTTTTAACAAATACTGTAATTTTCCATGTCAACAAGCAAAACACAGTTTGTAAGTGATACGTACTTTCAGGGCTCGGTAGGTAGCCACAATCCCGTGTAAACACATGGAGCAAAATTACGGTCCAGAAGATCACAGCAAAGCCCCGAACCTTAATTACAGGAGTTTCTAACCAATGCTATACAGTCCTGTCGACTGATTTTACCTGCCGTGGAGACTCTGACCGACAAGTTTTGAGCTTAATGTTAAAAATCCACTATACATGGGGATTATAAAACATGATTTCTAATATTGTGGTTTAGGGAATACAGATACATACGGTATAACTTTATTTGTCACCATCATTGTATGCTTAACTTGCTTAACTATGCCCAGTACAAGTAAATGCATATGTTGTCTTTGTTTTATGCTTTTTCTCTGTACTGGTTATAAGCAAATTAAGGGGGCTGTTCCTGCTGAACTGTTCTTTGTACAGGAGAATACCTATTCTGGCATAGTCTAATGGTATCTCTCTGTAATAGGGTTGCCAACTTTTGCCAAGTGGCAGACTGTGGGTGGCGATTCGAGGGCAATTTTTAGTTTCTATCTTCCAGGCTTGGGTGGATAAGCAGGAGTTCAGTTGGCACGCACTCCTCCTGTTACAGAATTTCCATTACTAGTCAAGAGCAATGTTATGTCAGCTAAGAACTAGGGATGTAGCGAACTGCCGTTTAGGTGTTCGCGAACGCCGTTCGCGAACACCGGCAAAAATGCGAACAGTTCGCGAACTTCGAACACTCGCTAAAATCATTCGATTCGAACGATCGAAGGATTTTAATCGTTCGATCGAAGGATTTTCATTCGATCGAACGCTTACAATCGTTCGAACGAATGGAAATCATTCGATTTTAGCGGTCGAAGGAATCGAATGGTCGAATGGTCGAACGATTTTTGTTCGAATCGAACGCGAACTCCTATTGGCGAACGTCGCGCGACGTTCGCGAACATTCGGCGGACGCGAACTAGTTCGCCGGCGAACAGTTCGCTACATCCCTACTAAGAACTACAATAACCCAAATACATGGCAAAGGTAGTTCTATTTGTGCTCATACACCACTAACAGATAAGAGATAACAGATTTGAGAGTTTATTCTCACCACCAGTGCCCCCCAGTGTGTCAATTCTGATGTTTTTTTCTGGGGAAATCCCACACACAGTTTCACATTGGTGGAGCACCAAAATGCTTTAATATTTAGCCCTGTCAAATACTTCTTGAGTGTTCTACTACAATGTACAGATGCTATCCTATAACTCCCTTCACCTCATTCACATGGTCCTTGATCTCAGTCTTCACTAAGTGGTTGGTTTCCTTGAGGCACCACACTTCTCCTTCATTAGGGCACCACACTTCTCCTTCATTAGGGCACCACACTTATCCTTCTCAGGTCCTCCAGCATTTTCATGCAGACACAGGTAGAGACCACAGAGACAGAACCATGTGCTCTCATCCCTTGAATAGATTAGGAAACAGGAATTTCACATAATACCCCTGTCCAAATGGGGACGCATCCTCCTACAGGGCATAATTTAGACTCCCACAGTATAGTTGGTTAACTCTTTTACCTCCCCTACTATAATAATGTCCTTTGTAATTTTATCTATATTTTATCACCCAAGGGACCCCTCTCATGTTGGGGACCCAGGTCAGATGCCCTCACCATCCAAACCTGCATGTTATATTTATTTGCAATTATTCTTTGATAAGAAAAACTGAATTAAGGAGTAAATGACATACCACATTGCAGGTTGCCCTTTCAATTCACTACAATACGAAATCACAGCACCATCCAAATCGTATATACTCTTAAAAAGCCTTTATTGGATTTTCTGGCTTGGATCTCAAACGAACAACGTTTCAGGCCTATGTGGCCTTTTGTCAAGTGACAAAAGGCCACATAGGCCTGAAACGTTGTTCGTATTGTATTGCTTATCCGGTTGGAGTGGAGAACCTCGCACGTGCACCAGTTCGATAAATTTGTGGTTTGGGTGAGTGCTGACCAATTGTTCCAGTCTTTCACTTCACTAGTCAAACCAGTACAATTCAGTGTATGTTAAACTAGTAAAATACTCTATTTTATTTCTGTGACTATGACCAGATTATAATGAATATAACAATATTTTGGATGAAGAGGATGAAGAAGTCTGTTAATACAATAAGGAAAGTAAGACCTGGTTAGAAGTTGTCTTGAATCAGTGTCCCAATAGAACTGTCACATTTTTATGGATTTCCCTGTGTAAATTACCCATAGAGGTTTTAAAGGAGAAGGAAAGGCTAAAATTAAGTAAGCTTTATCAGAAAGGTCTATATAAATACACCAGTAAACCCTCAGAGTAATGCTGCTCTGAGTCCTCTGTCAAAAGAAACACAGGATTTCTTTCCTTCTATTGTGTACTCATGGGCTTCTGTATCAGACTTCCTGTTTTCAGCTTAAACCTCCAGGGCAGGGCTTGAGCATGCTCAGTTTGCTCCTCTCCCCCTCACTCCTCCCATCCCTGCTATAATCTGAGCTCAGAGCTGTAAGTGAGCAGGGAGAGACTCAGGCAGAAAGTGATGTCACACCAAGGTTATATGGCAACTTCTATCCTAAACAAACAGAGACGGTGTCTAGAGCTGTTTACTCAGGTATGGGAAAGCATTCTGCAGAATAAATATAGCATTCTAGCTTGCACTATTGTGGCTAATATGTTGGCAATAAACTGTCTTGGAGCTTTCCTTCTCCTTTAAGACAAATGTCAGGTATATTGACAGCTTTTTTATGTAAGATTATTGTCACTTATGGTTTCCCAAAACCCAGAACAGATGGCAAGGTTCCAGTCATGGATCACGATTCCACTTTTGGCTTCAGGAGGAGCCCTCCGCTATTCAGATGCTGCCAAGTGAGAGAACAAGGAGAGAGTTCTGGGCAGACAAGGAAACAGTAACATGTAACATGAGGAATGGGTGCATAAAAAGAGGGACAAAAAAAAATTTTCCGCACGTAGCGCAGCAATTTTTTGACCACACCCCTTTCTGTGGCCACACCCCCTAATTTACAAAATTTGGCAGGTTATGAAAATATTTTTCCTTATCTAAACTGTGTTTTTGTGTCTCAAAATTGTTACAAAGTATCTTATTTGCACCTGTTAGCTGTTCTGGGCTCTCTGCTAAAAGCCAATTAAGTGAGAAACTTTGTTTCTTTTTCTGGCTGTTCAGTGCAGAGAAAAGAGGGACTTTCCAGTACAAAGGAGGGACTGCGGGTTGAGCTGTCAAAAGAGGGACTGTCCCTCCGAAAAAGGGACAGTTGGGAGGTATGGGTTAGAGCTAAGCATAGTCATAGAACAGGCCGGGGTCAAAACCAATCAGAAGGTGCAGTATGTAATGAGGAACCTGAAGCGTAGTCAGGGACACAGGCAGGGGTTGAGCCAAACTGTAAACTCAGTACAAAGTCAGGATCAGGAAGAATAGTCAGTAACAGGCTAAGGTCAGTACATGCAGTGAATCAGCAGAGGTCAGGCACAGGAGAGGTTCAAGAACAGGAAAACAGACAATAAGCGCACCCAGGAACTATTTCACAATAGACCTACACCGGGCAATGGACAGTAGGACATGGTGCCTTTAAATATTCAAATATCATGACAATGGTGATGCCATCATGTGCGCTGTGAAGAAATGATGCAAGTGCATAGACTTCAGTGTCAAACCTTTATGCACGTCAAACTCAGAAGCGGAGCACGCTCTCCCAGGTATTTTCACAATTATAAGGAATGTAACACATATTTGAATAAACCATAATAAAGATAAACTGGTTTGTAATAACCTCAATGCAATGGAAACATGCTGGGACTTTAATCGATCTTTGTACATTGTTCTTCCTTAACACTCGGGTTCCACAAAAAGTTCCTCTTGTTACTGAATGGAAGTACATGAATATGACACAGAAAAAGTCCCAAAACTATGTATTTATATACTGTATGACCTTCCTTTACCTTTCATAAACCAGTATTGTAAAAGCAGGAAGCCAATATTGGGTTAAAAGACATCAAAAACACAAGTATAAATATAAAATTATGTGTTGAAGCAGGCCTGAATGCTGCATTATGGCTCATGGTGGTGCAACATGTTAACATGGTAACACCTTCACCACAATGGGAACAAAAATGATGTTGGGCAGTTCCATTACAAATCAAATGTAGCATTCCACCACTAGACGTTCCACAATAAATAGAATGAGAAGTAAACAATAACTGTCGCTTTCCTAATTAAGTACATGTTCCTTGCTCAGCGGCAGCTTTTCTGGGAAAATGCTTTTAGGAAAAAACAAATCTTCTTCTTCCATTATTTTGGACTGGCATCATGGATAACTCCGAACAGTCTAAACTGGAAAATGTGACATTTAGGCTGTGAACATTTCCCACCACACAATCATTTATATCCATATAATACACAAGAGCCATGAATATCCTGTAAATGATATCCTTATAAACGGTGCTTAGTGATGTCATCGGTTATAATTGGAGCTTAGTGATGCCATTTCTGTCACATGACTCACTGAAACGTGTGTTTTGCAATAAATGAAGAACCCCCTGTTGCAAAATATGAGGATATTAGAAATCACCTCACTTTGTGTTTTTATATGGTCATGGAACTCCTCTGTAACTTATAATATCCTTATATTTTACAAGTGGAGGTATTCACTATATATATCCTTTCCCCGCCATGACTGAGCTCACCTCCCTCCCACCAATGGTACAAACTACCTTCCCAGCTCCCATCACCTACCCTGCCCGCCATCGTCCTCCACAATCCTCCACACAGACATGTAAAAGAATTATACGTTTATTCGGTATTCATGGCATAGCCTTATGCGTTTCATATCTTCACAGACACTTAAGCCTATGATTTAGGGGCACATTTACTTAGCTCGAGTGAAGGAATAGAATAAAAAAAAACTTTGTAGGTTTCGTAGGTTTTTTTTGGCTACTTCGACCATCGAATTGGCTACTTCGACCTTCGACTACGACTTTGAATCGAATGATTCGAACTAAAAATCGTTCGACTATTCGACCATTCCATAGTCGAAGTACTGTCTCTTTAAAAAAAACTTCGACCACCTACTTCGCCAACTAAAACCGACCGAGCACCAATGTTAGCCTATGGGGAAGGTCCCCATAGGCTTTCTAACCAATTTCTGATCGAAGGAAAATCGTTCGATTGATGGATTGAAATTGGTTAAATCCTTTGACTTCAATATTCGAAGTCGAAGGATTTAACTTTGAGGGTCGAATATCAAGGGTTAATTAACCCTCGATATTCGACCAATAGTAAATGTGCCCCATAGTGTCTGTGAAGATACAAAACTAGTAAGGCTATGCCATGAATTCCGAATAAACGTATAATTCTTTTACATGTCTGTGTGGAGGACTGTTCCATTGAGTGCCTGCATGTTTGTATTAATGTTCATCCTTTGCCTCCTACTGGTATAATTAGGCAAGTGGCCTGGGGGAACCTGATCCACTGCAGTGGGAGGGCTGCAGGTGGCCTTTCCTGGGGCCCGGATGAAAATCAAAGCTTCCTAATGTAAAAATCTATTGGTGTGACATCACTTCCAGCTATTGTGACATCACTTCTGGTTGTCACATCGATCACTGCGGGGAGCGAGTCGGGTAGAAATCCATGGGCATAAGAAGGCCGGTAAGCGGGTCCGGGTCAGACTTAGGGAAATCGGGTACAGGTCTCTACCTTAGGGTCTCAAACTAGTGAGGACAAGGAGCCTGGACTAAAGGGCAATTGGGATTACATTTGAGGGTGAATGCATTTATATACTGTATTATACAGTATCATTTGGACTATGACTATCACACTTCAAATATCTGTCACCTTATTATTAACTACAGGGGGCAATCAAGTATTTGTCTGCAAAGTGGGGGGGGGGGGAGCTGAACCAAAAAAAGTCCTTCAGTTAATAGATATAGGTATGTTATTTTTAATAATACACAAGTGTCAAAGAGTCATGTGATATTACCAAACATTAGTTGCTGACATGCAATATGACATCAAAACGTTCTAAGAATATATATTTACAGGTTATTCCCCTCTTCTTGTGTCATCACACTGACACAAGAAGAATGTCATGCACTTTATATCCTATTAATATCCTTCAGCCTTTAGTCGTGTGCCTTGGCGACGGAAATCCTTGGTGATTTCTAATATCCTTATATTTTACAATAGGGGGTACATTATTTCTTATATTTGTGGCCGAGCCATTTTTTCTATAAATTTAATTTTTGGACACATCGTGGTCTATTTATCAAAGTCTGAATTTATCTAAATTTTTTCTGAAGAAAAAACTCCAACCAAATCCGGACAGGTTTTTTCACTTTATTTATTAATACACTTTTCTGAAAATTTTGTTTGCAGGAAAAAATTGTAAAAAATTCGAATCATACAAATTTTTCGGCTTTTAAACTTTTTACATTGTTTTTCTGATTTGTGCCCGAAAACCATGAAATCTTCGGATTATTGCACGAAACACAGCGCAGATCAAAAAATCTTTGGAACTTCTCCCACAGACTTATATGCAACCCCGGGAGGTATAAGATGCCGATTTTCGATTTGGACTTTTTCCATCCTCGGGGTATAATAAATACCGAAAAATGTGTGGTTTTTTTTTTTTGGCATTCGGAGTTTAGAAAATAACCCCCTTTGTGTGTCATGATGGTCAGAAACTCAATAGTAATATCTAATATCCTTCGATAGGTGTTATTTCATGCATATCTGATAATTATATGCAGTGATTCTGAATTGTAATACAGGTATGGGACCTGTTATCAAGAATGCTTGGGACCTGGGGCTTTTCAGATAATGGGTCTTTCTGGAATTTGGATCTTCACACCTTAAGACTACCAGAAAATCATGTAAATATTAAATAAACCCAATAGGCTGGTTTTGCTTCCAATAAGGATTAATTATATCTTAGTTGGGATCAAGTACAAGGTACTGTTTTATTATTATAGAGAAAAAAGAAATCATTTTAAAAAATTTGGATTATTTAATTTTAATGGAGTCTATGGGAGATGGCCTTTCCGTAATTTGGAACTTTCTGGATAGTGGGTTTCTGGATAACGGATCCCATACCTGTAATTAGGGGCAAGAGACGCTGTGGCAATGAGGTAAGTTGAAAAACTCATACTTTTAAGAACTAAATTTCTGGATTTTAAACTGATGCTGCAATGCTGCCCCCCACCGCCACTCAGTAACGGTAAGCTCTGGGGGCAAGGTTGGCTCCTGTATCAGAATCACCATTGATAGGCGCCTTCCAACCAGTTCATTGTTCATAGGGGGCCCCATGAGACTCTAATTTATGAGCAATTTCAACATATATCTCTGGATATGTTAATTTGCTGTGGTGTCCAAAAACATCTAGTTATGCCACTGATTATAATGCACTTTTTTGGCTTTTAATTCCTATGAGTGTGTGTTTGTATATAAATATCAGCCAACGCAGAGCATTATATGACACAGCTATTTCTTTCCATTGTAACTGGAAACTGTCTCATTTTTCGACTGCTCAAAGTGCAAAGTTGTAAGGTTTCCCGTACTGAACGCCCATCATTCAGCATTGGAAACCACAGACTTCTTGGAACTGCCCTGCATACACAGTTTTAATTCATAACTAAAACTAGAAGAAGACGACATAATTTCTGAGTCACTTTGATGTCAACAACACTTGTTTGCCAGTATACAGGTGGGTACGATGATTCACCACCTACGAATATATGAGAATATAGTCTTGGAAAATCCCACATAAATTGCCCTGTAAAGAATACTCATTTTGACTATTTGCGTAACAAAACCACCTAGAAAATCAGGTGATGGCATTACTATATAGCAAATATGCGGTGATTAAAGGAAACGCTGCTGTAAAGTTATTCATATCCTGCATCGGGTTTAGAACATTTGTGATCTTTTTTTGGTTTTGTGTGGTCATTACAGGGGATTAAAGTGAAACCTCTGATGCTAAAATAATTATCATGTACAGAATTCGACATATTAAAGGTCTTTTTCACTATGCAGATGTGAATCATGTTACAGGAATAATATCCACGGGCAGGTCTAATGAAAGGATGAAGATAAAACTCATAATGCGACCTATAAAAAGACATTGTGCGTTTAGGTAATCACCTGTTATCCCAACGTGTAGGGAGAAAACAGTCATGCAGTTATGTAAAGTATAAACAGGAACCAGAGCAACTGATTCACAAATAATTGGTCTTTTAAGGCGAAGGTCACATTTTTATTCAGATTTTTTTTTTTTTTTTTTAAACAAAAAGGGAGTTAAATCGCTATGAAACCGTTGAGACTCAAGTGGAGTCATCTACAGTAAGTGGAGACCAGGCCCATGTTATAGTAGGAAAGGCAAGTGGAGGGCTTATTGATTTGAGCAGTTTTAGTACATAAGTGCAAGACACAGAGCACATTTATTAAGATCCTACAGATAATGTACAGATAATGTATCCCTTAGCCTATGACTAAGGGATACATTCCCGAAACGCGTTAGGTGTCTAACAGCAGCAACCCTAACAAACCACATTCCAGAAGTGCCGCCTGCCTGTCTGATTTATTAAGATCCTAATTGTGACGCCGGCTTTAATGTCAATGGGCGTCCGAATAATGTTGAGATTTTGTCCAAGATTGTTTGATGGCGGCAAATTTTTACGGCAGTTTTGCAAATGTATTCGCCGGCAGCGAAACACTGAAATTCGCCACGGATTTGAGCATGGCAAATGTATCCGCCAGTCACTAGAGAACACTTTTGTTGGGGTTCTAAGTGTACTCTGCCAGAGTAAGGTGTAAAGTGCAGCAGTGGTGGGCATCAGCAGTCCTTACCACCTGCTATAGGACAAACAATAAGAACATGCCTGTGCCTGTGGGTGCCCCCTAACTTGCGTGCCTGAAAACTGCACAAATTAAAGAGATCCTGACACCAGAAAATAATCTTTTTTATAGCTATCCTAACATTATCTTTGCACGCTAGTTGCCTGATGCATTTACATTACCTTTCTTACCCCCCATGTTCCACTATGAAGGGGCTGTCATATTTGTGCATTAGCATTGGAAACCATCAACATGACCTACCGGTAACTTTAAATGTAGATTACTATTTTGAAAAGCCTCCTGTACCTTTGGTCATTTCTTGGGTATGTGTAAAAGTGTAAAGTGTAATATTTCACCTTCTAAAGCAGCTCTGGGGAAGGGGGTCGCCGACCCTGTAATCTGTTCTAAATTGATACGTTTAGTTGATACATTTCTTATCTTTGTCCCTGCTGAGCAGAATCTCTGAGTTTCATTACAGGCAGCTGTTAGACTTGATACAATAGTTACTAATACTCCAGAGATGCTGCTGAGAAATGGATCAACTAATGGAGCAAAATTGTTACAGTTTAGAGTTTGTATCTGAATTACTGAGCTGCCAGACTCAAACACCAGAGACACGATCATTCAACTTTAAACTTCGATTTTGGAAAAACGCTAAAAAGTAAAAAATG
Organism: Xenopus petersii; assembly: GCA_038501925.1. Classification (NCBI taxonomy): domain Eukaryota; kingdom Metazoa; phylum Chordata; class Amphibia; order Anura; family Pipidae; genus Xenopus; species Xenopus petersii. The sequence goes on from CM076682.1 coordinate 15,988,756, forward strand.
GAAAGTAATCGGAAAAAGTCTTTATTTCTGGTAAACTATCTGGAAGTAACTTAACTGAAAAAAAGTGTTGGAAGGTGAACAATTCCTTTAACTGTACTGCAGAGCTGAGTTTTGTAATGCGAGAATTCACAACAAACAGACCATGTGCTGCAGCTTTCTGTGATCCCATCCAGAGGCTCAGAGGGTACAAATTCTTTATACCAAGAAAGCTGGGTGTTGGCAATGGGTTTCATTGAGACCCCAAGTTAACTATTGAGAGGGGGATTTTGCAAACAGTAGCTAACAGAGGTTGTCTTTATAACACCTACCCCCGTCTCATCTCTCATCATCATCAAATGTGGTATGAATTTGGGACATTTTATTTTAGTCTGTAGGTATTTCATATGGATAGAATTATTTATGACAAATACATATTTGGCAAGGACGTTGCATTCATCCCATGCAACAACAAGTCTGCTGTGCCATGTGGTATTTGTAAGCGGAACTTTAATACAAACAAAAAAAAAAAAAAAAAAAAAAAAACATGGAAGTTTGGGGTATTTTCTGCAGTAAAATTTGAAGGCGTGATTATAAAGACAAATAATACGGTGGATCATTTGCTACATTTCTATGTGATTTAGAGCTGAATATTATATATAACACCGCATGCATTAACTGATGCACAGGCAGCGGCAGCGATAGGGATGTTTTTCCTTTAAAAATAGTAAGTAAAGAACCCGTCATGGTGACCTCTAGGGTGATACAAGGGGAGAAAACATAGGAAAATTCCTGCAGTTCTGAGTTTATAATTTATCACAAAGGTTTAAAATAAACCTCTGTCTCTTTGGGCCTGAAGTTCTAAGTAGCATCAAACAGAGGAACTGGGAGGCTGAAGCAGCACATTTCTATTTGGCATGGAGACTGGAAACACTAAACAGTGTCCCTCAGTTAGATTTAAACAATCTTGTTAATTGTACCGAAATAGAATCAGGTTGGCACATGTACGAAATCATCTGTTTGTGGACTGATGTGGTTATATCATTGCAATTTCCAATCATGCATCGCCTAATTGCACAATATTCCCCCAATTTCTTCAGCTATCCCAAAAATTGTCTATGTGTGCCCATGTACTAAAAGACATAAGAGAAAGGGGGTCCCTGCTCTGTAGAGCTTACAATCTAAGTGGGTGGATAACATACAGGCACAAAGAAAAGGCTAAAAAGGTTTGGGCACTGACCCTTAAGTGCCTAAATTGGACCAGATATTGTTCTGGTGCTCCAAAAGGTAAGATTTGGGAAATAATATAATTATACATTTGGAAAAAGAAAAGATTATTGAAGGGCACAGGTTGGGCAAAAATATTAACTCACACTCCCTTGGTTGGGGATAATATTTTTGCCTTTTAAAGGGCATGTAAAGTCTAAAATAGAATAAGAAATGCTGTATTTTGTATACTAAATATAAACATGAACTTACTGCACCACAAGCCTAATCAAACAAATGATTTATGCTTTCAAAGTTGGCTACAGGGGGTCGCCATCTTGTAACTTTGTTATACATCTTTGCAAGACTAAGACTGTGCACATGCTCAGTGTGGTCTGGGCTGCTTAGGGATCGTCATAAACAAAGCTGCTTGAGTTCTGCATGGCTGGGAAGTAAGGTGGGGGCTCTCCCTGCTGTTCATAAGTATGATTGTTTCCCTGCTCAGAAGTTAGGGACCGTCTGACAATTCCTATCCACAGCAGTAAATGAAGGGAGAATTTCACTGCATATAGTCAGGTTTCTTATAAAAACGGTACACATATTTTAATTAAAGAATATTGGAAATAGGTTTCTTTTTTTAATTACAGAAAGTAAAAATGGGATTTTATTTTTATGCCTTTACATGCCCTTTAAGTGCAAAACTAGTGCTAAACCAAACTTTGGGCAGATCCCCAACGTAATTGAGGGGTCCTCTCAGAAAAAGTTTTCGGTACACTGGGGGGTCATTTATAAACGCTGCGCAGATTTGAACCTGGGCAGTAACCCATGGCAACCAATCAGATGATTGCTTTCAGGGTTTAACCTGCAGGTGGCTGAAAATAGCTAATCACAGATTGGTTGCTTTGGGTTACTGCCCAGGTGCAAATCTGCGCAGTGTTTATAAATGAGCCCCATCGAAATCAGTGAAGTAAATGAGAAATAAAACAAAGAAACCGGTAATGATGGGTTGAAGTAAGTGCAAAGCATAGGAAGACACTGCCATGTCATTTGTTTATCTGTGCATATTCCAATCAAACACAATTATAGGGAAACTTAAAAGGGAATCAGTCTGATCTTAAGAAATGTCGAGCTTTGAATAAACCAATTAAACATTAAGCAGATATGCATCAACACTGAGTCTTATAGCAGTTTGATGCAGCCACTGCTGTTTCTTTGCTCCAAGGGAAAATATTATAAAAATCGAATTCACAGAATATTTAGCAAAAACAGCATTGACGTAACTTGCTTGTTTACCACTATAAACACATAGTAAGATGAGAGATATTGGCTGTATGTGGGAGATTATTGGGTTATACAGATAGTTTAAAGGAAGTTTCATTATGACAAAAGAATCGCTTTGATGGAACGTTTTGTAAAAAGGAAACCAACATTTAAAGGAACTGATTGTTTTATACGGTTTCAATGTTTATATCTAGGAATATGTCAGTGGCAGAAGTGTATATGTCATTTACTACTGAAGAGTCTGCTGCAATGTCAATCACGAACCAGAATATTTTTCATGTACATGTTTCTACCCTAAAAGCAGACCTAAAGGTAGAATGATTGGTTGCTCTGTCACTCAAATGTCTCGAATGAATGTTTGGGCAGGATATTAAGGTTGTAGATTAGATATAGACAAGGGAACACCTGCTGCTAGCACAGACATGAAACTAGACATGAAAATAAGTACTGCTCTCAGAATGATCTCTGATAGAGTCATGCAGAGCAGAAGTTGTCAAGTTTTTTTTTTTTTTGTGGTCCAAACTTTGGTCCGACCCCACCCCTAGGCTCATAGAGTGGTTACAGAAATCACTGTCTTGGGTCCTCTGCCAAAATGAAAGGCCTTATTCTTACAAACCCAACACTGGCATACGGGCATATATATATATATATATATATATATATATATATATATATATATATATATATATATATATATATATATATCTATATATATATAGATATATATAGATATATATATATATATAGATATATATTACACAAGTGCCATGAATATCCTGTAAATTATTTCCTTATAAACAGTGCTTAGTGATGTCATCAGCTTATTTTATACAGTTTACAGGGCTATATGTCCAGCACTGTAACCTGTATAAATTAAACCCATGGGTATTTAAGGGACATGACCAGTACCAGCCACACCTCCTCTGATGAAGCGCCCAATAGCGCAAAATGCATCAGGAGGGAGTGGCCAACACAAGGTAGGTTGGCCCGGGGGGGGGGGGGCACTGCACTGTGGTGTGTTTTTGAAATGTATCAATATGAATTTTTGCTGTGAATAAAATGCACAAATAAATATTTTAAGTGAGAAGCTGTACATGTTTATAATTTAACTATGCAGTGTAAACGCAGCGGACCTTGTGGGCACCATCGGTAACAGAGCGCCATACTGGCACATACGCAGCAGTCTTCGGGAGGGTGTCAAGTGCGTATGCGTCAAAAGTGCCAGAAATTGCCAAAGAGGACTTAAATTGCCAAAGAGGACACTAAGAAATCCGAAGAGGACCCAAAAAAATCAGACGATTCGGATGATGGCGCCCACAAGGTCCGCTGCGTTTACTCTGCACTGTTAGATGGGAAAAATTTTACGGACATTTTCATTGCCATTGCACTCTGTGAGGGGAAGCAGGGAGGGGGACTATCTTGCTTACTAGGTAGGGGCTTTTTTATAATTCTGGTCATTATTTCTTAGTATCCGTTCAGCCTATCCATTTATCACAAACATTCAAATTAATTTATATAGAACTTAAAGAGGTGGTCCCCCTTTCAGATAATTTTAGTAGTTCCTATTTTCAGTTAGGGGTCACTGACCACATCTAAAACATATACAGCTACACATGTATTGTTATTGCTTCTTTTTATTACTCCTCTTTTTATTCAGACCTCTCCTATTCATATCCCAGTCTCTTATTCAAATCAATGCATTGTTGCTAGGGCAATCTGAACCCTAGCAACCAGATTGCTGAAATTGCAAACTGTAGCACTGTTGAATAAAAAGCCAAATAACTTAAAAACGAAAAATAATATAAATGATGAAAACCAATTAAAAATCGAAATTGAAATTTGAATGAAACCTTCATATACGTCAAGTGTTAATGAACTCAGTATCACTGAAACCTTGGTAAACTCAGAACCAAACTTTCAAGTCATAAGGCAAATTGTAACCAGGAATGAGACATAGAGCAACATATGACTAATGTAGACAGATAATGCAACCTCTTGTGTATTTACGGTGTATACTGTAAATTACTGAAGCCAGCAATAAACAAAAAAAATAAATGTAGCGATAAAAGAAGCCAAAAGCCATATAGTTCAATTTTGCCTTGCAAAAGGCTTGTACTGCTAAATTCCTTGGCTCTGTTTGTTCAGGTAGAATGCCAGCGAAACCACAGACACTTGCGTGTGGTTCGAAGTATCTTGTATTTTGGTGGGGTTAGAAAAAAAAATCACTTCTGTTCAAATCCTTGCAGTGAATGCAACTCATAAGGGGAAACCCACCCAATTCTGGACCCTGGAAGGTGGCCTTCTGATGCGCCATTATGTTTATCTCCAATCCCTTTGTCTTACAATGCAAGAAAGGAAGTCTTGATCCCCTAATAGACTTGAACCTCAAAAGCAACACATTGATCCCTGCAGGAATAATGTGAGACAAATGCTGCTTTCCAAGTACAGAGAACCTCTCAACTACCCTTACAATTTGCCAAGCAAATCTCATATACACAGTCTTGAAATATATTTTCATACCTATTCATGTCTGGCCAATAAAATAAACCTGGATGAGCAATATACAGTATAGATTTAGGGAATATTCCATTGGCGCAAGATCTTGATACTGTCTTATTACCCATAAGGTTCTCTGTGGTGAATTGAATGGGAACTTTCTGATGTCTTCCAACATGAACTTGGCTGAGCTCCCAGTGGGAGAGTGTTCCCATATAATCCCAGGAATGGCTGAGGCAAAAAATAAATGAATGTGTTCAGGGGAGTTCATTTTCCTTGAGAACAAAGGTAAGTGATCCCCAACCAGTGACCAATGAGCAACTTGTTGCTCACAGAGCCCTTTGAGCCCCAAGGGTGTGTCTAGGTGTGCTCTTCTGCCTATAACAGACACCTTTGGCTTTGGGCTTGGCCCTCAGCTACTTGGGTGCTGCTAGGACTTACCGCACGAGAATCCAGTACTCCAACAGGGCCAGGCAAGGACACCAAATGTATATTCTGGGGAAGAAGCCGGTAAGGAAGGAGCTGGACGTAGTCAGACAGGCTGGGTCAGAACCAGATAACAGGAACAGAATCATGAGGCAAAGTCAAGATCAGGAACAAGCCGGGGTCAGAAACAGGAAGACACATAGGAGACAGGATCAGGTAACAGGACTCAAGGAACAAGCAGAGCAGTATTTGGAGCATCTAGGACCAAGCGCACTTGACCCAAACCAAGCAGCGAGTTAGTCCGGAGCAGGGGGTTATATAGGCAGACTAATGGCTAATACTGAGCACATGTGGCTAGATTTGCAACAGCTGAGGTCTTCATGCCTACCAGTAAATATAAATGTACCTATAAGAGTGAACCAGGACCTTAGCTGTCTGCTCATGTAGAGCAGAGGTAATGTAGATAGCATAAAAACACCAGGTCACTGGTTGAACTCCAGGCAGGTTGTTACAGTCGCTCCCAGTAGCCTCAAAGCAGGTGCTTATTTTTACATTTCTGGCTTGAGGCATGTTTTGGAGGTATAAAGACAATGTAGAGCCTACTGTAGACTGACAATCCACATGTGGCTACCAAATAACTCATCACATCCCTTATTGGGCACCCCTAGGACCCTTTTTCATGCTCCCCAACTTTTTTTTATATTAAATATGGCTCACAGGTAAAAACAGGTTGGGGACGCCTGTGTTAGAGCATATGTTGTGTAGTAGATGGAGCGATAGTTCATCTGCTCAGTGTGTTTAATTGTGTGCATTTCCAGCTCAAAGACTAGAGGGGCAACCCCACCATCGGGGTCCACTACTTTAACAAGATTTGTTATCAGAATGACTTGGATAAGAAAACTTAGCAAAGCACATTTTAAAATATGTGATTCTATGAAAATATATAAAAATGGCATTAATTGCATGTGTATAATACACATAGCTGAAACTGAAAATGTTGTCCTTGTGTTCATAAATCAGCCCATTGTTTTTAGAAAGTGGAATAAACCACAGAAAATAAGATGGTCAACGTCAACCACCATGGCTTCCATCAGCAGCCATGTTTTTAATTCTTTTATCTTTGTTCTGAATAATGGAAGTGGCATTTTTTCAGATGTACACTTGTTCCCTTGTTCTCTTTAATCCTAAGGATGGGTGTTGGAGCAGGACAAACAGACACCGACTCCACATGTTTTTTTACAGGAAAACAGAGTACCCAAAAGGGGCGGATTCCAAAAAAGCTTGAGGGTTTGGCAGTGGGAGAAAAGGGAATAACTTGGAAAATAGTGGTCAGCGCTGCATAAAAAAACTTGGACAGAAACTCTCTCTGAAGATTATGTGATATGTGTCTCACAAGCAGCCCCTGTCTGATTGAAAAAAGCACTTTCATTTGCGGTATTCATGCTTCCAGCTAGTCGTCTTGGCAATCCTCTTTGCAGCCTTCAGAGGTTACACACTGCAACAAGCTGATGTTTTATACAGCTCCCTATAAATAGCTATTATGGCAGTCGTGGTATTAATAAGACCTTGCTATAAGTTGGCTGGATGTCCTTCAGTCGCAGTTGGACGTTCCTGGTTTTTTCTTCCTTAATTCTCTTCCGTATTTTAAGGAGTAAAAAATAACTGAAATCTAGTGTTTTAAGCCTAAATAACTGAGATGTAGTCCAGACCAATGGACAGGCTATATTTTGTGGGCTGCGGTTCCCAATAGCCACTAAAAGTGGGCCACATATTCTGTGCTTGGGTGCATCTCCCCTCTCTGTTGGCCACTTTGGCTTCTAGTCGTAACACAACAAGTTATAAACAAACAGTCATTTCAGAGCCTACATGACACTAATGATACCTGGTAACAATTTAGACCATAGATGGAGCATCTTGCCTGGGACCTGGGATCTTTCTGTAATTTGTATCTTCATACCTTAAAGGGCATTTAAAATCTAAATAGAATAAGGCTAAACATACTGTATTAAATATAAACATGAACTTACTGCACCACAAGCCTAATCAAACAAATAATTTATGCTTTCAAAGTTGGCTACAGGGGGTCACCATATTGTAAACATCTTTGCAAGACTAAGACTGTGTGCACATACTCAGTGTGGTCTGGGCTGCTTAGGGATAGTCATAAACAAAGCTGCTTGAGTTCTGCTTGGCTGGGAAGAAAGGCGAGGGCTCCCCCTGCTGTTCATAAGTATGATTGTTTCCCTGCAGAGTAGTTAGGTACCGTCTGACAATTCCTATTCACAGCAGTAATTGAAGGAAGAATTTCACTGCATACAGTCAGGTAAAACGGCACACATTTTTTAATTAAAGTATATTGGAGATAGGTTTCTTTTTCATTAAAGAAAGTAAAAATGGGATTTAATTTTTTGTCTTTGCATGCCATTTAAGTCAACTAGAATGTAAACATTAAATAAACCCAATAGGCTGGTTTTGCTTCCAATAAGGATTCATTATATCTTAGTTGGGATCAAGTACAAACTACTGTTTTATCATTACAGAGAAACAATTTAAATTATTTGATTTAAGTGGGAGATGGCCTTCCTGTAGCTTTCTGGGTAATGGGTTTCTGGATCACAGAACAGATCACAAACCTGTATTTGATTAATATTGCCTTGTATAATTCCAATTCAACATTTAGTTTATGATGAGGAAGACCCTTATTAAAGGGATCCTGTCATCGGAAAACATGTTTTTTTTCAAAATGCATCAGTTAATAGTGCTGCTCCAGCAGAATTCTGCACTGAAATCAATTTCTCAAAAGAGCAAACAGATCTTTTTATATTCAATTTTGAATTCTGACATGGGGCTAGACATTTTGTCAATTTCCCAGCTGCCCCTGGTCATGTGACTTGTGCCTGCACAAGAAATGCTTTCTGGCAGGCTGCTGTTTTTCCTTCTCAATGTAACTGAATGTGTCTCAGTGGGACATGGGTTTTTACTATTGAGTGTTGTTCTTAGATCTACCAGGCAGCTGTTATCTTGTGTTAGGGAGCTGCTATCTGGTTACCTTCCAATTGTTCTTTTGTTTGGCTGCTGGGGGGGGGGGGAGGGAGGGGGTGATATCACTCCAACTTGCAGTACAGCAGTAAAGAGGGATTGAAGTTTATCAGAGCACAAGTCACATGACTTGGGGCAGCTGTGAAATTGACAATATGTCTAGCCCCATGTCAGATTTCAAAACTGAATATAAAAAAATCTGTTTGCTCTTTTGAGAAATAGATTTCACTGTAGAATTCTGCTGGAGCAGCACTATTAACTGATTCATTTTGAAAAAAAAAAATTTTCCCATGACAGTATCCCTTTAAGGTTCTCTATTAAAGCATTTTTAATTTTTCTTCTGAAATAAAATATGCCTTTTATATTATATTCAGTTGTACCTTGATAATACAAGAGATGTTTATATGGCATCAGATTCACATATTGATAGATGGAATTCTGTTATGATTTTTATGATGTAGTTTTTATTTCTAAATTACACTGTTTACATTGCAAATAATTCACTCTACAATATAAAAATTCATTCCTGAACTATCAAGTGTATATTTTAGTTGTAATATTGGTGTGTAGGTGCTTCGCACGTCATTTTGCCTGGTCATGTGCTTTCAGAAAGAGCCAGCACTTTAGGATGGGAAATTGACAGTATGTCTAGCCCCATGTCAGATTTCAAAATGAAATATAAAAAAATCTGTTTGCTCTTTTAAGAAATGGATTTCTGTGCAGAATTCTGCCAGAGCAGTACTATTGGCTGATGCATTTTGAAAAAAAAAAAACATTTTTCCCATGACAGTATTCCTTTAATGTTTAATATGTATTTTTATTTATGGCTATATTTTTTAAATTGTTTATGTTACATTTGGATAGAGACTGAGATTTGCTTTAAATTAAGCACAATCAAGTTTTTTTCTCAACCGCTAGCAAAATTACAATAAAATTGGTATAAGTAAAAAAAAGTGCATTGATCTTTACAAATTCTATTTTTTTTTAAAAAAAAATGATACAGTAGCTTTTATTTGCCAAATTTTCAGTTCAAAAGATTTTCAGTTCAAAAGTAAATTTCAGGATTTTTTGCTTTGATTTTCTCAAATTATAGCAAAAACTTTGGATTTTTGAGGTTTTGAAAGCTAAAGGGCTGATTTAAGAATGTTCGTTTCTCTGATTCTGGCTTTTTAGCACAAATAAATCTTTCTCATAATACCTTAATCTGTTTTTTTCGTAATTATAAAGTGCGCAAGCCATAAAATCCACGAATGCAAAAGTTAAATAAAAGCTGTCGACATCATGTAGGAGTCAATGGAAGCTGGCCTTCTTTTCTTGTAAAGATCTTTCTTCTTTTTGTGGTTTTAGAGGTTTTCGGAGATCAGTTTGTTCGTTGTCTTACTAACATTCATTTGATCACAAAAAATTAGAGGAATTCAGACTTTTTTCAGATCGCTCAGTGGCTTTTTTCATTTGTGTTTTTTTTACAATTGGATCTTTTAATAACTTTCATGGCATTTGTGGTTTTAGAGGAAATGAGTATAATCGTGGTTTCAAGAAGCTCAAATACTACTCAAATTCGAATGGGCCTCCATATATTTGTACATCTGTTTTTTTATGGACTCCAAAAAAACACATCGGTGCAATTATTGGAGGTGTGCATGAAAAACATTCTGAATCACTGTATTGAGTCATAAGGAAGGTTTTATCCAATTAAATAAACAATTACTTTAATACATAAATAATTTTATTGCAGACATAAATTTCCACAAATGATTTAACATTAAATCCTGATGAAAGGGAGGGGGGAGATTAAAGCTAAAACCATTTGGGTTTCCTTTTACAGTTTTCCTTCCCATTTAGTTAATTTTAAATTTGGGTTTATCTACAATTACTCAAAGCTTTGCCAACTTTGGTTAATGAAAAAAAAAGAGAAGAGGAACAGAAAGGAAAGATTAAATTCCACAGGTTATTATAAACTCACTCCTAGAGGGGATTAGGAGGGCTTAAAAGATTCTATTCTCCTTTAAATTTATACCTCTCCTGCAAATTTAGTCCATGCTGTTCCTTAATCTGAATGATGTACAAAGTGTGGGGCATTCTAGGGGATCAGCTGTCTAAATTCATCACAACCTGCAGCCCATATATCACCCTACTGATACACACAACCCATACATAATTGTTAACCATTTTACAAATAGCTGAGCCAGCTACCCCTTAACAGACATTACTTAAATAGGAGCAGAGAGAGAAGGCGCTTAAGAAATGATTTGGTGCAAAATGGATGAGCCAACTTTTGGAACCAACAGGGACATTTGTGAAAAAGAAACATTACACATCCGCTACGGTTGGGTGCATGTTCTGACAGAATGAAAGTTGTGACTCCTGTAGTGCCGGCCAATAACCCTTTACAGAGTCCCCCTCTACCGTAAGGTAAGTGGCGACACGAATGCGCAGTGACCCAATTTAAGGGGCCAGTTGAGTTTTAAATATGCAAATAGTGGTAGCGGTAGTAGATACAGTGGAACTTGTAACTTATGTTTAATCATGCCCAGAGTTTCTACCCAATATTTGGGGCATCAGGAGACTATGTTACTGTACAGGAGATCACAGAGAAGCTTTACCGGAATCAAAAGCAGACTGTTATTATGGAGTTAATAATTATATCCTTCTGACCATGATTTGCAAGGCAATATTCTTGGCTGGCTTTGCATATTCCTGTGAATGCATTTCTTTGAAAGCATTGCTTTTCTCCTTCTGTGAGGTTTTTGGCTGTCCTTGCTACTGATGGAAGGAGGAAAGAAATTAAGAAAAAGTAAAGAGAGAAAAAAAAGCAGAGAAATAGATGGATATTTATTTTTATTAGAATATTATACATAAGAGCTGGGAATATACCAAGGCAACAAGTGGCCAGTTACAAGGTGCGGCAAAAAGACGCCTCTTGTAACTTTAAGAGACGAATTTCTAAGTTTTAACCCAGAAATTCGGCTCCTCTAGTGCAGAGAGTGCTATTGCGCTCAATAAACTAGCGATTCTGCCCCCTTTGACCTGCTCAGATAATGCTTTTTAAGCACGGAGCAGAATAAGGGGGGGTGACATCTGGGCTGCTGCCTTAGGCGGGAGTAGTCCCAAAATTGCCCCTAAATATACCTTCTATAAAAGGTGAAATCTAATATCTTCATAGGGGGTACATTATTCTTTATATAACTCTCATTATTCTTTATATAACTCTGGATTCTAAGGTGGAGTTCCCACAGGCAGATCACTGGCCATTGAAAAGGATAATTGCCATTTGCCTTTTAAAGGACAAGCAAACCTTAAAAATAAGTGAATGTAAAATTGATGAGGGTGCTATTCTAAGCACTTTTGCAATGTACATTCAATATTTAAATTTTTTTAATTCCAAGATATTAAAGGTTACATGTACTGTTAACATGAATGAATTTTGTTACAACAGCGCCACCTGCTGGTCATTTTCTGACCAGTCTGACCACCAAATAGTCAAGGAAGTTGTCAGGAGAAAGAAAGAGGCTGCTCTGATGTTCTTCTGTTTAGGAAAGATTCGAGAAAGGTTTCTAATTTTTTTCCTAAAAAAGCCTCTTTCTTCCTTGACTACTTAGTGGTCAGAAAATGACCAGCAGGTGACTCTGCTGTAATAAAATTCATTGATGTTAACAGTACATGTATCCTTTAATATCTTGGAATTAAAAAATAAAAAAATGTATGTACATTGCAAAAGTGCTTAGAAGAACACTTTCATCAATTTCACATTCACTTATTTTTAAGGTTTACTTTAACAATTTATACTGTGCAATATGAGTAATGCTGCTTATGTTCATACTTATGCCAAGCAGGCATTGTCTACCATTCATTAGCATGGCACCAGACACCAGACCCTGGTTATTCTTGAATCAAGTCATAACTAGAAGTTATTTCCCCTGCCCCATCCCAATTAAATTAGTGTAAACCACGATGATGCCTCCAGGAAGAAGATCAAGTGAAACAGAGTCCCATTCGTGATTGGATAAGGGGGACATTTTTAGACCTTGAACTATCCCAGGTATATCCAGTCTGAAGCAGACAAACCCAATCCTCCTTATTTGTAGGGAAGACCCACCCCTAAGGACATTTGAGATTTTAAGTAACTAATCTATATGTTATAAATAAGAGATGGCATTTCTTGGACATACATAATATCAAAGGCTATTGTGATACTAAGCTCTATAGTATATAGTATAGAAATGGATATATAGAATTTAATTAAAAGTAGAGAGGGGTGTGTGTATGGATGCTGGGTTTTCATTTGGAGGGGTTGAACCTGATTTAACTAACTAACTAACTAACTAACTAACTAACTAACTAACTAACTAACTAACTATGTATGGTCACAGACTCAACCCTCCTCAACAAATGCTGCAGTCTCTGATGATGTACCAGTATGTTGGGTATACCAGAATTTTTAGCAATGCAGGAGCTGTTATCTGGTTGCCTTTCCATTGTTGATGGGCTGCTGGGGGGGGGGGTTGGAGGGGGTGATATCACTCCAGCTTGCAGTGCAACAGTAAAGAGTGACTGAGCACAAGTTACATGACTGAGAGCACCTGGGAAACTAACAACATGTCTAGCCCCATGTCAGATTTCAAAATGAAATCGAAAAAATTTCTGATCTTTTGAAAAACAAATTTCAATGCAGGATTCTGCTGGCGGAACACTATTAACTGTTGCATTTTGTAAAAAAACATGTTTTTTCCCATGACAGGGTCCCTTTAAATTGCAATTCTGTTTACAAATAACTTGTAATATTATAATATTTAACTATAATATTTAATGTTACATCCCTTACGGAGCCAATAAATCCTCTACACAACCAATTGCTCCCTATCTTTATTTCATCTTGAGTCACTTTCTTTTAATATGTTTCTGTGACAATTATGTTTAGTTTTGAAGTATAAACTAATACGAAATTGCTTCATTGGCCCCAGACCAATTGCAAAACTTCCTGGGAAATTAAACAAATTCTTGCCTAGCATTATACTGAGAGTGAGATTGATGCAGATGTTCCACATTAACATGATTTATATAGACTTTTGTTGCCCAATGTTCATATTTAGTGGGCTTATAATTCAATATACAACATATTTACAGGCAGTGCCAGGTTTCATTATGGCAGGGAGTAAAAGGTATTATTAAATTAATTGTTATATGAAGTAGGACTGTTGGCATTTAACTATATGTAAAGCCTAAAAGTTTCGATATGTGTTGCTTAATTTATAAAATTCTGTTGAACTTGGAGTGATGTCAAAGCTATTGCTTTTGTTGTGATGGAAATTTAGTGGAAGAAGTAAAATGTTATTGAAATGCCATTATCACAATAGAATTCCCCCCTGGGAAATATTGGTATTTTGCCAGGTCTGAGCTCACAAGGGAACTGCAGCGTTATTTTGGCTACAGTTATTTATCAACATTTTTGTAACTAAGCCGGAGTGAAGTCAATGTTGTGCGTTGTAGGAAATTACATATTTCTGATTTCTGAGACACCTTCATGAACAAAAATTTTTATTAGACTCAATCTTGTATTGGTTTTCTCAATCAGTATCATATTTATGACAAATAAAATTATTTTATATATTAATTATGGCTCGATTAAGAAATTTTAATATTTTCGAATAGGTTTTCTTGGTCAAAATTTACAAATTCAAATTGGGAATAATCAAAACTCGATTTGAATTTGAAATTCGAGATTTATCAAACCTTTACCCTGGGAATAATTCGAATTCGACTATTCTCCACCTGAAACCTGCCGAGTTCATGTATAAGTCAATGGGAGAGGTCCAGCGACTAGTGATGGGCGAATTTGTGGAGTTTCGCTTCGCTGAAAAATGTGTGATTTTCCCGCTAAACTAATTTTTAGTTTTTGACGCCGGCGTCTGTTTTTTTTTTTACGCCGGAATTCGCGCCTGGCGACTAAATTCGCCCATCACTACAAGCGACCAATTTGAAGATGTTAATAGCCTTCCTGACATTCAAGTTTTTTTTTGGAAAAAAACTCAATTTAAATATAATCAAATTTGAATCGAATTTGATTAGAGTTTTTGAGTCAGTAAAATGTGTTAAATTTTTCTTAAATAACCTCCCAATCGAATTTCAAGTGTATTAGAATTTATTCGAGTAAGAAAAACCTCACATGAATTGCAAATTAGACCTTTGATAAATGGGCCTCTCGATGTTCAAAATAAACTTTCAATGATTTCTGTAAATCTCGAAAATTTGAGATTGAAAAACTTGAATTCAAATCAATTAAAAATGAATTTCATTTTTTAATTCATAGGGAGAACACAATCTTGAAATGTTATACATTTCCCCCAAAATGTTATGGATAGGTACATTTGGAATTCATCTGCAAACTATGATAAATACTATTGTCATATTACCCTATTGTCACCCTCGTCACATTTCCATGTATAAATGGGATTCAGTCTTCTTAAGCAAATACATATGTTGTGTAAGTGCAGATAAACACACATGAAATTTACATTTTTGTTTTTATGTTGTATAGGTCCTTTAAGTGATGCAACGTGTCTTTAGTTTTGCTGAACGTGTAAAATGCCAAATTTAGAAAGGTGGTTTGTTCCAGTGGAACTGAGCTGCCTATGGGCTGTTCCACCTACTCGTTTCTCACTGCGATAAATGTAATACGCAATATTCAGACAGAAGTTTCTTTTATAAAAGCCAGTCATTTTTATAAAATCTAATGAATATCAAGTACCCTGTTTTTGTGCAAGGAAGTGTGTTTCAGTAGCTCTAGTAGCTATGGTCATGTCTTGGCTTCCATGTTGGATCCTGTAAGGCTGTGGAACCCATAAGCAGACAAGGGTCTGCTTAGGAAACTGCTTAAGAAAACGTTATTTGCAGATGCTAAGTACCCAAAAACACAAGGCATAGACTCACAACTTATACAGGTATGGGACCAGTTATCCGGAAACTCATTATCCAGAAAGCTCTGAATTACGGAAAGGCGTCTCCCATTGACTCCAATTTATCCAAAAAATCCAAAATTTTTAAAATTATTTCCTTTTTCTCTGTAATAATAAAACAGTAGCTTGTACTTGATCCCAACTAAGATATAATTAATCCTTATTGGAAGCAAAACCAGCCTATTGGGTTTATTTAATATTTACATGATTATCATGGAAAGACCCATTATCTGGAAAACCCCAGGTTCCGAGCATTCTGGATAACAGGTCCCACACCTGTATATACAAAATGGCACCAGACTGCATTACATTGTAGCACAGTGCTCCTTGTTTGTACAACCAATGGGGGACCAAATATGGGACCTGCCCCTTTGATTAAGAATCTCTGCATTAGGGGGGCTTGGAGATTTACTTAAAAAGTAAAACATAAGTGGAGGGTTACAATTTCTGTATGTCAGACACGGAAAATGACGTAAGACTTTCAACATGTCCCTTTTTAAAATGTCTAAGCACTAACTAGCCCTGATCATTTTTCCGTTAAAGCGATCCATTGTTACATAGTTACATAGTTACATAGTTAAATTGGGATGAAAAAAGACAAAGTCCATCAAGTTCAACCCCTCCAAATGAAAACCCAAATGTTGATAACATTTTATATTTAGAAATTATTTACAGTATTTTAAATAGACTGTAGGTTTGTCTACTTTTTTTTTTTTAATCTATGTATCTATGTCATTTTATGTATTGCGGCTAAGGGAGGTGTTATATACAGTTGGTTGCAGAGGGAATAGGAATCCTCTGTTGAAAATATCTAGAATCTTAGCCATGAAATGTGCCAAAACTGCTGTGTTGTACCTTTCCTTATCCAAGTACAAAAGCGATGATATTGTTTTAAAAATATATGTTAAGGGGCAGATTTATCAAGGGTCAAATTTGGAAGTGGAAAATACTTTGAGATTCGGCCATCGAATAGAATCCTCCGACATTCGAATGCGAAGTCGGAGGATTTTATTCATCGTACAATCGTATTCCGATTATAGTATGATCAAACGATTTTATCGTACGATCGTTCAATTTTCCTTCGAAACCCAAAAACTTAGAAATATGCTCTGGCAGGTCCCCATAGGCTAACATAGCACTTCGGCAGGTTTAAGTTGGCGAAGTATTGAAGTCAAAGTCTTTTTAAAGAGACAATACTTTGATTATCGAATGGTCGAATAGTCGAAATGATTTTTACTTCAAATCGATTCGATGTAAATTCATAGTCGTAGTATCCTATTCGATGGTCGGAGTATCCAAAAAATTACTTTAAACTTAGAATTTTTTAATTCGAAAATTCCCTCGAATTCACTTCGACCCTTGATAAATCTGCCCCTAATTATATTTTCCGAAGCTACATGACTTTATTAAACTTTAATTTTCAGACACAACACAAAATTCAATTAAGTTGCAGTGTTCCCTTGATGGGTTGCCTTCTGCCCTAACAAATTGGGGGAGGCAGTTGCTGCTCATTGTGACTTTTGTTCACAGTATTCCACCTGCTTTAAAGGGATACTGTCATGGGAAAAAATTTTTTTTCAAAATGAATCAGTTAATAACGCTGCTCCATTTCTCAAAAGAGCAAACAGATTTTTTTATATTCAATTTTGAAATCTGACATGGGGCTAGACATTTTGTCAATTTCCCAGCTGCCCCTGGTCATGTGACTTGTGCCTGCACTTCAGGAGAGAAATGCTTTCTGGCAGGCTGCTGTTTTTCCTTCTCAATGTAACTGAATGTGTCTCAGTGAGACATGGGTTTTTACTATTGAGTGTTGTTCTTAGATCTACCAGGCTGCTGTTATCTTGTGTTAGGGAGCTGATATCTGGTTACCTTCCCATTGTTCTTTTGTTTGGCTGCTGGGGGGAAAAAGGGAGGGGGTGATATCACTCCAACTTGCAGTACAGCAGTAAAGAGTGATTGAAGTTTATCAGAGCACAAGTCACATGACTTTGGGCAGCTGGGAAATTAACAAAATGTCTAGCCCCATGTCACATTTCAAAATTGAATATCAAAAAATCTGTTTGCTCTTTTGAGAAATGGATTTCAGTGCAGAATTCTGCTGGAGCAGCACTATTTACTGATTCATTTTGAAAAATGTTTTTTTTCCCATGACAGTATCCCTTTAAGTCACACAAAATTGCCAGATTCTCAGCTGGTTGGGGGGGGGGATTCCAAGCATTGTGATGTCCTGTAGAATTTCCAGGTTCTTATCATTCTGTACATTGGTCTCTGCTCTTCAGGAAGGCAGGAACAGATTAGAATCTTTAATGTGCTTTAAAAAAAAAAACCTCCACTGAGTGTGAGCTCATAACTTCCTGACTGGGGTCTGCGGTGTATATATAAAGTCTGCTTATGCAAGGGAGGTCTTACAGTCAGTCTGAGAAGGATTGTGTGCTCTTAGCTGCTGAGGTTTCAGACCACAATGTACAGGATGATTAGCTGCACGCTCCTGGTGGTGAGTAGGCTGTGCTCCTTGCACAAACCATGTGGCTGGGTGGGCTCGCAAGGGTTTCAGCTGGTGGTCACGCTGGGCTGCAGTGTAGTCTCCATTCATACAAGGAGGCTTTTCTTACAGCCACGGTGTCCCAGACAGCTATTTACCTTGAATGCATTTAAATGGACTTTGCCTTGTTTGTTGAAAGGATGTAAGGAATGAACGTTAGGATTTAACTCTGCGTGTGCACTGGAGCTTAGGTAAGGGGAGATACATTGCAGATTGGCTTCGGAGTCTGTAGACAAATAGATAAATAGGTGGGTTATTAACTTATATGTGTGTGTGTGTGTGTGTGTTAACCATGTTTCTTCAAACACATATATATCTGCTTCTGACACTAACTGATTGCAGCTGATTTTTAGATTTTCTGTATGATTTAGTTTTCAGTGGTACCGGATAGATAGACTGATGATAGATGATAGATAGATATGGATAGATAGATAGATAGATAGATAGATAGATAGATAGATATGGATAGATAGATAGATAGATGATAGATAGATGATAGATAGATAGATAGATAGATAGATAGATAGATAATTAAATGCAGATAAAGAGTTAAGTACAAAGTGAAGAATGGACAGATAAATGGACAGATAGTGGCAGAAAAGAGGGATAGATAGATGATAAACATATTAGGTAGATAGATAGATAGGTAGATAGATAGATAGATAGATAGATAGATAGATAGATAGATAGATAGATAGATAGATAGATAGATAGATAGAAGAAAGATAAGGAGAGTGAAATGTAAAGAGAGAGAGAGTTGTGCTGATATAATATAGAAGACTGAGAAAGAGACAGATGAATATATTTATAAGAAAGAAACAAAGAAAGACACAAAGAAAGTGATATAATAGACATAGAGATAAGGAAAATAAAAGAGGGACAGATAATTAAGCATTGCTATAGAGTGGAAGATTGAGAGATGATAGATAGATAGATAGATAGATAGATAGATAGATAGATAGATAGATAGATAGATAGATAGATAATAGATAGATAGATAGAGAGATAGATAGATAGATAATAGATAGATAGATAGATAGATAGATAGATAGATAGAGAGAGAGATAGATAATAGATAGATAGATAGATAGATAGATAGATAGATAGATAGAGAGAGAGAGAGAGAGAGAGAGAGAGAGAGAGAGAGAGAGAGAGAGATAGATAGATAGATAGATAGATAGATAGATAGATAGATAGATAGATAATAGATAGATAGATAGATAGATAGATAGATAGATAGATAGATAGATAGATAATAGATAGATATATAGATAGATAGATAGAGAGATAGATAGATAGATAGATAGATAGATAGATAGATAGATAGATAGATAGGCAGATAGATAGATAGATAGATAGATAGATAGATAGATAGAGAGAGAGAGAGAGAGAGAGAGAGAGATAGATAGATAGATAGATAGATAGATAGATAGATAGAGAGAGAGAGAGAGAGAGAGAGAGAGAGAGAGAGAGAGAGATAGATAGATAGATAGATAGATAGATAGATAGATAGATAGATAGATAGATAATAGATAGATAGATAGATAGATATAGATAGATAGATAATAGATAGATAGATAGATAGATAGATAGATAGATAGATAGATAGATAGATAGATGATAGATAGATAGATAGATAGATAATAGATAGATATATAGATAGATAGATAGAGAGATAGATAGATAGATAGATAGATAGATAATAGATAGATAGATAGATAGATAGATAGATAGATAGATAGATAGATAGATAGATAGATAGATATAGATAGATAGATAATAGATAGATAGATAGATAGATAGATGATAGATAGATAGATAGATAGATAGGCAGATAGATAGATAGATAGATAGATAGATAGATAGATAGATAGATAGATAGATAGATAGATAGATAGATAGATATAGGCTGACATATGGACCTTTAATCATGGGTACATAAATAAATAGAACCTTTTATAGACATAGTACTGTGAATTATCACTTAGAGAAGTCAGGGCTTATTTGTTGTGTGAAAAGTCTATATATTTTCTGTCCACAATGCACCATACTCCCTATCTTCTTACAGAATTGCAATTTCTGTGATACGAGAAATTAAAAAGGAAAATCGTTTATTTACACCCCTAAACTACAATTCAAAAATTAAGATCAGATCACAGATTTCTAGCCATATATAATTACATTGCTGATAAATGCAGAGTTAAAAACTGATCACTGTTCTCTTTCCATTAGCCAAAAAAATTCATTCAACTTACAAAAATTGAAGGGGCTCCAGTATAGTAGAGGGAAATGTTATTGCCACTATAAGTTGATTGAATTTAGGGAAACATCATGTTTGTCATGAAGCAGGCAACTTGGCCCCTCTAACTTATTTTATTGAATGTTTGTGAAGATTCTCATTCATCCAGATCATAGTATATCTATAGAATTAAGTCAAATCAACAGGACTGTTTTTTTTTTTTGACCAGTTGATTTGACTTATTTCTATAGATATTTTATTGAAGTAAATAATGTTACGCCATTGCAAAGATACTTGAATAAGCACAGTACCGTATATACTCGTGTATAAGCCGACCCGTGTATAAGCCGAGGTACCTAATTTACCTAAGAAAACTGGAAAAATTTATTGACTCGTGTATAAGCCTAGGGGCTGATTGAAAATCAATCTGTACCTGCACCCACTGAATAACAATGAAAGGTAGGCCTGCCCACAGACAAACTCTTCTAGGAGAATATGGCCTGGATGGGGGAAGGGGGTCCAATAATCCCATTATTATAAATAAGCCCCTGTTTAGCAGTTGGTGCTGCCATGCTGGTTCCTGTAGGGAGAAGATAATCCATATAGAATACAGGGCTAGCAGTGGGTGCTGGGAAATAACACAACACTTTATACAAAAGGGCCCTGGTCCCCACACCCCATTTTGTGAGCCTATGAATATCAATGAAGTGAGGAGTTACTAATGACACACCCAGGTGCTGAAAGTATGGCTTATTTTCTTTCAAATACCTTATATACGCCAATCCCTCACCGGATCCCTCACCTCCCTCTCCCATAGCGCATCAGGACTCACGATCGCCGCCCGGAGCAGGTCCAGGAGCTCCGGGCGGCGCGTCCTTCCCTGAGGTGAGGGATCCGGTGAGGGATTGGCGTATGACCCGCGTATAAGCCGAGGTCGAGTTTTTCAGCACATTTTGGGTGCTGAAAAACTCGGCTTATACGCGAGTATATACGGTAATTAAAGGGGTGGTTCGCCTTTGAAATAACTTTTAGTATGATGTAGAGAGGGATATTCTGAGTCAATTTGCAATTGGTTTTCATTTTTTATTATTTGTGGTTTTTGAATTATTTAGCTTTTTATTCAGCAGCTCTCCAGTTTGCAATTTCAGCAATTCCATTGTTATGGTCCAAATTACCCTAGCAACCATGCACTGATTTGAATTAGAGACTGGAATGTGAATAGGAGAGGCCAGAATACAAATATGACTAATAAAAATTAGCAACAATAATACATTTGTAGACTTACAGAGCATTTGCTTTGTATAAGGGGTCAGTGATGCCCATTTGAAAGCTGCAAAGAGTCAGAAAAAAAAAGGTAAATAATTATAAAACTATAAAAAATAAATAATCAAAACCAATTGAAAAGTTACTTAGAATTGGCCATTCTATAACATACTAAAAGTCACCTTAAAGGTTAACCACCCCTTTAAGTGATATTAAAGGGCCAGTATACGCTTTCATCAACTAGTAAGAAACAACAAAATAATCATAAAAATAACTTACTAACCCAAAATGGGCATGTGCCTGGAATCTGTTCTGGAACCCCAGTGCATTAGCTGCAGTCCTCCAGGATGTGCTGACTTCCCCTGGGTCACTTCCTGTCCCGGGTAGAGGAATAAAAGTCAAGCTCCTTGGAAAGCAGCAGCTGCAATGAAAAGAAGCTTGGGACCATGCAATTCCAATCTAAACAAATGTAAAGGGATATGGACAAGGAAGGTCCATGGTGAGGAGCAAGACGGAGGATTTCCTTGCATACTGGAGAATACCCTAAAGCTGCATGAGATATGCCTTGGGTCTTCAAAATAAGTCTAAACTATAGATATTTTATTGTAGGAGTGCTGAGGGAAAGTATAGTCATAGGGCGTGGCTAATCATTAGGTTGACCATCCCGACCCAAGTGGCACAGCATTTACACTAAACAAAGTTGGGCATGTAGATAGTAGAACATAAATTAACCAGTATTTCTCTATAATCACGAGAAACATGAATTCAACATGTGAGTCTGGTATTTCCCCAAACTCTCTGTGTTAATTGCCCTAAATTCACTAATTACTTCTAAATACAATTGTGAACTAACAATGGAATTTCCCCTTTTTTCCAATACTTGCACAATATGAACACGTGAATAGATAATATAGCAGCACAGTTCGGATGCA
Organism: Xenopus petersii; assembly: GCA_038501925.1. NCBI lineage: Eukaryota > Metazoa > Chordata > Amphibia > Anura > Pipidae > Xenopus > Xenopus petersii. The sequence goes on from CM076682.1 coordinate 16,011,112, forward strand.
AAGCTACTGTATAACCAGCAAGAGTCCGTGACACCATCCAGCGTGACTGGTTGTAGGGTTATGTGTAACGGAGGTGTAGTTAAGACAAAAATCCCGTTGCTTCATATTTCCTTAGTAAGCTTATTTTACTTGTTTCTATACAAGAGGTTGGTTTTGTGCAGTGTTCAGCGGAGTTTCAAAACAACTGTGGTTTTGGTTTCTGCTATCTTTTCTTAGCTGTGGTACATTAATGACTAAGTAGGTAAAGGCTCTGAAGACTACAGTGTTTTTTTTGCACAATTGCACCTTCCTCCACAATATGACCTCCAGTGACAGAATGTTCCATTGTATTTTATAATCAGGCACTTTGCCTTAATGGGTATCATACATTATGTTATAAAAAATAGCTTGAATCTCAGCTGTGGAGGAGGCCAGTGCACACAGTGGGTTATAGGAGAACTAAACCCTAAAAAATGAACATGTCTTAAAATGCCATATTTTATAAACTGAACTTATTGCACCAGCCTAAAGTTCCAGCTTGTCAATAGCAGCAATGATCCAGGACTTCAAACTTGTCACAGGGGGTCACCATCTTGGAAAGTGTCTGTGACACTCACATGCTCAGTGGGCTCTGATTGGCTGTTGAGAAGCTAAGCTTAGGGCTCGTCACTAATTATCCAGCAGAAAATGAGGTTGGCCTATTATATAAGCTGATGCTATTAAATTCTCATGCTAATTGCACTGGTTTCTGTGCTGCCATGTAGTAATTATGTGTATTAATTACTAATCAGCCTTATATTGTGATATTTCTATTCTATGTGTACTGTATATTGTGAGTGGGTCCCTAAGCTCAGTAAGTGACAGCAGCACAGAGCATGTACAGTGAATCAGCAGAAAAGAAGATGGGGAGCTACTGGGGCATCTTCGGAGACACAGATCTTCCCTGCTAAAGGGCTGTGGTTGCCGTGGGCTGGTATAGAAGCCCAAAACATAATGTAGAACATTTCTAGCCTACTTCTTGAGTTAGGCTTTAGTTCTTCTTGTTGGTTGGGACTGTTTTGCTATAAAGATCTCAGCCATAATGCAAGACATGACTGTTGCACACTATGAGAATCAGACAGTCACCAATGCTTTTGGATAAAAGAAATAGAATCTCAGCCATATAATAGGACAGAACTGCCACTGTTTGAGTGAAAGGATAGAGACATGCCACTACATTTACTTATTCAATGTTTTTTGTCAACACTTCTCTGTATTAGTAAAGATTTTACATTGTTTTCAGGAACAAATGCAACTGCTGTTTTGAAGGTTGCATCCATTACCATCTGTTGAGCAGATGCAGGTCTGCTTGTGGGTGTTGTTGTTTGGCCAAACCTTTAGGAACACTGAATGGAGAGGACTGTTTTATGTACCAAAGAGACATGAAATGCTGGTTCCAATCTCAGAACCAGTCCTGTGTTTGGTATTAATTAAGGGAATCAAGCTTTTTATAGGAATGAATAGTGAAAGAAAATAATTTGTAAGTTTTTAGCTGTTTTTGAATGCCAGAGGTCATCACCCATTACGTGCACAGTGATAAAGTGCAAAGTGCTGGGTGCATCCTGAGTCCTACATGAAGGCATGGGCTCCAAAAACCTCTACAGCCCCAGGCCAAAAGGAGCTAAAGGTTTACCTTCTCCTGAACGTTAGGGTGAGCCCCAATCCCTGACCCCCCCAGCCAAAAGGCACTGACAGGGGCAAGGGTCATTCACCTCACAGCTAGGGAGAGACCCTTTATCCTAGGGTTCCACTGAAGCTTCCCCCAAGGAGCCAAAATCCGAAGCCTGGGGCAGAGCCCAAAAGGACCATCTGCACCCCAAGTTCCAAGTGGAAAAATGTACAGTGTTTGCACAGACATATAATATATATATATGTGTTATAAATAAGTGATTAAAAAAGTGCCAAAAACAAGTGCTTTAGGGTAGAGTCCTGCAGTGGGTTGGGTACCCGCATGTTACCCGCAGAAACCTGTGGTACCCTGCGGGTTCCGGGTATAGACACGGGTCGGCGGTTCTGCGGGTTTGCGGGTCACGGGTCGGGCCGCAGGTCTTCTCAATAGCGATTTTTACTCCTTTTTTCTAATCACTCCTACTTCTGATGATGTCACTTCCGGTTTACAATGACAGCACTTCCTGGTTTACTCCCTTTTTTCTGATCACACCTACTTCCAATGATGTCACTTCTGTTTACAATGACAGCACTTCCTGATTCTTGATGGTCAGTGGGTCGCGGGTCCGGGTTGCAGATAAGGTACTTGCAAGTTGGGTCGGGTAGCGGGTCTAAGCAGGTAAGAATGCGGGTACGGGTTGCGGATTGCAGGTTGCGGGTACAAGTCGGGTACAGGTTCCAAATAATGGCCATGGCCAGAGGCCGAATATAAAACATGTTCTTGCTTGAGTAAATCTATAGCTGTTGATTCACTTCAGCTCATAGCATCTTTATCCTTTGCATCGTTGTTTATTAACAACAATAGGGAAAACTGAATAATATGGGGTTTGTGGAAAGAGTCTGGCTGAGCAGACTGGGAGCTCACTTAGATGACATTGCTTAGAAACATATTTTGTGTACAGACTGTGCTTGTCTGGCACCTCTGCTCTGCCAAGAATTCCTCACGTATTTCCCCCTTCTTTGAAGTTTGCTTAATAGAACCTAAGCCTAAAAATGTTTTTATTGATGGTGATTGATGTTCTGTGCCAAGATCTTGCAATATTGAGGTTACTATGGTCCAATGCCCTATAACAGAAAAAGTACTATACCATACTGCTCACTACAGTCCATGGGAGATAGGGATCTTAAATAATATATTGAAAAACATTATTTTATTAAAAACAATCACTGGTATGGGCTGTTGCGGGTCCCTTGCCCTGGAGGGCACTTGTGCAGCTGCACTGGCTATAGCAGGGGTGTCCAAACTTTTGGCTCGCTGGGCCACATTGGAAAAAGAAAAATTGTCTGGGGCCACACATGAAATACACAAACATGTTTGATTAGTAAAAGTAAAGGAAATATACAGAAAATAACTACAATGGCAGTTGGATAACCAGATGGAGCTATACACTGGAATATGGGACACCTGGATAATAAATAGACGTATTATTATATTATTATTACTAAATGGGCAATGGACAGAGTCCCCCCTAATCCTACAGTATTTCCTCGGGAACCAAGTATTTCAAGCTGGGCCACATTCATATGCATCCTGGGCCGCATGTGGCCCTCGGGCCGCAGTTTGGACACCCCTGGGCTATAGGCTCTTTTGCTCTATTGCTGTGCTTTGGGCAGCCAACCAAATTGTTTTACTACACAGTCTTTTGCATAGATACATGTGCAGGGCTGGTTGAATCTGACAAAGAAAAACTGCTCCTCAACGGCTCTAGGTCACCCGCTGACCAGCTAGTCACTGGTGTTAAGTCACTCAGTGTCCTTCACTGACTTTTGGAGGCCGATACATTAGATAGCTTCAAAAAAGGGTTGCATGGCTTTCTAGTAAGTGAGGAAATACAGGGTTATTGAATATAGTCTTTGCACAAGGTGACCCAGGGACTGGTCCAATTGCCATTTTGGAGTCAGAAAGGAATATTTTCCCCTCTGACGCAAATTAGAGAGACTTGAGAAGCGCTTTTGCCTTCCTCTGAACTAGCAGTTAGGTAGGGTTCACTTAGAAATAAACATTTGAATTGGATAGAAGTGTTTTTTAATTTAACTTACTATGATACTATTTATGGATGGTTCAGTATCATCACTACAGAATTTAGACATCTGAGACTGGCAGGCTGTTTTGAGAAAAGTAGGACAATTTGCTGTAAGTAAAATGTAATTTCTTTACACTTTGATGGTGGTGGCAGATGGGGAAATTAGTCGACCAGTGACAAATCTTCGCTTCTGTAGGTGACTAATCTTCCCGAAATGCCTTCCCGCCGGCAAATCGCCGCCGAGATGGCATACAAATTGCTTCGGATTTCCGAAGTCGCACAAAGTTTTCTCGTGAGGCTACTTTGGGCTACTTTGGAAATCCAAAGTGATTTATATGCCATCCTGCCGGCAACTCGTATTCTTGCCGACTGGAAGGCATTTAGGGGTGATTAGTCGCCACAAAGGCAACGATTTGTCACTGACAGACTAATCTCCCTGTCTGCCACCAACCTGAATGTGGGGAAAGGACTTCCTGGTAGTCCTGTGACTTTATTTACTCTATTTCTTTTCATGCCAGAGCATGTGATGTCTGATGAATGGCATGCCTTATTAAGCAAAGTCACAAACGAATCATATCAAGATCAGTAGGACTTAGTCAAGGTTTCACTTGTTTACTTGACTGCGTTAGGGGAAGCCCATTAAAGAAGGAACAGATTAGGTATACTGTAACCCGTCACAGAACCAGTAACAATGAAAATGGATGTTATTGTCATTGACTTTTTTATGTTGTTTATTTCACATGGAGCATTCGGCAGTGTTCAGCAATCTTTTATTTATAGTTGATGGGGATGCACCGAATCCAGGATTTGATTCGGTATTCAGCCAGGATTCGGCCATTTTCAGCAGGATTCGGATTCGGCTGAATCCTTGTTCCTGGCTGAACCGAATCCAAAGAATTGACACAGCACTCACTTCATATGATGCAAAAGTTGAGATGTATAAAAAGCAGATTCCTGAACCACATCGTACAACATTTCGAAGTGTTCAGACTTCTTTGTCAAGCACATGGGTCCAATTGTAACAATGAGATACAAATTGGTACTGCCCTTTTTAAAGTAGAAGACAGGAAAATATTAAAGGGGTATGACATCACCATCCAGTTTAACCCATTAATTAACCTCTTTAGTAACATCTATTTACCTCACCTCCATTACCATGTCCTGACATAGGAAACAAAGCAAAGAGGGAAAAACAGTGGACTATTTACAAAAAAAACATATAAATCATAATCTTTGTTTAACCCATTGGGCACAGTGAATTTAACTAATGGATCCACCACGCTTCTCTTTTACTTAATGCCAACTCACGGTCCCCTCCTTGTCTAGGAGGAGGGATCTCCTCTAATACCATGTAATTAGAGGGGTTGTTCAGCTTTACATTAACTTTTAGTATTATGTAGAGAGTGATATTCTGAGATCATTTGCCATTGGTTTTCATTTTTTGTGGTTTTTGAGTTATTTAGCTTTTTATTCAGCAGCTCTTCAATTTGCATTTTAACCAATCTGGTAACTAGGGTCCAAATTACCCTAGCAACCATGCATTGATTTGAATAAGAGACTGGAATATGAATAGGAGGATCAGAAATAAAAAGTAACAATAGCAATATATTTGTAGCTTTACATCTACAGTATTTACCTCACCTCCATTACCATGTCCTGACATAGGAAACAAAGCAAAGAGGGAAAAACAGTGGACTATTTACAAAAGAAACATATAAATCATAATCTTTGTTTAACCCATTGGGCACCAGTGAATTTAACTAATGGATCCACCACGCTTCTCTTTTACTTAATGCCAACTCACGGCCCCCTCCTTGTCTAGGAGGAGGGATCTCCTCTAATACCATGTACTTAGAGGGGTTGTTCACCTTTACATTAACTTTTAGTATTATGTAGAGAGTGATATTCTGAGATAATTTGCCATTGGTTTTCATTTTTTATTATCTGTGGTTTTTGAGTTATTTAGCTTTTTATTCAGCAGCTCTTCAATTTGCATTTTAACCAATCTGGTAACTAGGGTCCAAATTACCCTAGCAACCATGCATTGATTTGAATAAGAGACTGGAATATGAATAGGAGGATCAGAAATAAAAAGTAACAATAGCAATATATTTGTAGCTTTACAGAGCTTTTGTTTTTTTAGAAGGGAGTCAGTAACGGCCATTTGAAAGCTGCAAAGAGTCAGAATAAAAAGACAAATAAGTATAAAACTATAAAAAAATAAACAATGAAAACCATCGCAAAGTTGCTTAGAATTGGCCATTCTATAACATAATAAAAGTTACCTTAAAGGTGAACCACCCCCTTTAACATTCAAATCTGTATGTGCCTTCTCTGTTTAATGCTCATTCTAATAGTGGATCTATGTTGTGATATACATGTCTTTATCTGCAATGTGGTCTCACCAACGTAGATGAGGCCACATGGACAGACAAGAGTGTATACCACAAATTTCAATAGGCAAGTGAAATGCCCTTTAAGCAGGCAAGGTTTTGGCGAGGCCACAAAGGCCCGGGCCTAGGGCGGCAAGTTGGTAGAGGCGGCATGCCAACCAGCTGCTTGCTGAGGAGCACTGTGCCCGCCGCAGGCTCTGCGGCGCTCTCAGGCACAGACAAAACAAGGGACTTTGAGTTCCCAGTGCACCTAAGGATGCAGCTGGGCGGCATGCTGCCCCTAAAATTTTGCTGCACAGGCCTTTGTGGTCCCGCCACAAATCCAGCCCTGCTTCTCCACCAGGAAAGGTGCACGGGTGGGGAGTCAGCTGGAGGTAGGGTTGCCACCTCTCCAGTTTTGACTAGGATAGCGTCGCCCAGGGTCAAAACTGCCTGCCCAGTTCTCCAAATTAAGAAAACTGGGCAAGATTTCCTACGATTGAAGTGCCAATCAGCCAATCACCATGTCATAGCTCCGCCCTTGACATAACAGACAAGCCCCCATTGTGGCACGGCTCTGCCCCCCTGCCTGGAGTTCCATGGGAGAGAAGGTGGCAAATCTAGCTGGAGGTAGGGTTGCCATCTGGCCAGTATTTTACCGGCCTGGCCGGTAAAAAATGATGGCTGATCCCAATGTTATCAATCGGGAAAAAAGATAAATATATAGGAAGGTATTTTATTCCAGAAAAGTTGGCAACCCTAGCTGGAGGAGGTTTGCGGTATTGGCGGGGGGCCTTAGGGGGTTTTGCGCCAGGGGCAGGAGGCATGGGGGCCCTAAGGCAGCAGCACCGGTGGGCCCCAGGCTCTATGTACAACACAAACCTGTATGTTTTATACTGTAATTCAGGACTCTGCCAGAGATTTAATGGGTTATCAGTGTAGTGCAGAGAATAAATGACTTTTCAGTGCACATCTAATAAAGGCAGGTTACATTTAGGGAGTATTTGAGGGGCAGACACAGTCAACAGAGAGCCCCTGTGCTGCAGCAGTGAAAGGGCCTACCCCTTCATGAACAGATTTAGCATAAATTATTTGTTATTTTATATAACGCCAACAATTTAATCATCACTTTGTATGGATTTCTGAGGGTCCCTGACTGAAAGGCTTTATGCCAATTGGTCTATTACTCAGCCTGTTTTAATTCCTGGGAACCCTGTTTCATTGCCCAATTGCTATTTATAAGAGAACATTTCTATGATAAAGAATTCGCAAAGAGAACGCTTGGTGGCACTGTCGATCCAGTATTTCCTCTTTCCGGAATGTTATTCTTTGGATTGAGCATCTGTCTGTACTGATCTGATGTCGACATCTAAAGAAAAAAAAAACCCACCAGTGAGACCACCTGTCTACCTGGCCGCAGGGATAGAAGCAGCGCCTGGGAAGCCGGGATGTCAGTCACTTCTATGCTGCCCGAGGGTGTTGCCTATTTTGGGACCCACAATTCCTGCAGGAAAATAGTGATTAACCTCAGCGCTCAGCAAGGGATTCTGTAGCAGCTGCTTTGTGACAAACTGTATCCAGGGTTGGCCAACGTCATTAAAATCCTTGTCACACGAGCGAGCCAAGACTTGGCCGTCAGTCAGAGAATCATTTAAGTAACTCCTGGTTTATTGTGGGCTGAGGATACTGGGCTGTAGCAGTGAAATAGCCTACCCCTTCATAAACAGATTTAGCATAAAATATTTGTTATCTTATATAACTGCTATATCAGCATTACAGCATTAAAAGGAAAGTTGACGAAGATAAATAAATTTATATACAGGTATGGGACCTATTATCCGGAATTCTTGATCCTGCAGTTTTCCGGATAAGGGATCTTTCTGTAATTTGGGTACATTGTCTACTTAAAATTAATTTACTGATTAAATTAACCCAATGGGATTGTTTTGCCTCTAATAAGAATTTATTATAGCTTAGTCTGGATCAAGAACAAGGTAAGGATCCCATCCATTATCCAGAAAACTGTTATCCAGAAAGCTCTGACTTACGTGAAGGCTGCCTTAAATAGACTCCATTTTATCCAAAAAATCCAAATTTTGAAAAATGATTTCCTTTGTCACTGTAATAATAAAACAGTAGCTTGTACTGGATCCCAACTAAGATATAATTAATCCTTATTTGAAGCAGAACCAGCCTAGCGGGTTTATTTAATGTTTACATGATTTTCTAGTAGACCAGTTAAAAGTTCCATATTACAGGAAGATCTGTTATCGGAAAACGCCAGTATTTGAGCTATTTCCAGGTTCGGGGTATAATATATCTTGAAAAATCTGAGTTTTCTTTTAAAAACCTGAAAAATTTTAGGTTTTTTTTTTAGATAGGGTCAGTGACCCCCATTTGAAAGCTATACACTCCTTCCTGATTAATAGTTGATTCCATCCTTACTCTATAGTGATAGAATATTGTCTCTAGCAAGCAGGAGTACCGGAGTAAATATAATGCTGATAGGGAGTAGTAGTAAAGCTCACAATGTTTGTACCCATTCTATTAACTCATAGCAAGCAAACGCATATAGTACTGACAGGCCTTCTTAACATTTGATTGGTTGCTGTGGGTTACATTACCCTTATGCCTGACCAATGCTGCAGCTCCGACATTTACAGGTTAGTGGTTTCCGATATTGTGGACACATTTATCACTATATCAGGATACAGTCAGAAATTGTATGTAACCTCAAATGAAGAAGGGCCTACAGACAGACTGGAATGGACTGGTGTTTGTAATCAAATGTGCCATGGTAACCAAGCTTATATAAATTGATTACAGAGGGGTCAATGACCCTAGTAACTAGACAGCTTTTTATGTGGTGCCTGCTAAGTGGAAGAAACGGCAAGGCTTTGTAGATTCCTCTAATTTTTATAGGTAATTCTAATACATGTATGGGATCCTTTATCTGGAAAAGACTGTCTCCCATAGACTCCATTTTATCCAAATAATGCAATTTTTTTATAAATGATTTCCTTTTTCTCTGTAATAATAAAACAGCACCTTTTACAGGTATGGGATCTGTTATCTAAAAAACCCACTATACAAAAAGCTCCAAACTATGGAAAGGCCGTCTCACATTGACTCCATTTTATCCAAATAATCCACAATTTTAAAAGGGATTTCCTGTTTCTCTGTAATAATAAAACAGCACCTTGTACCGTTATTGGACCCGTTATCCGGAAACCTGCTTTTCAAAAAGATCCAAATTATGGAATTTTTTTAAAAAGTGATTTCCTTTTTCTGTGTAATAATAAAACAATAGCTTGTACTTGATCCCAACTAAGATATAATTAATCCTTATTGGAAGCAAAACCAGCCTATTGGGTTTATTTAATATTTACATGATTTTCTAGTACACTTGGGGGCACATTTACTATTGGTCGAATATCCAGGGTTAATTAACCATCGATATTCGGCCGTCAAAGTAAAATCCTTCGAAATTCGAAGTATTTTTTATTCTATTCCTTCACTCGAGCTAAGTAAATGTGCCCCTTAAGGTAGGAAGATCCAAGTTACAGAAAGATCCATTATCCGGAAAACCCCAGGTCCCCAGCATTCTAGATAACAGGGAAGGTCCCCATAGGCTTGCCTGAGATTTTTTGATCGAAGGATATTCCTTCGATCGTTTGATTAAAATCCTTCGAATCGTTCGATTCGAAGGATTTAATCGTTCGATTGAAGGAATAATCCTTCGATCGTTCGATCGCAGGATTTGCGCTAAATCGTTCGACTTCGATATTCGAAGTCGAACGATTTTAGTTCCTAGTCGAATATCGAGGGTTAATTAACCCTCGATATTCGACCCTTTGTGAATCGGCCCCTTAATGTTTACAAGATTTTCTAGTAGACTCAAGGTATAATGATCCAAATTATGGAAAGATCTGTTATCTGGAAAACCCCATATCCCAAGCATTCTGGATAACAGGTCCCATACTTTGCAATCCACTGGATATGTTTTCAAAATGGAGTTACTCGAGTTTTTCGAAGATACCCACTATAATTGAAGATGCCAGTTTCACTTCAATTGATAAAAGAAAGCAGATATTTGACCATCATTTGCCAGTAATGTACCTGCTTTTCTCTTATGTAAAGCTTGACATTCAATTGTACTTTTTTACAGAATTACATAACAGGATAGTAAGTGTATTCCACAGAGTTGATGGAGCCTCACCCTGACTTGGAATTTGTTTTTCACTCCGTGTCAGATTTTCCCCTAACTTTTCATCATTTCTAAACTACCCCCATATAAAGCCTTTACCTAAAATGCACCGACTGTACATTACAAAGCTCTTTCGACATACAAAGTCCCCATATAATATGAGGAGGATAAAGTATTTCATATTAACAGCAATACAATAAATAGTTTCAGGAACAGGTTAGTCTTCATTATTTGTTTTTTTTATCATTTTTTTTTTTGAACTTTGCCTTTCCCATTTGAAAGCTGGAAAGAGTCAAAAGACAAAGGCAAATTATTCAAAAACTATAAAAAAGAAAAAAATGACAGCCAATTAAAAAGTAGCTTGGAACCATTCAATAACATGCTAAAAGTTAACTTAAACCACCCCTTTAAATATAATGCATGCCCCTTGAACAAAATTGAGCAACGTTATTAATGAGCCGTTTACTGTTGTTTTAAATTGAATTCATGGCATAAACCATTCACAATAATCCACAAACAGACCATTTTTTTCATCATACCCCACTGTGCAAAAATAATACAGAAATGTTGAAGTTCATAGGCAGATCCTCAGCAGACCCACTGATTTATCAAACCCTGAATAGAGAACTGGGACAGACGCCTCTGTGTGTTTTCACCCTTCACTAAATATGTAGCAAAGTCTTGGCATTCCCTGCTCCCAGGTTTTACGTCACTCCCTTCTCCCTATTTTATTTCTTTTATACAAGATAGTGGCAGTAAATAAATACTGTATAACAAGGGGTATATTTTTATGCCTGTTTGTTTATAATTTCTTCTCCTTTAGCAGATATTAATATTCTAAGCAGAAAAGGGGAACTTTAATGATACATTACATGAATATGCTGAACAATTCTTTCTATGTGTGTTTAGAAGGAACTTCAAGGCAGGGAAGTAACTTTTAGCCAGCAGCAAAGATTTAAAAATTGTTTAAAAAAAAAAAGGTAAATATGTGTTTCTTTGTAATACACAAGAAGACATTTTATTTAGTAAAAAAAGAAAATTAAAATGCAAATTTTAGTTGGGATGCTTACAGTATATTATATTTACAGAACAATTATAATTGGTGTGTGTATATATATATATATATATATATATATATATATATATAGATATATATATATATATATATATATATAGAAAAAGGAAAAATAGCTGCACTCACTTACTGGAGAAAAAGCCTGGGTGCACACTGCAGAAAAGTCATATAGAATATCATGTAAAGAAAGGCACTCACAGGTCTTAAAATATGTTGAAAAAGAGATAAAGTTTATTTGTTATTCCAACATTTCGGTCTTCCTTGAGACCTTTGACAAAGGTCTCAAGGAAGACTGAAATGTTGGAATATATATATATATATATATATATATATACATATATATATTACACAAAAGCTATGAATATCTTGTAAATTATATCCTTATAATACACAAGAGTCATGAATATCTTGTAAATTATATCCTAACGGTGAGTTCTGATGTTATCAGTTATAAACGGTGAGATGTGATGTCATTTCTGTCACATGACTCACGGAGACTTGTGTATTATAATAAATAAAGTACCCACAGTTGTAAAATATGAGGATATTAGAAGTTACCTAAGAGTTCCATGACCTGTATAATAGTTTTTATGTGGTTTTTATCCTTATATTTTACAAGAGGGGGTACTTTATTCACTATATAATAAGTTACAGAGGAGTTTCGTGACCACATAAAAACTATTATACAGGTCATGGAACTCTGAGGTAACTTCTAATATCCTCATATTTTACAACTGGGGGTACTTTTTTTATTATAATACACACATTTCAGTGAGTCATGTGACAGAAATGACATCAGAACTCACCGTTTATAACTGATGACCTCAGAAGTCACCGTTTATAAGGATATAATTTACAAGATATTCATAGCTTTTGTGTATTATATCATTATAATTTAAAAGAGGGGGTACTTTATTCACTATAAATAATCAAATGTGTAATGTGTCATTTTTAATCTCTTGCAGCTGCTGCACATATCTATTATAAAAGGAAATTCAGCACCAAAGTACAGCCACTATGACCCAAGCACGTCTATGTATTTGCAATGTGACCAGTGCCCGCCAGGAATGTATATTAAGCAGGACTGTACCACTGAGAAGAATACGGAGTGTGCTCCATGCCCTTCCAATCATTACTCTGACAGGTGGAACTCCAACACTGAATGTTACTTCTGCAATGTGGTCTGCAAAGAGCTTCAGTATGTAAAGCAAGAATGCAACGGCACCCACAACAGGCTGTGCGAGTGTGCTGCAGGACTCTACTTGGACCTAGAATTCTGTGTACCTCACAAAGAGTGCCACCCGGGCTATGGAGTAGTGCAAGAAGGTTTGTTCTTTTGGCTGTTTTTGTCTGTTATTCTGTGTTTCTAGGAGTCAGTATTTGACAATGGTAAAGCTTCGAAGCACAGCCCATGTGTTCTGAAGCAATATAGCGTCCTGGCAATAGGAAAAAGAAGGATAAGTGGCTATGGTCATCACTTCACTTCAAAAATCCCCTTTATATAGATAATAATTCAATATACATATATATATATATATATATATATATATATATATATATATATATATATATATATATACACACATACATACAGTATATATATATATATATAGCCAAGTCAGCACCCAATAATTTTCTCTATACTAGAAGTGTAGTTTTATCTATCTATCTATAATGTATTTATCTATTTGTCTATCTATCTATATATTTATCTATCTATCTATGTATTTATCATTTATCATCTTTCAATATCCTATCTATTTATGTATTTATCTCTCTATCTATTTGTCATCTATCTATATATCTATCACCTATCTATCTCTCTATCTATCTATCTATCTATCTATCTATCTATCTATCTCTCTATCTATCTATCTATCTATCTATCTATCTATCTATTTATCTATCATCTATCTCTCTATCTATTTATCTATCATCTATCTCTCTATCTATTTATCTTCTATCTATCTATCTATCTATCATCTATCTATCTATCTATCTATCTATTTATCTATCTATCATCTATCTCTCTATCTATCTATATATTTATCTATCTATCTATGTATTTATCATTTATCATCTTTCAATATCCTATCTATTTATGTATTTATCTCTCTATCTATTTGTCATCTATCTATATATCTATCACCTATCTATCTATCTATCTATCTATCTATCTATCTATCTATCTATCTATCTATCTATCTATCTATCTATTTATCTATCATCTATCTCTCTATCTATTTATCTATCATCTATCTCTCTATCTATTTATCTTCTATCTATCTATCTATCTATCATCTATCTATCTATCTATCTATCTATCTATCTATCTATCTATCTATCTATCTATCTATCTATCTATTTATCTATCTATCATCTATCTCTCTATCTATCTATCTATCTATCTATCTATCTATCTATCTATCTATCTATCATCTATCATCTATCTATGTATTTATCATCTATCTATCTATATCTTATCTATTTATTTATCTCTCTATCTATTTATCATCTATGTATTTGTCATCTATCTATCTATCTATCTATCATATATCTATCATCTGTTGATCTATATATCTCTGTATATCCATCTGTCTATCTGTCCATCCATCCATCTATCATCAATCTATCTATATCTATCTGTTGATTTCTCTCGCTATATCTATCCATCCGTCTGTCCGTCTATCCGTCCATCTATCCATCTGTCTGCCTATCTCTGTCTGTCTGTCTGTCTAAACAATAAAAGCCAGTATACATTATAATTTTGTGTGTGTTCTTAGTTTTGCTGTTCTCATGACTTATACCCTTGCTAACTGCATGACTATGGGTACAGACAGCTTCTAGTCTTAATAATCCATATTAAATCTGTGAATATACAGAAAGGGCACGGTGCATTTTAGTCAGGTGTTTATATAATGTAGCTGAAGTATTTTTAAACTGAGCTTAAGGTTTTGCTAAAGATAGACTGTAATTATATCAAAAACGTTCATGTTTGTTTTTATGGCCTACATTGTTTGGAACGTGGGTCTGCGTGCAGCCAAAGGTTGGTTTCATAAGATAACACTGTTCTATTGGGATCATTTCATTTTGTTTTTAATTCTGCATGACCAAAGTGTATGAAAATGTCCAATGTGTTAAGACTAATGTGAGGTTTTCTGTTTTACACTGACATTACTAAAGCTGGCCATAGATGTTGAGATTTTTAAAAGATCTGATCATCATCGTGAGACCACGATAATCTCGGAACGATCGTACGAATTGTCCATCAACTAATAAGACCAATTTGGCAGGAAAACAAAGGGGAGCTGCCTGCTTGGCCCTGCAAACATAGATAGATTGCACTGGGACCGACAAAGATTTTTAACCTGGCCAATCAATTTCCGACAGATGTCGGCCGAAAAATCGTAAAATGTACGATCGTTCGAATCCAACTAACCGTACAATAATTTTGAAGGATTGGTCGGACTTCGCTAAAATCGGTCGTTCGGCAAGAGAAATGTTTGCGTCTATGGGGAGCTTAAGAAACAGTTACCCGTCTTTGTCTTCCATATCACATGAAGAAGTATTCAGTCACACAGGTGTTTAGTTTCAAAGTGCCCATCCTGACCTGACTATGATTTTAACTTTACTCACTCAAGATTCTGAGTAACTTCAATGCACAATGCATGGAAAGTGCTCAGAACTGGCAGAGATGGCAGCTACATACTGAGATCTGATACTTGTTGCATAAGCATTAGAGCATAGAAGGTCACTAAGATATTATTTCTCACCATCATTACTTCCATGTCTTAGAGTTACATTTATCAACATTCTAATTTTAGTGGTGTTAGAGGTTCTTGAAACCACGGATAAACGAATGTTCTCTAAAACCACAAATGCCATATCATTTATTAAAAGATCAGAATATAAAAAACATGGATTTAAAAAAATGCACTAAAAGGTGCACTAAAAAATATGAACCTTGAAAAACTCAAAATGATCATGTTTTTCAGACAATTAGGGGCACATTTACTATTAGTCAAATATCGAGGGTTAATTAACCCTCGATATTCGACCGTCTAAGTAAAATTCTTCGACTTCGAATCTTGAAGTCGAAGGATTTACCGCATTTCCTTCGATCGAACGATCGAAGGAAAAATCGTTAAAGGACTTTAATCCATCGATCGAACGATTTTCCTTCGATCAAAAAAAGCTAGGAAAGCCTATCGGGACCTTCCCCATAGGCTAACATTGGTGCTCGGTAGGTTTTAGGTGGCGAAGTAGGTGGTCGAAGTTGTTTTTTAAAGAGATAGTACTTTGACTATCGAATGGTTGAATAGTCAAAGGATTTTTACTTTGAATCGTAGTCGAAGGTCAAAGTATTTTTTATTCTAATCCTTCACTCGAGCTAAGTAAATGTGCCCCATACTAGTGAAAAATCAGAAAACCCTTTAAAGTCCATGGCTAAAAAAAAGGTTCAGTAGGCTCTGTGCAGCTACCATTGACTTCTGAAAGGATCTCGACTGCTTTTACTTGTTGAAGTTTCTCATGCTTTTTACACTTGATTAATCTTGATTTTTCAGGGTCTTACAGAAATTTTAAAAACCATGAATTGTTAGAGAAAAAAATAGTTAGAATTGAAGTAAATTGGCCCCTACTCTTTTAAGATACACAGCTCCAGAATCTCCTAATCCACTGAAAGTTTATGTAGCAATTGCAAGTAAAGTATCTCATAGGAGTAACCCTCTCGTGGAGGTCACCCACTAAGACACTGACAGTGATCCCCCACCAATGGCTCACCCCCTAAGACAGTGATCCCCAACCAGTGGATGTTGCTTTCAGTGACCTCAAAGCAGGTGCTTATTTTTGAGGCAAGTTTTGGTTGTATAAAATCTAGCTGTACTGTCAGATAGAACCTCTTGTAGACTGCCAGTGCACATCGGGGCTAATAAATAGTCAATCACAGCCCTTATTTGGCTTCCTCAGGGAATTTTGCTCCCTAACTCTTCTTAGTTTGAATGTGGCTCACAGGCAAAAGAGGTTGGGGACCCCTGTCCTAAGATCTTCATGTGATTCCTATGCATTTAAAAGCTGAGAAGTTTGCTTCCTCCATGACCCATAAACATTGCTAAACAACGGTGCCAAAAAGTCCTTAAAGGTCAGTTTTAGAGAACAGGAATGGATGACCAAAGGGACATATACAATTGATAGAGACATAAAAACCATTAAATGACACATTAACTACCAATATCTAGCAGATGAGATAAGCAACTAGACCACCTGATAAATCTGTAAAACATTTCAGGACTCATCCAAACAGCTTCATGGGTTTAGTCCATTTGAACGAACTATACTAGTGAAACCTTTTTGAGATTGCCATGAGAGTCCATTTGCTTCAAATCTCTACTTCGTAGTAGACAACAATTCATGACCTTGATGAATGAAAACCTTCATAGATGTAAATTGCCAACTTCCTATACATAATTAAATTGCAGCAGGGACATACAAAAAATAGTTTAGGGAGTTACATCTGGAACAGCCACATTTCCAAAAACCATGATAATTTGTAGACTTAGATTACATTTCTATAATACAATACAGGAATGCTTCAGACTTTGATAGCATGACAAAATGCATATACAACAAATGAACTAAATGATGTTGTTGGGTCACTGTATATTGTAGTCCCTTTTTTTAAGTTTTTTTTTTAAAAAAATGTCTGAGAGATTCAACATTGTTTCTGCTCCAAATGGTACTAAAGTCAAGATAATATTGAATCCACACCCTTATGTACTGTATCTTTTATTCTTTTGTACAGGAACACCTGAAAGTGACACTGTTTGTAGACCATGTCCTGAAGGAACATTCTCAGATGCAACATCAGCAACTGCAAGATGCCAGAGACACACAGACTGCAAAAAGCTGGGCCTCAAGGTGGTCTACCAGGGTGATTCAGAACATAATGCACTGTGTCAGCCTGATGGATCATTCTGTGAAATAGGTAACATAAATGAAGTGTATTGTTTATTGGGGGACACTGCTTATCAAACTGTTTGGCTATTTTACTGAATATCCCTCTACAATAAAGACTATCCTTGTCTAAAGTTGGCCATATGAGTAAAGATCTGCTCATTTGGTGAGGTCAACAAATGAGCAGATCTTTCTCAATATGCAACGTCGGACTGGGGGGCCCCAGCCGCAAAGTTCTCACTGCACTCCCCCCTCCCTTCCCTGGAGCGCACGCACACTTGTACCTTTTCTGTGCATCAGCGCGACCAGGTTCATGGAGAAGGTGCAGAGAAGAGTTCTGGGAGCAGATCTGGGCCACTGCAGCGGGGCCCCATACCATCCCCGGCCCCAGCTGCAAAGTTGTCTCTGCACTACCCCTTCCCGGAGCGCACGCACACGTGTTCCCTTTCTGCGCGACTGGGTTCAGGGAGGAAGTGCAGAGAGAGAGTTCAGGGACCGGATCTGAGCCAGTGGGGCCCAAAAGAGGCCGGGCCCACCGGTTTTTTCCCGACCCTGCCAATATGCTCACATTGAGTTGGGCGAAATTGGCCAATCCGATCGTTTTGCACTTGGGCAACAGAAAAGGCAAATATATAGTGAGATCAGCAAGCTTGCTGACTGATGCTTTCCTGGGCATTGTAATGTGGCCATTATTAGTGATTGGTGGTACAATGTATTGTAGGATGCTTGAGGCTTCAAATTTGAAAGCAAAGAAAACTTTTAAGTCATACGTATGTAGTCTGCAACCCTCTGGTTGGGCTGCAAGTTGAGCATCCTTTCTGGGGTCATGTTATATAAGGTCTAATGAACTCTTGCAATTAATCAGCAGGTAGCATTTACTCGTCACCTGTTTAAAAGTAGGTTGAATGGGTTACCGAACCACGACAAACTTAGCACATTCAGTAGTCTTAGTAGCACAAGATAATGATGCTTGAGATTGTGGGCCAGTTCATATCTGCCCTGCCATGCCCTGCTCTAAAGAGTTCCAGTACTGTTGGGAAAAATAGACCATTCCTATAATTAGTCTTAAATAGCGATGGTTGAATTTATTCGCCAGGTGTGAATTTGCGGCGAATTTCCACGTTTCGCCAGCCGCGACAAAGTTTTTTTGGCGCTGGCGACAATTTCAACCTCATCGCTAGTCTTAAACATCCTGCCATATTTTTGGTCAGAGCTTTAGTTGTTTCTCAAGGAATCCTGCATGTCTTAATACAATCTAAATCACCATTTTAGGATATGATTGTGTCAAGATATATTTAAAGCAATGTACTTTTTATTAGGCAAACTGCCCCTAAACCACCCTCAGACTAGTGCTACTTACTCCTAGGGTTAGGGACACGTCTGTAGGTCACAATAAGCTGGAGCCATTTTGATCCTTCAATAGACTGCAGTACAAACTGTGTGATTGCCCATGAATGCAACCTCTGGTAGGATTGCACCACCTTTAATAAAAATAAAAGATAAACATCCCTGATTTAATTTTCCATTTGCTTTCCCTTCAGACATCACACTTTGTGAAGAAGCTTTTTTCCGATTCGTTCCTAACAATTGGTTAACAGTGATTGCTCAAACATTGCCAAACACCATGATCTCATCGCAACCTATAGATGGTGTTCAAGAGAAGTTGTACCCTCAAGAACAGAAGTTTCACGTGTTGAAATTATGGAAAGATCACAACAGAGAAAGTGAATCAGGCAAATTTTTGTTTCAAGGTAAGGCGTCATGAATACTTTTAACACTTGAGAAGAGATTTGTAATAGTTTACCCTGGTGGTCTAGTGGCTTACCCTGGTAGTCTAGTGGCTGGCGGGGGCGTGGGGGCGCCTTCATTGCCAGTTCTCCTATGAGAACCTCCTGGGTTCACGCACCAGCGTGATGACGTCATCCTGCTTTGGTGCGAAATTCAAACAAAGCAACACTGAAAATGTAGGAAAATGTCATCTTTCCTTTATCTTCTGCAGATCTCCAAGTTTGTGAGAAAAGAGTATCAAGGCAAATTGGCCGTTTGAACATGACTACTAGTCAACTGTGGACTTTAATGCAAAGCTTGCCTGGAAAGAAGATCAGCAAAGGGGAGGTAGAGATCACAGTGAAGGTTTGCAGGCAACCCGACCAAGTCTTAAAGCTCCTCAATCTGTGGAGGAACAAAAATGGCGGTGATACCATTAACCTCCTTAAGGTCATCAAAACCAATCGGCTTCCCAAAATGTTGCGTAGGACCATTAAGAAACTTGAACGATTTCTTAATAGTGATGCTATGTACAGACTGTACCAGAAATTGCTTTTGGAAATATTTGGAAGCCAAACGCAACCGGCTAAGGTGGACTATAAATAAGTGTTTTTTTACCCAGAAACTGGAATTCTATTCTGGTGTCTACTGAATAAGCTCTTAATTTATGAGTGTGTATGTATAAAGATATAAATATATGTAGATAAATATAAAGTGTGTAAGTGCGTGAGTATTTTTATCATAGGTGACTTCATTACCTGGAAGTATGCTTGTTTGTGTGTATTTAATAAAAGGAACCTCTTCCTGGGGCCACATAGATCGAAAAGTTGACTTTCCGAATTCCATATCAGTTCTCTGTATTTATTACCCTTTTTTATTATAGAAATTTATTTTAACTTATTTGTACGGAAATCCATATTCAGTTGGATGTATATTCTGCTGTGTCAAGTCTCACATCTTCTTTCTTACTATACTTGTATTCTCGTGTAATTGTTTTAGATTTTTACAGGAAGTTGTAAAAGTTTTTTTTCCATTGAACTGTATGTGATTTTATTTACAAAAAGTAAATGATTGACAATTAATAAGAGCTTGTATTGTCAGTATTTTTTTTTTTGCAAGAATGGGGAACAAAGGCCAAATTCACTAAGCACCGAAGCGCCGAACGCTAGCGTTAATTCGCTAGCATTTGGCATTTTTCGCTACTGCGCAAATTCACTAACGAACGCTGGCGTAATTTCGCTAGTGTTACTTCGCACCCTTACGCCAGGCGAATTTTCGCTAGCGACGTAACTACACAAATTCACTAACTTGCGCAGTGTACTGAACGCTACCGCCACCTCAGACCTGGCGAAGCGCAATAGAGTAGATAGGGATTGTTTCAAAAAAAGTCAAATTTTTTTCCAAGTCCCAAAAAACGCTGGCGTGTTTTCTACATGATGGGTGATAGGCTAAAAAAGATCGAACAAATTTTTGGGGCTCCCCTCCTTCCCCCCTACATTTCCTGACTCATGGGAACTTACCTAGACAGTGGGCACATGTGTAGGGCAAAATAATTATTTTTTTTGCTGATTTGAAGGTTTTCTAGGCATTTGAAGTGGTGATACGTGTTCCTCCATTGAAATTTGAATTTTGCGCCGTATGCAAATGAACCATCACTAGCGAAACTGCGCTTCGCTTGGCGAATTAACGCTAGCGCAACTTCGAAGACTTACGCTACCCCTGTGCGCAACTTCGGATTTTAGTGAATTTGCGGAGCGCTGGCGAAAATACGCCTGGTGAAGTGTGGCGAAGTGTGGCGAAGTGCGGCGAAGTTGCGCCTGGCGCAACTTCGCATCTTAGTGAATTTGCCCCAAAGTTCTTGAGGGTTGTGGAGCCAAGCATCTCCGGAGGGGCATCGACATAATCTGTAACAAACTTGCATACAAATGTAGGCATACATGTTTTATAAAAAATACCCTCTACTGCTAAATATAAGGATATTCTAAGTCACCAATGAGTTCCATGTCCATGTAGAAGCATGAGGCTGAAGGCCAGGGCATTTACCTGCTGGTTATAAGGCAAACCTGAGAATTCTTCACTTAATATGTGGAAGACACTGGGAAACTGGGATTTTGCAGTACATTCAGGGCTGGATTTACATAGTGGGTGCCCCTAGGCCCACTGCCGTTAGTCTCCCCTGTCCCCCCCTTTATTTTTGCAAATTTTCATCATCAATGGGGATTGGGGCATGGGAAATTTAAAAAATGATTGTATCTCCAGAGCATCCCCAGTGTTTTTGAACCAATGTGGGTGTGGTTGGGCAGCATGCTGCCCCCCTAAAATCCTGCCGCCCTATGCCCGGGCCTAGATGGCCTTTCCACAAATCCGGGCCTGAGTACATTTCCTTTCCCAAGGTACCTCTCCTTGGAAAAGGCTGAGGCTTCCATCTAAAAGGAACAAACATAAGACTTTCTCTCGCACAGGGGCAACAAACTTGTAATTCTATCAGAATCCACCTCTTGGTGCTTTAGGGTCTAGCTCACTGGAGTTCAGAGGCCAAGGAAGCTTTCAACTTTAACTAACAGAA
Source organism: Xenopus petersii (assembly GCA_038501925.1). Classification (NCBI taxonomy): domain Eukaryota; kingdom Metazoa; phylum Chordata; class Amphibia; order Anura; family Pipidae; genus Xenopus; species Xenopus petersii. Next base: position 16,032,761 of record CM076682.1, read on the forward strand.
CTAGGGATGCACCGAATCAACTATTTTGGATTCAAAACCCTTGAATCCTTCGTGAAAGATTCGGTTGAATACCGAACCGAATATGCATATGCAAATTAGGGATGGGAAGGGGGAAACATTTTTTACTTCCTTATTTTGTGACAAAAAGTCACACAATTTCCCTCCCATAATTTGCATATGCAAATTGGGATTCGGTTCAGCCGGGCAGAAGGATTCGGCTGAATCCGAATCCTGCTGAAAAAGGCTGAATCCTGGCCAAATCCCGAACTGAATCCTGGATTCCTGCATCCCTAAACAGAACACATTTCACCATTGTAGTAAATGTATATTTGTGGATGGGTGTGCAAATGTGTATTTCAAAGGTGCTGTTTAGGCTAAAATATCACTGCCTCCCTCCTACCTGACACAGCAAGGCTGGCTAATTCAGCACTGAGAAGCAGTTGGCTACTACTAGCTGCTTGGCTCAATGCTAGACTTCTGGGTTAATCTTCCCTGTGCAACTGGCAAAACACTAAGAACTACAGTCATTTCCTTCTGCCAACTCCATAGAACAAAATAATCTGTATGGCTGCCAGCACTCGTATACAGTCAGGCAGTAGCAGCCAGGAAAATATACAGGGTCATGATTGGATAACCCTGTATGAATATATAATAAGCCAGTACAGCTGGCTCTGGCCTGGATGGAAGTAGAGAGCAACATGCCTGATACTGCTTATAAAAAAATTAAAAAAAACAGTAATGAAAAATATTTTTTCAGGCAAAAAGTATTAAATATTTTTAAAAAATTAATAATTTAATGTAACAATTTTATTACTATATATTTGAAATATTTAATATTAACATATGTACAATAGATGGATGTATACATACAGGTTCCATACAAGAAACAATACACGAAAAAAGGGCCCTGCTCTACAATATAAAAGGAAAATAAGTACTGTATAACAGGCATGGTTTGGGAATATTATTTATTCATATGAAGTTTTTTTTTTGGCTAATATGGGCCTGTTTCAGGGAGTTGTGCTTCTACTTTCTGCGGTGGCCCTTCTTCCTGTGGTCATTGTTAAGCTTTAAAAATATCTGTCTGGTCAATTAAGCTTCTGACTGTATTACCCAGTAAGCACCTTCAAACAGTGGAGTTATCCCAACACTGAGACATCTTGATCTATAATTTACCCCACACAGTCTCCATGTGCTTGTGAAATTGGCTTAAAAGGCAGCGAAGGTGAGAAGTGAAACATTTGAAAATGGAAATGCTTGTTTCATTGGAATCTCATTCATGGATATACTACACACGCTATCGAATGCATCCATCTAACACTGCTGGTTTAATGAGATGTGAGGCCCCTAGGTTATACTTTCCATAGGTCCCCCTAGGCTGCTCCAAATCCCAAAAGTTTAGAAGTATACAACATTTAACCAGGGCCACGGGTGCACCTGGAGGTCTAGCTTTTCAATTGTTATTTTTATTTCATTTTCTGATGGCCATCATATCTGAGTAGCACCTATTCACTTAAAGGGCATGTAAAGGCAAAAAAATAAAATCCCATTTTTACTTTCTGTAATGAAAAAGAAATCTATCTCCAATATACTTTAATTAAAAAGTGTGTACTGTTTTTATAAGAAACCTGACTGTATGCAGTGAAATTCTCCCTTAATTTACTGCTGTGGATAGGAATTGTCAGATGGTCCCTAACTGCTGAGCAGGGAAACAATCATACTTATGAACAGCAGGGGGAGCCCCCGCCTTACTTCCCAGCCATGCAGAACTCAAGCAGCTTTGTTTATGACGATCCCTAAGCAGCCCAGACCACACTGAGCATGTGCACAATCTTAGTCTTGCAAAGATGTATAACAAAGTTACAAGATGGTGACCCCCTGTAGCCAACTTTGAAAACATAAATTATTTGTTTGATTAGGCTTGTGGTGCAGTAAGTTCATGTTTATATATAGTATACAAAATACAGCATTTCTAGCCTTATTCTATTTGAGACTTTACATGCCCTTTAAGCATCGAGCATCCTACATAAAATACAGGTATAGGATCCGTTATCCGGAAACCCGTTATCCAGAAAGCCCCAAAATGACGGGAAGGCCATCAAATAATTCTTAATTTCAAAAAGAATTTACTTGATCCAAATTAAGATATCCTACTGGGTTTGTTCACCTTTGAGATAACTTTTAGTATGATGTAGAGATTGATATTCTAAGACAATTTGCAATTGGTTTTCATTTTTTATTAATTAAGGTTTTTGAGTTATTTAGCTTTTTATTCAGCAGCTCTTCAATTTGCATGTTAACTAATCTGGTAGCTGGGGTCCAAATTACCCTAGAAACCATGCATTGATTTGAATAAGAGACTGGAATGTTCTGTCCCCACATGAAGGCGAATGAAGGTATAACTAATAGTAGCTGTGTGACTTCCTACCTTCGTATCCAAGCAGTGGGGCAGACCGGACCGGCAGATGCTCAGGTTGGATGGATCCAAACGTAGACACAGGGATGAAATCAGCCTGAGTTTATTTGATCCAGAATACAACAATATATGATGATACAATACTGTTCTGTAGTAGTGGTATCAATACTGTCCTGTAGATGACTTTCCTGAGGCTAACTGCTGGTCAAAAACTGATGCCTTCACAAGCCCAAAATGTCTGAATGTCCAGTCACACAGTAATGAGGCACTTAAAATGGCTGCAGGAAGTGACAAGGACAGAGCTGGCAGAAAACCACACCCTGAGAGGAAAAACTTTACTAACAAGAACAGAGGTGTGCAGCATGCACATTTTGTCCAGCAGAAAGCAGCAGTACAACAATGCACAGAAAATAACATAGATAAGAAGGTTTGATAATAATGAAGCAATTAACTATGAGGAGAACAGCACACTCCCCGTCTGAAATTTACTTTGGAGATTTCACTATGACGAATGTCCATGAAATATAACACAAACCTGCAACAAAACATGTTAGAATGCAATAAACATAATAATATAGTTGGCTTTCTTGGCTTGTAATGGAGAAAATGTCTATAGTTCAACTTCAGTCCTGTTCATCCTTCAGGAACGTTCTCAATTGGTAATATCAAAATGAGTTCGTTAATTGGCCTTGCGAAAGTTTTAAGCTCGCCCTTCCTGAAGATCTTCAACTCCACTTTTCGGACTTTGCCGTCCTCGCTAGGAAAAACCTTTGTAATCAGTCCGATAGGCCAGGCAATCCTTTCGGTTTGTTGCTCCTTCATCAATACAAGGTCTCCTTCTTTCAAGTTTGGTTTTTGATGTTGCCATTTTCTTCTTCCTTGAAGAAGATTGAGATACTCCTTTCGCCATCTGTTCCAGAAGTAATCCGCCAGGTATTGTACACGTTTCCAGTGTTTTTGGTAGATATTCGCGTGAGTGAATTCTCCACTAGGCATTAGTATATTCTCAGTTTTTTGGGTAAGTAGAGTAGCTGGAGTCAGTATGGCTGGTGTTTCAGGATCCATAGACACTGGCACAAGGGGTCTTGAATTGATAATAGCCGAAACTTCAGCAAGAAGGGTGACAAGAGTCTCATGTGTGAGTCTTGAAGAGTTTACATCCATCAACATAGAATTTAAGATGTTGCGTGAGATCCCGATCATTCTCTCCCAGGAACCCCCCATATGGGAACTATGAGGAGGATTGAAGATCCAGGTACAACCTTTCTCCGCCAACTGATCTTGAATGGGCTTAGTGTCGATGTTCAGTTCTCTACAGGCTCCAATGAAGTTACTTCCTCGGTCTGACCTCAACTGTTTCACTGGTCCTCTGATTGCGAAGAACCGTCTTAAGGCATTAATGAAACTGGATGTGTCCATGGATTCTAACACCTCTATGTGAACGGCTCGCACACTCATGCAAGTAAATAGCACAGCCCAACGTTTACTGTTTGCGTGACCGCCACGGGTTCTGTGTGCGGACACCATCCATGGCCCAAAGACGTCCAGGCCAGTATAGGTGAAGGGCGGTTCTGAACATAGTCTATCTGCAGGCAAATCGGCCATTTGTTGGTGTAGCAGTTTCCCTCTGGCTTTGCGACAGTGCACGCAGTCATGCAGTATTCGGGCTACAAGTTTTTTCATACCTATAATCCAAAGACCTGCAGACCTTAACTTGCCTTCGGTGATTTGTCTGCCCTGGTGTTCAGCCTTTTTGTGGTAATGTCGGATCAGCAACACGGTGATATGATGTTTGCTGGGAATAATTAGAGGATTTTGTTCTGCAACTCCTAGGTGGGCTTTATTCAAACGACCACCAACTCTGAGCAGGCCAAAACTGTCTATAAATGGATTTAGGTTGGCAAGAGGACTTTTTATAGGAATCTGCTGTCTGTTGTGCAAGCACTTCCATTCTATGTTAAATTCTCCCTGCTGGACATGACGTATTATGAGAGACTCGCTATGAGAAATGTCCTCAGCAGAGAAGGGTTTATGGCAGACATGCCAACCATGACAATCTTTATCTTCCTGGGTATTGTGATAACATCTAGCGATGTGCACTAACCTTGCAATAGTTCTGATGAGTCTCATCCAACAGGAGAAACGTTCAAAGCGATGACAATGAAGGCTGGAGGTTTGCCTTGCTTCGGTGACTAATGCACTAACTTCAGCGCGGATTTCTGGATCATTATCCGGATCCTGGATGCTGAAATCTTCCTGTACACATTCATCCGCCTCTCTTAGCAGAAACTCTGGACCTGTAAGCCAAGAAGAGTTAGTAAAAGAACATATAGACATAGGCCTGGTGGCATGATCTGCTGGATTGAGTTCGGATGGTACATAGTGCCATTGTTCAGGTTTGGAGGACCTCCTGATTCTCTCTATGCGGTTACTGACATGATTGTTCGGGAGTCTTACCCTGGTGGCTCGGAAGGGTAATGGAGAAACCCAGTGATTGGTTTTGTCTTTAAAGAACTCACTGTCCATTATCTTGACAAACTCTCTGTCTTCTACTGACAAGGCTACTTTATCGTCATCTTTGGTTGTGTGAAAGACCGATCTCCCCAAGTTGTCAGCAAAGAGGGGAGAAATGATGTCAGGTGGTTGTATGAGGTCTGGAGACTTCTCTTTCACTTCATAGTGATGAGGACACGGCTTAATGCGAGTTGTGCGTCCATCTCCACACACGTACGTTTTGAAGGAGTTAATTCTTGGTTGATCCAAGCATACGTTTCCTATGACTACCCATCCCAAGTCCAGTCTCTGGGCATATGGGGCGTAGTCGGGACCATTACATTGTTGGCGCACCTTGTGCACCCTTAGATTGTCTCTGCCGAGCAGGAGTAGAATCTCTGCGTTGTTGTCCATAGGTGGGATAACGTTGGCAAGGTGCCTTAGGTGAGGCTGGTGAAATGCAGCTTCTGGGGTAGGGATCTCATCCCTATGGTTAGGTATTTGATCGCATTCGATCAGTGTTGGTAGGGGTATTTCTGTATTCCCATTGATGGGAGAAGCAATGAATCCTTGTGCCCTCCTTCCGCTAGTCTCTATGCGGCCCGAGCAGGTGTTTAAGATGTAGGGTTCTGATGGTCCCTCTATTCCAAAGGCATCGAAGAATTTAGGTCCTGCTAGGGACCGGTTGCTTTGGTCGTCAATGATAGCATACATTTTTACTGCCTTTTCTGGTAGTCCCTCTGGATGGACCTTGATTAGGCATATTCGGGCACAACATTTCTCACTCTGGCTGTCGCCACATACTTCCAAACATGAGCAGGAAATGGCGGTGGCTGTGTTAGCGTGATTCTGAGGCTCCCCGCCATGACTTGGAGCAGGACTGGTGGTGAAGACAGCTGGTGAGTCTCTGGTGAGCGGAATTGGGTGCATAGCTGAGGCATGTCTTTCACTATGACACTCCTCACACTTGATGATGGATTTACAGTCCTTAGCCATGTGCTCCAATGAAGCGCAGCATCTGAAACACACCCCAAGCTCGCTGAGGACTTTCTTCCGCTCCTGTATGGTTTTAGATCTAAACCCCCTGCATTTGTTCAGTGAGTGCGGTTTTTTATGAATGGGACACTCACGATTGAAGGACTTGTCTCCTGACGAGGTATGGTACTGTTTACCCGTGGGTGCTGCAGGTGATGGTAGGTTAGTCTTTCTGACACTCACGCTGCTCTTAAAGTCTCTGTTTTTATGCAAGACACTTTCATACCTTGAAGATGGTGTCGCTGAAGCTGTAGTGTTGAACTCCAGGAAATCAAGGCTGGGGTCATTCCTCATCTGGGACTGTTCATCAATGAATCTGCAGAAATGAATAAATGGGGGAAAGGTGACGTCATGCACTCTTTTGTACCTTGAGACCGATGCCGCCCACTTTTCTTGCAGACTGTAGGGTAACTTCACGACAATTGGGTTCACCCCATGGGCTGTATCCAGGTAGCACAGGCCGGTCAAGCGAGTGTCTCTTTTGGCAAGTTCTAATTCCATGAGCAGATCACTCAAATCCTGAAGCTTATGGACATCTTTGAGATTGATCTTTGGGACATTCTGCAGTCTCTTGAATAGGGCTTTCTCTATTGCTTCTGCACTGCCGAATGTACGTTCGAGTCTCTGCCAGGCGGCAGCGAGACCTGCTTCCGCTTGTCCCACATAGACAGTTCTGAGGCTCTTAATACGACTTGTGGAGCCTGGGCCCAGCCATTTGATCAAGAGGTCGAGCTCCTGCTCTGCGGTCAGGTTGAGGTTGGCAATAGCGGCTTTGAAGGTTGCTTTCCAGGCTCTGTAGCTCTCTGCACGGTCATCAAATTTTGAGAGACTTGTGTTAATTAGCTCTCTGCTCACCATAAACCTGGCAAACTCGGACATATCCGATTTCTCACTGCTTGTTGCCATGACAACTTGTGATGCCCCCAGGGCGTGTGGGCTGCGTGGCGTGAAAGGGTGAGATGCTTCCGGGTAGAATGATGTTGCTGCAGGGTTGAGCTGTGGTCTAGCCTCTGTAGATTGTGATGACTGCTGCTTGAGCTGTGGCGGTAGGCCGGGAAATGCCAGGTGGCCCTTTTGCTGTAACACCTGTCCTTGAGAGGGCACAGCTGGGTGAACGTCATCAGGTTGCTCAGGTGCTGTGGGTGGCACTGTAGGTAGAATTGACTTGAAGGTTTCAGTGTTGTCGGCTTGGACGGTACTGCAAACTGGGGGTGGTGCAGGTAACTGTTTCAGTACATAGTCACTGGTGCGATCAGCTGGATCATCTATCTCCTGTGGTGGCAAGCAGACTGGGTCAGGGCCTTGGCTCAATGCTTGCTCAAGTAGTCTTACTTTAGCTAATGCAATTTCCTCTTCCATCTCTGATTCAAGAATCTTTATCCGAGCCTCTGCTTCTGCCCTCTTAGCCTCTGCGTCTGCTTCTTTTTCAGTGAAGGAGCGTCTCACCTTGGATTGCTCTGCATTTATGCGGGCCTCTAGTAGTCGGTCGCTTAAAGCTGAGCTTCTTGAGCACGATGATCTGTATGACCGAGAGGAATGTTTAGATGAATTTGATCTGTGGGATCTAGTTTCTTGCAGATGGGAGATACGGAGTTCCGCTTTATCTTTAGCACGCTGCACCATGGCGTCTCTTTGTCTATCTATTAATTCTGCCTTGCTTAGTTCTGACAGGGCTTCATCAATATTAACATCTTTTAGAAAGGTTATATACTTGGTGGACAGTCTCTTATATCTTTCATGAGCTGTATTCAGCCGTTCTATAGCAACTTGTAAGCTTGTGGCATCACCTGAGGATTTAAGTCCTGACATGATGGAGGAGACTCGTTCCCATAGCTCTTCCAGGCTATCGCATAGCTCATCTTTCCTGGTTTGATAGTTTTCTCTGACCTTTATTGTCGGTTTGAGCGAGCGTCTTGATCGCACGACTTGGTCTGCTGGAAGTGTGGAATCTGGTTCCTGTTCTTCATAATGATCAGTATCAGGTTGCATTATCATTGTTTCATCACTGGGGAACTGTGGGAGGTCTTTTTCAGCCATTTTGATTTAAGGTGCGCTGTCTCTTTAAGAAAATAAACTTTTGAATTGGGGGCTGAAAATAGCAGTGCGGCTCCGCTGAGGCACCCTGACAAGGTTCCTCAAGTGTTTTCGGTGAATTGCGGGGTTTGGTAGTTTGGGGACCCTGCGTGCATTCACAATTCTGTACTATGCGAGCAAAGGTTAATACAGGATGTAGAAAATGGCTTGATGGGTTGAGGAGGACTTTCAGGTGAGAGTCTATATACTGCAGACACGTGGTGCTTTGGGCAGATTTGCTGCAGGTGGGCCTGTTGCCAGGGAGATTTCTGAGTATGGTACTGAACTGTGAGGTAATCTGTGGCTTGGGGTATGGGCATTAAGGCAGTTTTTGACTGTTCTGTCCCCACATGAAGGCGAATGAAGGTATAACTAATAGTAGCTGTGTGACTTCCTACCTTCGTATCCAAGCAGTGGGGCAGACCGGACCGGCAGATGCTCAGGTTGGATGGATCCAAACGTAGACACAGGGATGAAATCAGCCTGAGTTTATTTGATCCAGAATACAACAATATATGATGATACAATACTGTTCTGTAGTAGTGGTATCAATACTGTCCTGTAGATGACTTTCCTGAGGCTAACTGCTGGTCAAAAACTGATGCCTTCACAAGCCCAAAATGTCTGAATGTCCAGTCACACAGTAATGAGGCACTTAAAATGGCTGCAGGAAGTGACAAGGACAGAGCTGGCAGAAAACCACACCCTGAGAGGAAAAACTTTACTAACAAGAACAGAGGTGTGCAGCATGCACATTTTGTCCAGCAGAAAGCAGCAGTACAACAATGCACAGAAAATAACATAGATAAGAAGGTTTGATAATAATGAAGCAATTAACTATGAGGAGAACAGCACATGGAATATGAATCGGAGAGGACTGATTCGAAGGATGAATAATAAAAATGTGCAATAACAATACATTTGTAGCCTTATAGAGCATTTGCTTTGTAGAAGGGGTCAGTGACGCCCATTAAAAAGCTCCAAAGAGTCAGAATACCTGTACCTGTACCTGATGGCCCTTAAATAAGAATAAAGAGACACAAAAGAGAAGGATTTTTTTTCTGTAAAAGGGAAAATGTAGAAGAAATAAAATATTTACAACCTCGGAGTAAAGTGGTCAGGCAAGAGAGGTCAACAAGACTTGAGAGGAGAAATGCAGATCCAATCAGTTGCCCGAAATCACCTTGGAGGAAGGAGATATAAAGTTGAATTGACTCCCCCTCCCCAACAAGACTGATCCAGTTACAACAACATGTTTTAACTGATTTCATTTGCTGGTAAATAATTGGATTTTCTTAAAAAGTGTCGTGTTCAATCAACGTCCCTTTAGTTGCCCACGGGTCCACAGCAACTGCTCAAACAGATGGTGAGATAGATGGGGGCCTAAGATTTCCAAGTCTATTCTAGTTTCAGTTTCACTAAACAGTATTTATTTATCCTAACTTGTTTAATGCGTTTTTATGCACAGTGTGAAGCGGTTTTTGTTAGCAGCTAATTAATTGGCTTTTCTTAGCAGGTATCTTTACTGAAGTGTGATTTCACTGGATTTATCAAGTGGAAAGTATTGTGTTTTCAATATTTTATCTTATTTTGTTTCAATTAAGCGGGATACTATGAAGACCTTCTGTCCTCAACTGAATATGTCTGTCTTGAGTAAAAGAACATATGAAGGCTAGTGATGGGCGAATCTGACCGGTGCAGTTTTCTGCTGATAGGGACAGCGGCCCGGGGTTTCAGGTAAGTCGATACAATCACTTGGGGGTGCCTAACATTTAGCAGCCCCAAGTGCAAGAACACTTTCCTTCTACTTTAATAAAAAAAAACCCTACCCCCCTACCCTACATAGAACCCCCTTTCGCCCCAGACTAGCTGCCCCGCAGGCAAATGCCCCTAACTCTTTACTTACCCCTTCGTGCAGATTCTGTCCAATGGAGTTCACAGGCGCCATCTCCTTCTCTCTTCGGAATGAGACAGGCGAATCGGTGCATGTGCAATTTTCATGACAACTGCGCATGCCCCAAAACGAATAAAAATTGCCGAATCGCCAGTCTCATTCCGAAGATTACCGAAGCGGCTGAAGATGGCGTCCGTGAACTCCACTGGACAGAATCTTTACAAAGGGGTAAGTAAAGAGTTAGGAGCACTTGCCCGGGGCAGCTAGGCTGGGGGGGGTCTGTGTAGGGTAGGGGGTGGGTTTTTTTTATTAAGGGTTTGTGTCTCCTTTAAGAGTGAAAACATAGTCTGCCGGAGTGAAATCCTTCCACTCCACTACTGATTTTTATGAGTTATTGGGGGGCATATTTATCAATGGGTGAGAGTGAGTGATGGAATATAATAGAGAGTGGTAGAATTTCACTCTGGTGGACTGTGGTTCCAGAATTCTCATATAAGCAGGTCAAAAAAATCCCATTAGAATACAAGGGTACGCACCCATCTTAAAGACACGATACATAATATTTCATCTCCAACAAACTGGATTGCTATAGCATTTAGTCTTTTCCCCTGGAATTGCACATGGTTCAAGAACCCTGCATCATGGATATGGCGGATGGAGAGAGAAAAAGTTCAAGAAGGGGCAATGGTAATGGATGATCTGACTTAACCTACTGCAGGTTGTTCTCCAAACATAGTTTGCAAATGCATACAGGGTCAAAGAAAAATCTGTACCAAAATGTTTCACACCTGGGATCATCTACATCAGAGGAAAGGGGATTTCATCATCAGCATAGCAAGACTTTGCACAAACCCTGCAGTTAACCCTATGGCTGATATTAAGGTAGGGAGATTGTCAGCCGTGCTCTTGCAGAACGAGTCTCCAAAGCAGGACTAATTATTGATTCAATTTATGTGGAATTTTAAACACTTTACACACCTGGAACCACATGCCTGTAGGAAGCTATTCATTCTTTATAACTGAAACTGGATGGATGTCGTGTGCTTGTGTAGGCCATCAAGGCATTTCCAGCTAACCAGACCTTTTGTGGATTATTTATTAAAATTAGAATATATCTAATATTTTATTTAAAAAAAACACAACCAAACTACCATGCTTGATTTGAACTAATTTGTTAATAAAATAACTTGAATTAATCGTATCACAGAAAAACTCAATAAAATCCAGAGACAAAACCTATCCCTCTAATTTTTCGGGATTTTTTTCCCAAATCGCTCAATTTTTCAAGTTTTTACCCGAAAACCTTGAAAAAGTCAAATTATTGACCACAAAAACTTCAAATTGAGATAGGTGCCTCTTCCATTGACTTATACAGGACCTCGGCAGGTCTGAGATAAAGGAAATAACTCCCTATATGTCCAAACGAATCTGCTCACCCATCTGTATATTGCAAACCTCAATCACCATTTCTGTAAACCCTACTGCAAATTTAGTATGTTACCTAGGAAAGCATAGTATTATAGTATTATTTTATGCATTATGTTCTGTATTAGACCTGTAACATACTGAATATTTACAAGTAACTCTGATTTGATCACAGTATACGTATTTAGACATATTTTAATTGCTATGATGAATGAGACCCTTTGGCAGACATGTTAACCTACAGTAAATCAAACGTATGGCATACCAATGAAATCTCTGGCTTAATAAAAGCTTTGATCTTGCACATTTGTATTTGTTGATTTGACTCCCAAACATACTGGCGCCACGGCATAATTTATTGGTTGAACTCAGAGGAACAAATGCAATATCCTGCGTTTTTATTTATAGTTTTAATACAACAGAGCGCTAATTGTTTTCCACGTTATATGCAAATCGTGCATCCTATATCCGTGACTGTAAATCAGCTGGGTTTTGCCTCTCCCGGAACATATTTCATTTCTCTGGGATTTCTCTTTAGGTTTTAATCACAAAATATATGTACTGCAGAAATGTTATTTATCACTGGAATATCAAGGAGGCAATCTAGTTGAATGAATCAATTCTAACAAGATTTATAGTGTCAGACCCGAGTCGTTTGTTTCAGTTGAATGATGAAGTCTGATTAAGAATAAAGTGGAATGTGTGTATTTGGTAATATTAAGAAGAATTATGGTTGTTACTAACAATCTTTGTTAAAGATTTTGGTTTTCAAAGGGAAGTTCATCTTTGCCTGCTCTGCTCACTTTATTGAGTTAGTTAGTTTACTAACTAACTCAATAAACTACTTTCCTATTGGTTATTAAAAAGCTCTACAAATTCAATATTTATCAAGTGTAAAAGCCACAAAAACCTCTAACGCAAAACTTCTCCAGGTAAAAGTTGTCCTATAGAAGTCAACGGGAGCTGCGCTGATCCTATTGGACTGTTTTTAATCAATTCAGACTTTTAGAGGTTTTTGGATTTTTTTTTCCGGTAGGAATTGTCTGAAATACCTGAATTTTTAGAGGTTTAAAAGGTATTCATATTTCTTTTCAGATCGTTGAGCATTATTTTCTGTTTGTCCTTTTTTATTTGGATTTATAAATACATTTCATGACATTTGTAGTTTTAGAAAAAGTGAGTTAGTCGTGGTTTCAAAAACCCTTAAAACCACTAAAATGAGACAGTTGATAAACAGACCTCCACAGGTCTGATTTATTAAGCAGCAACTTTGATGCCAAAACTCCAAGAGCATGCGTCTTACTCTCATACTGTATATGCTGCCCCAGGCTGGTCTCTGTGTAAAGTCTATATAGCAATTGTATAGAAGCTTTTTGGAAATAATATGTTGATAACATTTGGGCAATAGTTGAGCAGCAGAGCAGTGGTTTGAGGAGTTTCCCTGGTGGTCCTGTGGGGGTGCGATGTGTACACCAGCTGCGTCCTCTCGTCATGTGCCAAATCCTGAATGATGCATGCTTGAGCCGCCTCCGGGTTTGTCGCAAGCGCTGCCGCTGACGTCAACATGTTTGGGACAAAGTTCAAATATTTAAAGGTAGGGATGCACCGAATCCAGGATTTGGTTCGGGATTTGGGCAGGATTCTGCCTTTTTCAGCAGGATTTGGATTCGGCTGAATCCTTCTGCCTGGATGAACCGAATCCTAATTTGCATATGCAAATTATGGAAAATCATGTGACTTTTTGTCACAAAACAAGGAAGTAAAACATGTTTTCCCCTGCAAATGCAAATTAGAATTCGGTTTGGTATTCGGCTGAATCTTTTGCGAAGGATTCAGGGGTTTGGCCAAATCCAAAATAGTGGGTTCGGTGCATCCCTATTTAAAGGTACCATGTCTCTTTTCACCTTGCCCAACGTAGGTCTATTTCATTAGTTCCTGGGTGAGATTTCTAAGTGTTTCTGATCTATTCTTGACCTTGCCTGTCCCTGACCTTGTCTAGTTCGCTGCCTGTCCTGACCCTTGCCCATGTACCAACTACTCTTTCAGATCTTGCCTTATACTGCGGTATTAGTGTGTTAGATTTGGTGTGTTTTGACCTCGACTAATCTCCTGGCTTCTTCTGATTTGCATCAACGCAGCCTGTCCCTCAACCACACTTCTTGTTCTCCGTTCAACGTTCAGGTCCCTTGCCTGCACAGAACTCTCTCCTTGGTCCTCTCACGATAAGACCTGGCGGCACCTGAGTAGTGGAGGGCTCCTCCCAAAGCGAAAGGTGGTTGTTAAAGGAGGAAGAGTGAGCCACTACCAGGACCTTGACGCTAGATCTGGGTTTGGGACTCCGTCCATAACATGTGGTTAGTCTTAGGAGATATACAAGCTGTGACTGTGTCACCAAACTGCACCTGGTGTCATCAAACCAACAAGACCAACATGGACCTCAGAACATTAAAAAAATCCCCGCTTCCAAGCTGTCCTTCTAGAGTAATGGCATCTACATTATGGTGATTTCATTTCTTGGTTAAATGGTAGTGGAAGTATTTTGTGACAAGTATGTTCTGCTTTTAAGTAATGTTGGCTTGCAGTTGCTAAGTAAATGCCATTAATATAGATCAATACATTAAACTGTACAGAAAGTGTTTTTCATGCACAACGGTGTGTTAATTAACATGAAACTGATCTTCCAGACCGATGGAAATATTTACCTTATGTTGCAAGGAATCAATTATCTCATTATTATGAAAATACCAGGAAATATAAAGCTAGCCCTACAGATTGGGGAAAAAAGTTCAAGAATTTGTTTGAAGTAGAGTACTTGTTATGTCTTGGAATTGCTTCACAACAACAGCCAACACATTTATTCCGTATTTATACCCAGTCATGTGCAATATGGACAACATCTGCTGGGATACAGCCTTGCAGTTTCAGTGTTCCCAGATGTAGGATGTCTAAGAGATCAATACAAAGAGAAGTTGAGCCAAATCAGGGCCAGAGCCTAGAGCTCTAATAACAAGTGTTTCTTATAATCAGCTGAGACTAGAACATTGCTAAATGATGAGCAAACAGTTTCCCTAAATAGTCTCCATGCTTTTCTTCAGGACTATACCATAAACTCTGAGTTGCTTTATTGTCCAGTAGGTCCTTCTAGAGGAGACAAGGGAATCCATTTAGATTAGGAGAAAGGAGGCATCATTGCAAAGTACAGTGAGAGCTGTGAAATTGTGGAATTCTGTCCCTGAAAGGGGTTGTTCTACTTTAAATTAACTTTGAGAGGCAGATTTATCAAAAGTCCAAGTGAAAATTCAAATTAAAAAAATTCAAATTTCGAGCTAATTTTTACTTCAACTAAGGAATAATCCAAATTGGATTATAATTTGAATAAAATTAGAAAATTTGAATATGGAAATCTATCATGTACTGTCTCTTTAAAAATTCTACTACAACCATTTGCCACGTAAAACCTGCTGAATTGCTGTTTTAGCCTATGTGGGACCTCCTAGAACCTATTTGGAGTCAATTGGTGGAAAAACTTTGAATTCAAACGAATACGGACTATTCACCCGCAAAAAAAAACATTTTTTTAAAAATACATTTTGGTTGGTCTTTTTTAATTCGAGTTTTTTTAAATTCGAAATTCAACCCTTGATAAATCTGCCCCATAGTATTATGTAGAGAGTGATATTCTGAGACAATTTGTAATTTTTTATTATTTGTGGTTTTTGAGTTATTTACCTTTTCATTCAGCAGCTCTCCAGTTTGCATTTTAAGCAGTTGGGTCTAAAGTACCCTAGCAACCATGCATTGGTTTGAATAAGGGACTAGAATATGAATAGAGAGATGAGTAATAAAAAGAACCAATAACAATACATTTGTAGCCTTACAGTGAATTTGTTTTTTAAATGGGGTCAGTGACCCGCATATGGAAACTGAAAAACTTGAAAAAGGGAAAAACTTAAAAAGAAGAAAAATTAAAAATGTGTATGTATGTATATATATATATATATATTTATCTATAACATACTAAAAGATAGCTTAAAGGTGAACCACTCCTTCAAGCAGTTGTATAGGTGGACATATTCTGTATGAACATTGGAAAGCATTCTAGGAACTAATCTTCGTGACCCACAGCCAATCACATCTCATATTTGGCATGTTAATGTTGCTCTTCAACTTATTTTACATTTGATTGGGGCTCATGGGTAAAAAAAAGTTTGCCCTAGACGATTATTCCATCTCTGTTGAACTTGTTGAACTTGTAAGAGTGTAACCAAATTCTTATCCTAAATATGGAGATATCTCTAGTTTTTTTGCTAACTGAGAGCCTTTTAGTATTGAAATTTCCTGCTATATACCATCTATTTAAAGAATTTGAGGCCACCCAGAAACATACTTAAAGTATATGTAGCTTTGCTCATAACTACCTTAACTAAATACAATATTTAAAAAAATGTTCTCCAAAAAATTTTCTCCAAGTTTCTCCACAAAAATGATTCCCATAGACTCCAATGGGAGATTTAACAAAATGATGTGCGTTAAAAACATTTTGTAGTGCATCAAGAAAATTTTGATGCCCATCGCTGTTTCGCATATTTTCAGCGAACTGAAATGGATCAGATTCGCCCATCCCAATGGACTGTGCTAATATGAGAGTCAGTAATACATAAAGCTGCATTTAACTCTTTATATGCTCATACTTTTAAAAATTGTTATCATTTATTTTCCATCTAATTTATATTGTCAACAACACATTATAATGGCGTGTATAACCACTTTTTTAACCGAGAATTATGCTTAAGCTCCTATACGTAGTTGGATATTAGTTGGTTATTGGTTGATATTAGTGATGGGAGAATTTGGAAAAATTTGTGAAATGCGAAATCAAAGACCAAATGCTGCGCAACGTGTGGAACATTCCAATTATTCTACTCACCAAGTGGGAAACCAAAGTGGGTAACATTCTGGTTATTTTTAATGCAAGGCCAGCTTTAAAGGAAAACTATACCCCCCAAACAATGTAGGTCTCTATAAAAAGATATTGCATAAAACAGCTCATTTGTAAAACCCTGCTTCATGTAAATAAACCATTTTCATAATAATATACTTTTCTAGTAGTATGTGCCATTGGGTAATCATAAATAGAAAATTGCCTTTTTAAAAAATAAGGGCCGCCCCCTGGGATCGTAGGATTCACTGTACTCACAAACATACCAACAAACCATACATGTTAGGTCACATGAGCCAATTAACAGACAGAGTTGTGTCTTGTGCTTCCTCACTTCTTCCTGTTACAGTTAGAGCTGCAGTATTTCTGGTCAGGTGATCTCTGAGGCAGCACACAGACCATCACGAAATGGTGGCTCAAGGCAAGAGATGTAAAAGGGCAATATTTATTAAATATATATTCCAGTTTGGTAAGATTCTTTAATATGCCACTTAATATAATATGAACTATCTGTTGCTTTTGTTTTCATTTTGGGGGTATAGTTTTCCTTTAAACTTAGAAAGAGTGAATGCTTCCTGCAGCGACCCACCAAACCATAATTCATAGAAATTTTGTTTTTTTTTGCGGATAGGGAGTACTGTGGACGACCTTCTGCAGAAGCAAAAACTTTATGTTTCCTATAATTTCAGAGAAAACCAAAATAACTTTGCTTTTTTGAACAGTTCCAAGAAACATTCCTTTCAGTTTACTGATCCTAGGAGGAAAATAAGTGATTGTTGTTTTACGTAAATTGCTAAAGCAGATCACTCAATCAATTACTATAGGTGACTTCACCTTAGTTTAATGCACCTTAAGGTGACCAACCCTCACTGCTGCTTGTAGTGGAATGCTGGGAATAGTTGCTGAATAACAGTGGGAAGATCATCTATGACATCAGAAAGACAAGTTGGGTGGGTGCCACTAAACATGCCCTTCATAGTCATTACTAATACACAGGTCAAAAAAATCTGTGGCCAAAGAGAAAGCTTGCGTGCCACGTCAAGGCCCCTCATGGTACGTGAGTCCTACACTATTTGTGAGCATTCTAAGTTTGTAGTGCGTTTAAAATCTAGTCCCCCAGATGTAAGCATTGAGCACTTACCCTTAGCTCAAGATCTCGAGAGAGAAAGCAGGGAGCTTTTAAGCCACAGCCAACAAACATACACCTGTGAATAATTGCCATCCTACTCTATCTATCTATTTTTTGTAATAATTACTTTTAAAAGCAAACACAACTACTGTTAAGAGACACAGCTACTGTTAAGGGAAGTTAAGCTGGCCATAGACGCAAAGATCCGTTCGTACGATTTTTGAACTGTATGTGGAGAGTCAGGACATTTTTCGTCCCACGGAGATCGGTCGTTTGGTCGGACAGTTTAAAAGATTTCTGTCGGCTGTCAATACCTATCTCTGCATGTATTACCGATCGTATGATTTTCAGTGGGAGACCAGATTTTGTCGGACATAACTTTGTACGATTGCTGTCAGGGGCAGAACATCATCTGATCTGTTCTTTTGTACTTTATTTGATCTGAATGGTTAGTGGCAGGTCAGGAGATAGGGAAGTCCGATCGTTCGAGGACTCTCAGTAGCAGCTACCTGTACCCATCCAGTCTGTGGGTATACCTTCAGATCCCGTGGGCTTTAGATGCACCTACACATCAATTATAGTCATTATCATTAATATCATATGTACATAATGCCAAGTTACTCCATCTGTAAGTGTGGGAGCTGCGTTTTGGTCGTTGTAAGCAACTTGCAACGCCCTAAGTGCTCTCCATGGTACTGAAGGAATGATATTATACAGAGGAAAAGGCTGAATCCATGTTACCCGAATCAATATCTGTATCCTTTAGCACCTTGCTGGCTTCAAATTGTGTGTTGTAGGAGCAGGACCACCTGTTGCTTGCTTCCAGTGCCAATGCTTCCAGTCAGACCAGATGTGATGTGGCCAAACATGGAGGTCACCAACCCTGCATCATAGCTCTGAAGGAGCCACAAGGAAACCCTATACTCTTTAGCAGTTGGGAAAAAGAAAGGAGATGGAACAGGGGGGGGGGGGCTACTAGTTAAAAACCATAATGTGGATTTAATTCCATCAAGATGACACCATGTATAATAACTACAGTGGATATAATTTTTCAACTCTGTCCCACTCTAAGGCTTTTGCAGGCGGCAGCAGCAATGAAATCCTTGGGTTACAAATAATAACATAGACATAGGATTAACAGTCCAAGAAACAGGGTAACAAATGGTTGCTAGAAGTTTAGAAGCTAGGATAAACAGTTCTGTTTTATTACCTAACACCTACAGATGACCTATTACTCATGTAAATGATAGCAACACTAACTCTTACGTGTGACTGTGCAAGGAAACTCGGCTGTAAGCTCCCGTGGGCAGGGAATAATGAATGACTTTGTTAAGAGCTGTAAAATGTTTTGCAACCATATAAACAAAGGCTAAAAATAACAGTGACCTGCGCAATTGCGTGTCTCATAGGCGCCTTGTATCGCAGATGTGCAGCTCGTGAGCAATAAAAGAAAACAGAATGAGAGCTGCACTTCCCATGAGGCTAGAGTTGGCTGTAAGTACAGGACAGATGTGGCTAGTTGGGAATATGGAACAGTACAGCTGCCCTGTACATCTTTGTCTGCCCAAATATCTTGTGAATGTGGAATGCATGGGGAGATGGGGAATTGCATTATTTTAAAGGGCATGTAAAGGCAAAAACATAAAATCCCATTTTTACTTTCTCTAATGAAAAAGAAACCTATCTCCAAAATATTTTAATTAAAAAATGTGTACCGTTTTTATAAGAAACCTGACTGTATGCAGTGAAATTCTCCCTTCATTTACTGCTGTGGATAGGAATTGTCATACGGTCCCTAACTGCTGAGCAGGGAAACAATCATACTTATGAACAGCAGGGGGAGCCCCCGCCTCAGTGTCGGACTGGCCCACCGGGATACCAGGAAAACTCCCGGTGGGCCCAGGTGTCAGGGGGCCCTTGTGCTGCTAAATATTTGGCCTATTTCATGGCCATTTCCTATTTCTTGAGAGCAAAGAGGCTAAATAGAGAGGTTGAGTGAGGAGAGAAATAATAATTGTACTGAGAGTGGGCCCCTGGTCTATGGTTCTTTGGTGGGCCCCTGGTCTGAAGGCCCCTGGTGTCCCAGTCCGACACTGCCCCGCCTTACTTCCCAGTCATGCAGAATTCAAGCAGCTTTATTTATGACGATCCCTAAGCAGCCCAGACCACACTGAGCATGTGCACAGTCTTAGTCTTGCAAAGATGTTTAACAAAGTTACAAGATGGTGACCCCCTGTAGCCAACTTTGAAAGTATAAATCATTTGTTTGATTAGGCTTGTGGTGCAGTAAGTTCATGTTTATATTTAGTATACAAAATACAGCATTTTTAGCCTTATTCTATTTTAGAATTTATATGCCCTTTTAAGATGAAAATAACTGTGGTGAATTAACACTTTTGATGCTGCTGATTCCCATCATGATCTTTACATTTCCGAGTCAGCTGTGCCTGTAGATATAAGATTACATTGATGCTTTTATATTTGGGCTCAGCAGGCTAATTGTGGGTCAGGCTGCACATTCACTTCTGTATGTTCTATACTCCCATACTGCTTGTTCTGTATCCAGGACTGTTTTAGGTGAGGTCAGAGAGAGTGACCTTTAGGGTTAAGTCCCTGAAACCAATGCTTTGGTTATGGCAGTCTCTCTCCTTCTCAAAGCTAATGGCAAGGGAAGATCAAGCCCATGTCAGACACATTTTCCCAAGAAATGTAACTATGCAGGGAGCTGTCAGCCTATAAAAAAACAGGATGGAAGACAAATAGTTAGGACCACAATATGTGGTTACCTTGACATGGAACGGTGGCTTGTCAATTTTATGATCATAACTTTGTAACTCAGAACCCCTGTACATACAATTGCATATACACTAAACAGAGCCCAGGGAATGTGCATTGATCAATCCCCTCTCGCTTTTATTGCCTTTCTTCCACCCAATATCTTCTTGACACTTGGAGGCAGCATTGGGGGCCCACCCGGGCTGCAACACCAAGGGCCCTCCTTGCATTCAACAGGGCTCCCTTCTCGATGTCTAAACCTCCCCCACGCCCCTTGTGCGCTGTGTCAATTGACATTGTGTCCTGTCCCACCATCCTTCTCCTTAACTTAACTAAGACAATGGGTGTAGGCCAGCAGGGCCCATTAAAGGCATACTGTCACAGGAAAACATGTTTTTTTTCCCAAAACACATCAGTTAATAGTGCTGCACTGAAATCCATTTCTCAAAAGATCAAACAGATTTTTTTATATTCAATTTTGAAATCTGACATGGGGCTAGACATATTGTCAATTTCCCAGCTGCCCCAGTCATGTGACTTTTGCCTGCACTTTCGGATGAAACTACTTTCTGGCAGGTTGTTATTTCTCCTACTTAATGTAACTGAATCAGTCTCAGTGGGATTTGGCTTTTACTATTGAGTGTTGTTTTTAGATCTACCAGGCAGCTGTTATCTTGTGTTAGGGAGCTGCTATCTGGTTACCTTCCCATTGTTCTGTTGTTAGGCTGCTGGGGGGGGGGGGGGGGTTGATCACTATAACTTGCAATACAGCAGTAAAGAGTGACTGAAGTTTTTCAGAGCACAAGTCACATGACATGGGGCAGCTGGGATATTGACAAAATGTCTAGCCCCTTGTCAGATTTCAAAATTGAATATAAAAAAATCTGTTTGCTCTTTTGAAAAATGGATTTCAGTGCAGAATTCTGCTGGAGAAGCACTATTAACTGATGCGTTTTAAGTTTGTAAGGCTGATGTCCACCAGGTTTTTCCCCGCTTTCTCTACTGCTCAGTCCAACCCTGCTTGGAGAAAAGATGTGCAGATAAAATTTCAAAACGCATTTTATTCTGAATAGCCATTATCAGATATTCCCAGGTACACCCAAACTTCAACCCTCCAGTTGATGAACTACAGCAAGCTGAGCGTTTTTTTTTAATTTAAACAATGTTTATTAAGGCAAATGTATATCTCTTTAAAGGTAAGTAAACCTTAAACAAAAGTTAATGTAAACTTGATGAGGGGGCTATTCTAAGCACTTCTGCAATGTACATTCATTATTTTTTTTTTTATTATTATTCCAAGATATTAAAGGTTACATGTACTGTTAACATCAATGAATTTTGCTACAACGGCGCCACCTGCTGGTCATTTTCTGACCAGTCTGACCACCAAGTAGTCAAGGAAGTTGTCAGGAGAAAGAGGCTGCTCTGATGTTCTTCTGGTTAGGAAAAAAATTAGAAACCTTTCTCAAATCTTTCCTAACCAGAAGAACGTCAGAGCAGCCTCTTTCTTTCTAGGTTATATAATTATTATAGTGAGCATAACCACCAGAACTGCACTGTGGTGTTGCAAATGGCATCATGCTGCTTTTTGTCTATTACTTATCTCTGCTTCCTCCCTGCTGCCCTTGTCTGTTGCCAACTCCACACCACTAGTATTCTTCATTTCATTTCCACATATTTTGTTCCTTTTATTTATTGCCTGGACGCCTGGCCCTGTGCTATTCCTATCTATAATAACATTTTTTCTTTTGCATTTTGCAGCCTATATTCATGCCTTTCTTAAAAAGCTTCGTACTGCTGATTCTTTGTCCTGTTTCTTTTATTTGTTCATACAGGAGCAGTTATTAATTATCCTGGTCATTTGGTAGCTGTCAAATAATACTCTCAGGGGAAGACTGGAACACATCATAAGATTAATTTATCCAGGACCGCCATCAGGGGGGGACAATTGTTCTGGGCCCAATGGCTTCTATATGTTAAGTGGGGCCGTGCTGTGTTTCCTGGATTTGCCAGGCCTCCCTTAAGCTGCCAAAGTAGGAGCCAAATTGCATAGGCGGAGGGTGATTTTTTTGTTTGGAGAGGCTTAAGTTGACCATACACTGGCTAACTTAAAGGGAAACAATCACCCTGAATTTCTTTTACCCCACCAGAAGGGTTGGCTTATAGAGCTTGCACGCTGGTTGGGTTAAACAGTAGGTTTTTTTTTCAAAATATATTAAGTGTATTGGAGACAGTGGGTCCTGACACATTATACTCAGGGGGAGACAGTGGGTCCTGGCACATTATACTCAGTGGGAGACAGTGGGTCCTGACACATTATACTCAGGGGGAGACAGTGGGTCCTGGCACATTATACTCAGGGGGAGACAGTGGGTCCTGACACATTATACACAGGGGGAGACAGTGGGTCCTGGCACATTATACTCAGGGGGAGACAGTGGGTCCTGGCACATTATACTCAGGGGGAGACAGTGGGTCCTGACACATTATACTCAGGGGGAGACAGTGGGTCCTGACACATTATACTCAGGGGGAGACAGTGGGTCCTGACACATTATACTCAGGGGGAGACAGTGGGTCCTGACACATTATACTCAGGGGGAGACAGTGGGTCCTGGCAAATTATACTCAGTGGGAAACAGTGGGTCCAGGCACATTATACTCAGTGGGAAACAGTGGGTCCAGGCACATTATACTCAGTGGGAGACAGTGGGTCCTGGCACATTATACTCAGTGGGAAAAGAAATTTACACACAAGAGCCTCAGGAGAAACGGTAGGTATAACACAGGGCTGTTTCTATGAAAGTCAGAAAACCTAGCATAAAGCAAGAAGAAATGGAGCAACAAAAAAAAAGGAAAAAGAACCTAAAAAAAAAACCTTTAATATTTATTCAAGCTGGTGGAGAAGCTGTTGTTTATAGTACCTGTGGTTAAATGAAAGCTGCAAACATGTTCCCACTGCTTCATATTAGTCTCCCTTCTGCCATGCTGCCTTCTGTCGGTAAAGTTTTCCCAGCCACGCCTACTCTGAACCTGGTTGGTACATTTTACTGTCTTTAAATTCAGCTGTGCTCTGATTGGACAAGTTACAAACCACGTATATCCAATCAGAATGCAACTGATCTCTTCAGCATCGTGGTTTGGAGGAGAACCTTAGCTACCAATCCAGGATTATAGGAACAGTGCAGTCAGCAACAGCGCAGGTTTTATTTCTTTTTATTTTAGGGGTCAGACAGGTTTGGGTAGGCTTAGCCTCCCCTAGCCTTATTGAAAATCCGCATATGCCAAATTGCACCGAAGTAGGAGCCTAGTTGCCCCGAAGTAGGTGCTGAGCCACGCAGAAGTAGGAGCCTAGCTGTGCTGAGTATGAGTTGAGTCATAGTAGGATCCGAACCACCCGAAATAAGAGCCGGCACCAAAGTAGGAGCTGAGAAGGAGTAAGGAGGGTAAGAAGGGTAAGTTCCATTCTTTTTTTTTTTTGGCTTGTCGGCCACTAATTCTTTTTTTTACTTGTGGGGGGGGGGTCACCAATATTTTTTTTAACTTGGGGGGGCCTGGCCACCAATATTTAGTTTTTTTAACTTGGGGGGAGGAACTGGCGTGCAAATACTTGAGGCGCAAAGTGCAAAAATACATGGTGCATTGTGGTCATTTTGTTGCCCTTTGCACCATGCCCTGCTATTAAAAAGAGCCCTTTAAGGTAGGTTGCGCACTAACATACAAGGTTCCTTCCCAATAGGTGCACCTTGGTCCTAAATGATAATATTGGCTGCTGATAGGGATGTTCATGAATAGATGAAAATCTAAAAAAAATCATGGCACTATGATTAATTTATTGCGTGTATCAAACAAGAATAAACGATATACCTTCCCTTTCCATTTACTCCACAAACATCATGGCCCATTTAAAAAAAAAAAAGCTTGTAAGTTTATAAGCTTTATAGGACTAACTGGAATTTAATGAGCCATTAATCAGACGTCCCAATAACAAAACTTGCGAGTTTTATTCCAGTCGCAAACAAGTAAATATTGGCGCCTTTGTCCATAAATGGAAGCTGAGCATCAGATGAATATTTTACTGTTGCAGCGGAACAAACAGGATCATTATTTAGAGAGCAGAGAAATGACTAACAGGAGGTTTTCAGAAGATCTGAACAATCTATTCCAATCCAGTCCGTCTGGAGTTGATTATGTGACAAATATGCCCTGGGGATCTTGAAGGAATCTCAGGCCCAGAATGCATTTTCTGCAATACGTTTACTGAGACTTAGATATTTATTTTGGAGTTTTAGGTAAGTGCCTGGTATCTGATGGTAATGAAATAAAAGCAGTGGTCCAGCCATTATCTTACCTTTGGCAGGGGAGGGAGGCTGCTCCAGCGCTGGGCGGGAGGGGTGGGTAATGGGCGGCATGAGGTGGGAGTGGGCGGTGCAGACAGGGGGTGGGTTGTCAAGTGCAGTGTGCCGGGCCTTGAAGATTTTTTTGCAGGGGAGGCCTGGCACACTATAGTTATGCCGCTGAATTAAGGCATTGTTTTCCATTGTGGCTTTATTTCCTTCTGTTGTTTCTAGCTTGGCAACCGATGTAACACAAACTCTCACCATCCATGGGAAAAATGAAAATGCCGCGACATGGTAAGGGACAACAATTAACGAAAATATGAAATTCATTATCATACCTGGGGAAAAACTCGATTATTGCACTATATCATTTCAGGATGCGGGAAGCTGATGCACTTATTTCCTATACAGGAGGTGTCAGAAGCGCCCGTTGGTGCTCCCGTCTCCGGCGGTGTCCAGATCAAGATTGACGGCGCCACGCCAGCGTGATGATGTCACACGCACAGCACGAACTTTGAAATAAAAGGACTTCCAGGTCACAGGTTTGATGCCCGAATATAGGAATTACTATATTGTGTTCCTGGGTTCCTTAATTCCTGCTTCTTGGCTTCCTGAACCTTGGCTTGACCCTGATTCTGATTCCTGCTGCCTGCCTTGCTGAACATTTGCCTGAACTTGACTACACTTACGCCTGAGCCCTTTCTGGATACCGCGAACTTGGAATTTAACCCTATGCTTCCTCTTTGGTCCTGACTGCTCCCGCTGGGAGCCGATAGGCACAAGAGGAAGTAATTATGCAAATGGGACTGTTGTGTCCCGACTACTAAAAAGAAACATATGCAGTTTCACAACGTTCCATGGCACAACACTTCATGTTGCTCTGGGCACTTCCCAAGCAAACCTTAGAACCCTCTGTGCCGTCTTCTAAGTCTGCATACTTTTCATACTATGCAGGGCATTTGGCTGCCAGGAAAACTTAGGAACTCTTTTCTTGGCATTTGATTCCAGCCCTACCTCTGGGTGTTAAAGGAGCAGTAACACTAAGAAATAAAAATGGTTTTACAGAGCTAAACTATAATGTATGGTTGCCCTGCATTGGTAAAAGATATGTGTTTGCTTTAGAAAGACTACTATAGTTTACATAAAGAAGCTGCTGTGTAGCCATGGGAGCAGCCATTTAAGCTGAAAAAGGAGAAAAGGCACAGACTACTTAGCAGATAACAGATAGGCCTTGTAAAAGAATACAATGGGATTCACTGACTAAAGCCTCATTCAAGGGGTCCCTGTCCTGTTTTACTGGGGCTTCGTTCATCCAGGCTCCCTGGAACACATCCAGCTGGGTCAGCAACTGAAGGCCAAACAGAAAAAAAACACCCCTAACCAGACACTGTATTAAAATGTAGCAGGAAGTGCTCATAAGCCTATGGACCAATGATAGAAGCATGGAAATGAATAAATAGATACATGAGCTTTTGACTAGTAATTAGAGAAATTAGGAGGTGTAGGGATTTAAAGCCACGTGGACTTTCTACTTCTACATATATATCTATGTAGAATAGATCAACTTACCAATATTTGGGGGCCTAAAATGAATTCCACACAATATACAGATGAAGCCACTTTGATTTGTGAGTTAAATGCGTCGTGACTCAGGGGTAATTGAAGAAACTGTGTTATCTAAAGTCATCTTAACTCATTTAATGCATTTAACCTTTTCATTAGCATACCAAAGCTCCATTGTTCACAATGGTGAATGCTTTAATTAGATGGGATGTTGTGACACAGTTTTCTGTGTTAATTGAGATAAATGGGATATCTGTGTTTAGTTATTCTGTGTCAAACAGACAAACCAAAGTGGCTGCATCTGTATATGGAAACCTTTCTTGGTACACTTAGATTAGGTTCACACTCCTTTAGATCTGGTGCATTCACCTACTGGAAGTCAAGCAGATTTGAAACCTTTGGAAAACAGCAATTTTACAATTTACAGATGGATACACATGGGGAGGGGTCCCTCAAGGAAATAAAATACACAGGGATTTGCAACAATAATAAACTTTATAATGAAAGACAAAAATGCACATCTGATATAACTGAATTCCAGCAATGGGGACATGTGGGGCTCTGCATGAATCACCAGCAGAAATGCTCCCTGAATGACTAAATAACACAGTCAATCAAATACAACAGCCCCACAGATTAACTCTGGATGTAATAAATAAATGGACAGTTCAGTTTCTGGCAATATCTCCCTTCCCATGAGCTATTTTACCTTAGGTAGTTCTATCTTGCCCCAAGTGTATCTCCTTGGAAAAGGTAATTGCTGCCATGTAGCAGGCACAGGAACAAGACCTGTCCTCAAAGAGGGGCCATACACTTGTATCTTTGCCAATATCTGTACCATGGGGGGTCACTCAATGGGGTGCTCACAGAAACTTGCACACTGGGATTCACAGGCAGCACTGACACTCCACTATGCCACCAATCATCTTAAAGGACAAGTAACACCATTTTTTTTCAATAAGTAGTTCCCCCCCAAAATAGCAATACCGATAAAGGCTATTAAAACAGTGCCACCTGCTGGTCATTTTCTGACCAGTCTGACCACCAAGTAGTCAAGGAAGTTGTCAGGAGCAAGAAAGAGGCTGCTCTGATGTTCTTCTGCTTAGGAAAAAAATAGAAACCTTTCTCAAATCTTTCCTAACCAGAAAAAATCAGACCGGCTCATTTTCTTTGTCCTGACAACATCCTTGACTACTTGGTGGTCAGACTGGTCAGAAAATGACCAGTAGGTGGCGCTATTGTAACAAAATTCATTGATATTAACAGTACATGTAACCTTTAATATCTTGGAATTAAAAAAATAAGAATGTACATTGCAAAAGTGCTTAGAGTTAGAATAGCTCCCTCATCAATCTTACATTCACTTATTGTTATGGTTTACTTATCCTATAAGTAAAGCTAACTTCCCCTTGGATGTTTTCAAATCTTCAGCTTGAATTTGACTTTCAAAGTGTCCCATAGGAGAAAGGCGAAAAGGTGAGGGCAGCTTGAATTCTTCTGTGCACTGAACCAAAAGTCAGCTTCCTACAGATAACCTAAAGCACCTAAGCTTTTTTTCAGCAGCTTTACGTTTCTACTCCTTTGGGGGTATTGATGTGAGCATAAATTTAAGCTGAAATAAAGCTTAGGTGATTTAAGTTATCGTTAGGAAGCCTTTCACTTCTGGGGCACTTTGAAAGTCACATTCAAGCTGAATATTTGAAAAAAATCCAAGGGGAAATAAGCCTTACTTTAATTTGGTTGGGTTATTAAGCATTAAATTAAATTTGGTGTTACTGTTCCTTTAAAGAAGGAACATGATTGGGTGTTTCTGTGTATTGGCCATTCCAGGCCTCACCTGGAGAAAAAAAAACACTCTCTGGCTGGACAATTTTTTTCCTCTCTGTCTGGTTGTTGCAGCAGGTAATACTTTATATTTTCTTTTGGCTCACCCTGTAGCTTGGGTGCCAAAATCCGGCTTCCCCTGGGCCCTTCTTTCCGAAATGCCTGTAAGTGGGCGCTATGATGTCACAAGCACAGGAAGCTAAGACGTGGGTTGGCCTGAAAGGAATTCACGCTGAACTGGAGGAAGAATCGTCTGATCCCCTACATATTTAGACTAAAATATACAATATACTGACAGTGAATGGCGTAGAAAATTAAACAAGCAAATCGAAGACATTCCATATTTATTCTTTTTTTTCATTGTTGTATTTATTTATTTATTTCATGCTCTCCTTATACCTACCCTGTCTGATGGTTACATACTTCACCATAGGTAGATACTTGCTTTGTGTGCCTCCAGTAAAAGATCAATAAATAAATAAAAAGCAAAAAGAATCACACAATAGCAATTATAACACTAGGAACACAGAGGAAAATGTTGGTGCATCATTTTTTATGTACTATTCTTCTAGCCCTGGTATATCTGTGGCTACATCATGCTTTAAAGTATCCTAGGACTAATAGTGCTGTAAACTTTTATAAACAGATGATCCATAATACCTTCTTATTACTGAATATAAACTTTAGTCTAAAGTTGTTGCGCTGTGCATGGGATAAACAATGTGCATTACTGATCAAACATGTGTAGCTA
This sequence comes from Xenopus petersii, assembly GCA_038501925.1. NCBI lineage: Eukaryota > Metazoa > Chordata > Amphibia > Anura > Pipidae > Xenopus > Xenopus petersii. Next base: position 16,061,418 of record CM076682.1, read on the forward strand.
CTGCCATCTACTGGCAAGAACATTCACATTAACTACACTATTTATTACTGATCAGACTCTAAGGAATTCTAATTTTTCACAGTTCCATGGGAATATTCTAATAATGTTTGTTTGCAAATTGCCATCAGTATTTATTTATGAGGCTGCTCAGTTGATAAGATTTCCATGCTTGCTAATTTATGCGTAAGAAGCAGCTTCCCAACCCAGTCGCCACTTGCTGTTTCATTAATTGGACCACAGGGAAGCTGTATTCCATTAAATGCCGACTGAGAGAAGCAGAATCATGTGATGCCACAAAGGTCCCCATTTAACATTTGATTGCAAGCTCCAGTGACGCCAGTTCTGCAGTCCAGAGCTGAGTCTGTGTGTAAATCCTCACAAGGATCTTTGAAATTCTGGTTCAGGTATGGGATCTGTTATGCAGAAACCAGATATCAGGAAAGCTATGATAAGTCTCCCATAGACTCCATTTTATCAAAATAATCCAAATTTTTAGAAATGATTTCCTTTTTCTGACGAGCAATTGAAGCTGCGCTCCCCTGCGTTCTGTTTTTCTGCGTTCAGCCGCAGGCGAGCGCAGGAATAGATGCATTAAGTTCTTTTCATTGGGGCTGTACTCACACAGGCGCCTGTAGGCGCCGAACGCAGGTTGAGACGCAACATGCTGCATTTTTCCTGCGTTCGGCGCCTACACGCACTTGTGTGAGTACAGCCCCATTGAAAAGAACTTAATGCGTCTATTCCTGCGCTCCCCTGCGGCTGAACGTAGAAAAACGGAACACAGGGGAGGGCAGCTTCAACCGCTCATCAGTAAGAGCACTAACAGTCCCTTTGGACTTGTCCTATTAGTCTACTATCCAAAACTTTCAGCACCAACAAGAATCTTTATTGGGTGTTTTATCCTCCAGCTGCAGACACTCGGGCATACACTGAAGGGGACCATACACTTGAAAGTGGTGGTTTACTTTTATGTTAACTTTTAGTATGTTATAGAATGGCTAATTCTAAGCAACTTGACCTTCATTATTTTTTATGCAGTTTATTTTAATTATTTGCCTTTTTCTTCTGACTGTATCCAACTGTCATCTGGGGGTCACTGACGCCATCTAGAAAACATATGCTCTGTAAGGCTACAAATGTATTGTTATTGCTACTTTTTATTACTTATCTTTCTATTCAGGACTCGCCAATTCATATTCCAGTTTCTTATTCAAATCACTGCATGGTTGCTTGGGTAATTTGAACCCTAGCAACCAGATTGCTGAAATTGCAAACTGGAAAGCCTCTGAATAAAAAGCCTCATACATTCTGGGCCAAATCAAGTTTAAAGGAACAATAACACCAAAAAATGTAAGTGTTTTAAAGTAATGAAAATATAATGAAGTGTTGCCCTGCACTGGTAAAACTGATCTGTTTGTTTCAGAAACACTACTATAGTTCATATAAACAAGCTGCTGTGGAGCAATGGCGTAAATTGAAAAACGGCAAAATGGCACAGGTTAACGAATGGATAACAGATAACACCATTAGACAGACAGAGCTTATCTGCTATCTGCTGTGTAACTTGAGCTTTTTCTACTTTGAATGGCTGCCCCCATTGCTACACAGCAGCTTATTTATATAAACAATAGTAGTGTTTCTGAAGCAAACACAACAGTTTTACCAGTGCAGGGCAACACTGCATTATATTTTCATTACTTTAAAACACTTTTATTTTTTGACCTTACTGTTCCTTTAACCAATTGTTTGACCTCCAAGCCAACAATTGGATCATAATGCAGACCCATCAGAAGAGGGCTGCATCAATATGGCAAGGCTGCCCTTGGCCAAGGAGGTATTCAAATCTGTAGGATGGAAATCTGTCTGATTATTGGCCAGATATCTATAGGGGAGACAGTAAGGGAGGGCTAATACACTGGCAGATAAGCTGATGACTCAGTCTGAAGGGGCCAAATTGACAGCTTAAATTTGCCCATGCATTAGCAATGTGAGGGTCGACAAAATTTGACCATCTCCCAACCAGTACCCAAACCCCCGTGTATGCGGGGACTACTTTGGCTCACAAATGGGGACTGTGCCTGGCTCAGCGGGGGTCCACAAGGCCCACTTCGACCCTGTGTGGAGGCAATTGGGGGCTGGAAGGGAGTTTAGAAAGCAGCGTTAATAGCAGGTCTGGGCCGGCGGGGCCCACTGGGATTTTTTCCATGTGTCCCACCGGCCCAGTCCGACCCTGCAGCAACTCCATTTATAGACCTGTGCCCAACAAACCATCTCTGATGTCAAGAAAGGGGGCAGGGAGGGGAAGGAGTGCACCTATAAATGGAGCCTGCTGGAGCAGAAAGCCAGCAAAGTAAGGTCACGGGTGGGAAGAACAGATGAAGTGCTCAAACGGAACTCACCCGCGACCCGCAGAATGCTTATGGTAGTCACCCCGAACCCTCCCGATCTTACCTTATTACCTACCTTGTATAGCCAGCTTTAGGCTGGAATGAGTTCAGATTTTCAAATGCCCCCACAGTCCTGGGCAACTTTGGGTGAACACCTTGATCCTGCAGAGTATATGAGTGAGAATAGGCTGAGATCATCTTCATACCTCTCAAAATTGGAAATAGAAAGAGGGACATGTTAATTTTACAAAATTTGGCAGGTTATGAAAGTTTGAACACATTTACCCCAAGAGACCTGCTTATCTTAAATTGTTATAATTGTTTTGTTGCTTAGCTTAAATTGTTACAAATGTATCTAAGTACACCTGCCACGTATTCTGGGCTCTCTGCCAAAAGCCAATTAGGTTTTAGAACCGTTGTATCTTTTTCTGACTGTTCAGTGCAGGAGATCAAAGGGAAAGTCGGGACATTTCAGTAACAATCCAGGACTGCGGACTGAGCTGTCAAAATCAGGACTGTCCCGTGTAAAATGGACAGTTGGAAGGTATGCATCTCCTTAAAATAATTAAGACTTTTTTGCCATTCACCACTTAGGTCACTACCATGCACACACACTAAAGTACAGCAGTGTTGTGCCAAAGTTCAGTTATTGTGGTGCACAAAATCCATAATTTATATTACACAGCACATTTCTTAATGTCCAGTCTGCTGACAGGTTATGTTTATTTATTGGCAGCTATAGAATGGTGAATTTCCCCTTTAAAGTGCAATTTCACTCAGAAGAAAAGCGATGATACAGCAAAGAGAGTGCCCTGCTTGTTTTTATGAAGTTTTAATGTGCCTCCCAGTAGCTGTAAACACAAACTAACTTCGGAACCCAATGCCGTGCATATTCCACCTTCCATTTGCAAGACCATTACCTTGATTTTTTACATTTTTTTATTTATTTATTTTCTGCGCTGAGTAATATTTTATGAGCTGGAACATTTTCAGCCGACTTCCATTTCACATTCTCTAAATGCCAGAATTATTGGTGTGGATACATGTTGCTGAGAGGAGAGAAGATTTTTAAGATTCACAGGAAGGCTTTAAAAGTGGCAGTTGGCTGACTTACACAGTTCTCCTAGTTCTCAAGGCAAACTATTAGAGCCACTTACATAAGTCAACTTGACAATTTTCTCTGCTTTTTTTTTCGTCTTTCTAAGGCATAAAAAATCACATCAGTTAGACCCTTACACCCAGGGACAGTGTGAGCTATTCACACAGGCTTGCAACGGATTCTGCTCCAGCGTTAATAAACAAAAGAAGAAAAATCCAATTACTTGGATGATTTTTTTTATTTCTTAAAGGATAAGTAAACCTTAAAAATTAGTGAATGTAAACTTGATGAGGGTGCTATTCTAAGCACTTTTGCAATGTACATTCATTATTCATTTATTTTTAATTCCAAGATATTAAAGGATTCAATTTTGTTACAACAGCGCCACCTGCTTGTCATTTTCTGACCAGTCTGACCACCAAGTAGTCAAGGAAGTTGTCAGGATAAAGACAGAGGCTGCTCTGGTGTTCTTCTAGTTAGGAAAAAAAATAGAAACCTTTCTCAAATCTTTCCTAACCAAAAGAACATCAGAGCAGCCTCTTTCTTTCTCCTGACAACTTTCTAAAAAACAAATGCTCAGTAAGGCAACACATTTATTGTCATTGCTAATTTGTATTACTCATCTTTCTATTCAGGCCTCTCCTATTTACAGTCAAATGAACCCCTCTCAGCCTGCATAATAATTTACTCCACTCAAAAAAAAAAGATAACAGTGGTATGTCTTTCATTTCCCAGGAACATCAGAGTACTGGGGTGTTTTCTGAACAAAGATTTTTAGTGAAGCAGTATTCAGTTTTAAGAAATTAAATCAAATGTGGAAAACTGGCGGTGCAAATATTGTGGGTACCCTTGTAATTTTGCTAATTTGAATGCATGTAACTGCTCAATACTGATTACTGGCAACAACAAATTGGTTGGATTAGCTCTTTAAGCCTTGAACTTCACAGGCAGGTATGTCCAATCATGAGAAAAGGTATTTAAAGTGGCCAATTGCAAGTTGTGCTTCTGTTTGACTCTCCTCTGAAGAGTGACATCATGGGATCCTCAAAGCAACTCTCAAAAGATCTGAAAACAAAGATCGTTCAGTATCATGGTTTAGGGGAAGGCTACAAAAAGCTATCTCAGAGGTTTAAGCTGTCAGTTTTAACTATAAGGAATGTAATTGGAAACGGAAGGCCACAGGCACAGTTGCTGTAAAACCCAGGCAGGCCAAGAAAAATACAGGTGCAAAATATTGTGAGGATTGTGATAATGGTTACAGACAACCCAAAGGTCACCTCTGAAGACCTGCAAGAACTTCTTGCTGCAGATGGTGTATCTGCACATCGTTCTACAATTCAGCGCAATTTGCACAAAGAACATCTGTATGGCAGGGTGATGAGAAAGAAGCCCTTTCTGTACTCGCCACAAACAGTCGCTTGTTGTATGCAAAAGCTCATTTAGACAAGCCACAGTCATTTTGGAACAAAGTGCTTTGGACTGATGAAGCAAAAAATTTAGTTATTTGGTCATAACAAAAAGCGCTTTGCATGGCAGAAGAAGAACACCGCATTCCAAGAAAAACACCTGATTTGGTGGAGGTTCCATCATGCTGTGGGGCTGTGTGACTTGTTCAGGGACTGGGGCCCTTGTTAAAGTCGAGATGGATGAATTCAACCCAATAGCAACAAATTCTTCAGGATAATCTTCAAGCATTAGTCACAAAGTTGAAGTTACGCACCCTGACCCTAAACACACTTGGAAATCTACAAAGACATTTATGCAGAGGGAGAAGTACAATATTCTGGAATGGCAGTCCCAGTCCCCCGACTTGAATTTCATGGAAAATCTATAGGATGATTTGAAGCAGACTGTCCATGCTCGGCAACCACCAAATTTAACTGAACTGGAGAGATTTTATATGGACGAATGGTCAAAAATACCACCATCCAGACACTCATCAAAGGCTATAGGAGGTGACTAGAGGCTGTTACATTTGTAAAAGGAGGCTCAACTAAGTATTGATGTAATTGATGGGGTACCCACATTTATGCACCTGTCTAATTTTGTTATGATGCATATTGCATATTTTTTGTTAATCCAAATAACTTGATGTCACTGTTGAAATACTACTGTTTCCATAAGACATGTTATAAATTAAAAGGAAGTTGCTACTTTGAAAGCTCAGCCAATGATAAACAAAACTCCAAAGAATTAAGAGGGGTTCTCAAACCTTTACATATGACTAGTGATGGGTGAATTTATTTGGCAGGCGTGAATTTTAGGCGAATTTGCGTGATTCGCCGCAGGTGAATAAATTTGCAAAATTTCCGACGTTTCGCGAATTTCGCTGGAAATTCGTGGATTTTTCGGGGAAGCGAAACAGCGCAAATTCGCCCATCACTACATATGACTGTATATTCCAGTCTCTTACTGAAATCAATGCATGATTTCTAGGCTACTTTGGACCCTAGCAACCAGATTGCTGAAATTGCTTACTGGAGAACTGCTGTGTGTGGGGGGGTTACTTTTTTAGCGCTGATGTCTGTGATGTGGAGTGGGCCGGATCTGGGGTGGAGATTGCGCTCCAAAGTGGGTGGGGCCAAGGGGGCCCCAAAAATTTTGTTGTACGGGGCCTGTGATTTCTAATGGCAGCCCTGGCCCCTGGACCCCTCCCCCACTAACTTGGGGGGGGGTGCACAGATATTGCTTCTAGCTCTGTAGCCTCTGTTAACCAATTTAACAAATTATTAAATACAAGTATGGGATCTGTTATCTAGAATGCTTGGGACTTGGGGATACAGGGTCTTTCCTTAATTTGGATCTTCATAATTTAAGTCTAATAGAAAATCATTTAAACATTCAATGAACCCAATAGGCTGGTTCTGCTTCCAATAAGGATTAATTATATCTTAGTTGGGATCAAGTACAAGTTATTGTTTTATTATTACAGAGAAAAAGGAAATAGTTTATACAAATTTGGAGTATTTATATAAAATAGCGTCTATGGGAGATGGTCTTCCCATAATTCTGAGCTTTCTGGATAACAGATTCCTATCGGATCTTATACGTTTACTCATTCATCCAGTACTACAGTAAAGAGTCATGCAGTAACAATAGAAGCAAAATGATTGGCTGGGTAGATCTCCTTAAGGCAACACAATTGAAAGTCAATAGAGAAGCGACTGCTCGAATATTCCAACATATCCTAAGGATCTCTTGTAATAAGACACAATATTGCAAAATGACATAAAACTTTGATGCATATACAGAAGCTAACAACATTAGACGTGTGTCCCAACCCATTAAGCATACATTACCCAATGGCCGCTGGTTAGAGCAAGAGTGTCTCTTTAATGACAGACTTTGCAAACTACAAAGTAAGACTTGTTTAATTAATTTTATGTTTGAGAAAATTATTGCTATCTAGAGCTATAAGCTGCAGGCTAACGCTGCCAAGCCAACATTGATGTATAAATATAATTATACTGTCCATAAAAAATATCCAGACATTAGCTCTTCAAGCCAATGGAAAACACAGGGGATATTTAAGATTAAGCATAACGGAACATAATATTCATTTTTACTTTGCCCTTTCCTTGACTTTTTGGTAGCAAAATCCTCTACATTTTTATGAAACATTCTGAATAATCTAATTCTCAATTCTATCTTCTTCAATAAAGTTCATTAACTGATTATACATGTGCCTTTGCATTAGATTATGTGCAGATCCACAGAACCAGCTTTTAATGAAGGGGTGTTTATGCATGTAGTACAGGTATGGGACCTGTTATACAGAATGCTTGGGACCTGGGGTTTTCCGGGTTACGGATCTTTCTGTAATTTGGATCTTCATACTTTGTCTAATTAAACTGAATTTAAACATTAAATAAACCCATTAGGATTATTTTGCTTCCAGTAAGGATTAATTATATCTTAGTTGGGATCAAGTAGAAGGTAATGTTTTATTATTACAGAGAAAATTCAAATTATTTGGATAAAATGGAGTCTATGGAAAACAGCCTTTCCGTAATTCAGAGCTTCCTAGATAACAAGTTAACGGATTCCATACCTAAGCAGTGCTGTGGGTAGAGAATGACACAATGTAGCTTAAGGGGTATAATACTATTGCAACAACAACCTTTGCAAGGCACCTCTTCAGGGTACTACAGGTTCTAGGGATTAATGTTAAACCTCAGTCTAAACTGCTGGGCTGCCCTCCTGGAAGGTTTGAAGCAGTAACAGAGGGGGATCAGCCTAAATGCCAGAAAAGATTGGGGAGATACACCTGATACTACCAAATATACCTGAAAACCCAGCTTAAATGTCAAGTAAAGGGGTTGTTCACCTTTAAATTAACTTTTATTATGATATAGACTAGAGAGTGATATTCTGAGACAATTTGCCATTGGTTTTCTTTTTTCCAGTTATCTCGTTCTTTATTCAACAGCTCTACAGTTTGCAATTTCAGCAATCTGGTTGCTAGGGTCCAAATTACCCTAGGGACCAGGCATTGAGACTGGAATATGAATAGGAGAGACCTGAATAGAAAGATGAGTAATATAAAGTAGCAATAATAATACCTTTCTAGCCTTTACTGAGCATTTGTTTTTTAGATGGAGTCAGTGACCTCATTTGAAAGCTGGAACGAGTCAGAAGAAGGCAGATAATTCCAAAAACTATAAAAAATTAAGGCTATTGAAAAGATGCTTAGAATTAGCCATTCTATAACATAGAAAAATTTAACTTAAAGGTGAACCACCCCTTTAAGGAGAGATTTTCTTAGAACTATGGGTTAACGACTGATACGCTATCTTTAATCAAATAGATTGACAGTTTTCCTTTTATAGGGGGTGATGGAGGGTAGGGAGGGTTATCCCCTGAAATGTTGAGGTTCTTCAGAAACAAGTCTGTGGCTCAATAAAACTGGCTAAATATCTTTAATGCATGTAAGTGCTAATCTTCTCATTATTCAAGAAAATAATAGTTGGAAAGAAACCCATTCTGGCCACTGTAGATACAGGGTCCCAGCAGTAGATACACAGATACAGTAGCTCCTCAAGATAGTAAAGGAAAAGCAAACGGGACATGCTGGCTGCAAAATGTGCAGGTAGCAACCACTATACAGTGAGAAAATGCTTCTTTGGTGATGAGATTCCTAAAGCCCTTGATAAGGGTTATCCCTTCCAAATAAGTTTTGTGGATAACAAACTGTACAACTGTAGGCAGTGCCATTCAGTGGTTACTCAAGTGAAGAAAGCATTGGTATTGAGGGATGACAATAGATCAATTGGCCTTGAGTATGTAGAGCATGTTTCTGCCATCGCCATTAAAAAGGATAAGATTGAGCTGAAAAGAGAAATGTGCAACTAAACTGGTAAAAAGAATAAAAACAATTTAAAGGAATTGTTCAGTGTAAAAATAAAAACTGGGTAAATAGATAGGCTGTGCAATATAAAAAATGTTTCTAATATAGTTAGTTAGCCAAAAATGTAATGTATAAAGGCTGGAGTGATTTCATGTATAACAAGTCAGTCAGATCACTACTTCCTGCTTTTCAACTCTCTTTGTTTACACTGACTGGTTGCCCTGGCTACCAGACAGTAACCAATCAGAGACTTGAGGGGGGGCCACATGGGTCATTTCTGTTGCTTTTGAATCTGAGCTGAATGCTGAGGGTCAATTACAAACTCACTGAACAGAAATGTCCCATGTGGCCCCCCTTCAAGTCGCTGACTAACTCAGAGTTATAGAGCTGAAAAGCAGGAAGTTGTATTCTGGCTGTTTTATTAGACATCTGTTCACTCCAGCCTTTATACATTACATTTTTGGCTAACTAACTATATTAGAAACATTTTTTATTTTGCACAGCCTATCTATTTACACAGTTTTTATTTTCACACTGAACTATTCCTTTAATTATGAGAAAACACCCAGGATGGTGGATATCAGGGGTGGAACCAATGATGTAGAGAGGGTGGGACAGATATCAACAGGGTGCAGTAATGGCATTTAGGGATGGATCGGTTTTGTAGGGGACAGGGCTAGGACATATCAATGGGGGATTAGCTCCTCTTGGCAGAGTTTTGCATGGGCATTGCAGTTTCAAACTGAACAGTCCTTGTAAAAATCAGACTGTGCTTAAAAACTGGACAGGTGCCAATCCCAGACATGTTCCCTCTTTACATGTACATTCGAGAACATTATAGACCAACAGTGAAGAACCAGAGGCCACCCCTTTAGATTAGAGCCAACTCCTCAGTAAAATATAATATCCTTATATTTTATAAAAGGGGGGGGGGTACTTTATTCACTATATAAATATTATATGCATATGTGGCCATTTGGATGGGTGATGGAATAGTGTTTTTTCCCAACCCAAATGTACCATCTAAGCCAGGGATCCCCAACCTTTAGAACCCGTGAGCAGAATTCAGAAGTAAAAGGAGTTTGAGAGTAACCCATGCATGAAAAAAATGTTCATGGGGTGCCAAATAAGGGCTGTAATTGTCCATTTGGTAGCCCCTATGTGTATTGTCAGCCTTCATTGAGGCTCTGTTTGCCAGTTCACCTGTTTTTTATGCAGCCAAAACTTGCCTCCAAGCCTGGAATTCAAAAATAAGCTCCTGCTTTGAGGCCACTGGAAGCAACATCCACGGGGTTGAAAAGCAACATGTTGCTCACGAGCTACTGGTTGGGGATCACTGATAAGCAGTATCTGTCTCTTTATATTCTCTGAACTGCTTGTTCTTTCTCCTAGGCTGTTCTTCAAACAAAAAGTTTAAAAATGCCCCCTGGGGGAGATCAGATGTGTTCCCCTTTGAGTTAACTTTTAGTATGATGTAGAGAGTGATATTCTGAGAATTTGCAATTGGTTTTCATTTTTTATTATTTGTAGTCTTTGTGTTATTAAGCTTTTTATTCAGCAGCTTTCCAGTTTGCAATTTCAGCAATCTGGTTGCTAGGGTCCAAATTACCCTAGCAACCATGCACTGATTTGAATAAGAGACCAGACTATGAATAGGAGAGTAGAATATTTAGAGGCAGCGCACTCCTGGGCATCAAACACAAATCGCTCTTCTCCAGATAGTTAAAAAGTTAAATTATTTATTAAGACATAGTATCAATCAGACAAACTTAGCATCTGAGGTCTGACGCGTTTCGTGATACAACACTTCCTCAGAGACCTCACTTCCTGTCACATTACACCAAGTTTAAATCCCCCCCAGCTCACCTGTGCATTAATTAAGTTAATACACCTTTTAAATTGAAAACTTCAATATGATTCGTTAAAAATTTCACGTCAGTTAAATTCAAAGGGAATTCTGATATCGTATAAAAATGATCTTTCGTCTTAATGGACAATCGATCCGGAAACCTTGATGTATCGTGTGGTGATGTTGCGCAATCCCCCGGAAATAACGTCACAGCGGTCGTTCTCAGCTGGGGTCCAGTATTCTGCCTCCCTCTACAATGGCCAGTGGTTTATTATACACCAAGGCAAAGGGTGGTCTTACAATATATCCAATCAATGAGCATGTTATGCTATGAATCAATTGGTGGAACCAGCAGACACATGTCCATAGAAGAGGGGGGGGGGGAGGTAGACTTCCCTAGGCAAACAAAAGACACCAGGACAAAAGGCACTTCCCCCGGTAATATACATATACACAGACACAGTGATCTTAGCATGGCTTGTACTGATCTTGTAAAAGTACACCTTTGTTCAGTGGTCCGTATTCCTCAATCCCAACCGGCGCCACACCCGACATGCTGCAGTCATGCCTGATGAACACAAATCGGATGGGAATCGGAATGATCGGGCGACTGTGCAAATGTCGGTCGTTAAGACGCTTATCCTGCATCGTTGGCGGCCATATGGCGAAATATGAAAAATTTCCACGTCAATATTTAAAGACGGATGATTCCATATATTCACTTCTTAATTGATACAATGTATAAATACTGTATAATTTCCTATTTCATGTCTTAAATATACACAGAATTTCATTTATGTGACATTCAGTTTACTTTAACAATTATTCATTACTAAATAAATATGAATAGGAGAGGCCTGAATAGGAAGATGAGTAATAAAAAGTAGCAATAACAATACATGTAGCCTTACAGAGCATTTTTTTAAGATGGGGTCAGTGACCCCCAACTGAAATGTATAAAAAAAGAAACTGGTAGTGTCTGGTTCCAAATGCTAAAGGTGTCTGTTAAAGCAATAACAAAGTCATTATTATGCTTTTGGTTCTTTAAGTCATAACTGGAAGGGGTAACTAAAAGCCAGTTTATCCAGCCTGCCTTCTTGTGCTCTGTAACCCTGGAAACGGAATGTCCCTGTCACTTGACAAGGAAGTTCTTGGCGAAATACCCATGCTAGAAATCTATGCCCAGCTTCTGAACCGCGGCCTCATGGGTAATGTAGTTCTTTTTCACAAGTGCATTGCTGTAAAAAAAATCAGTTTCCTGCCAAAACATATTGGTAATTAATATAAATATAATTCCGTGCCAGAGTCGTCCAGAAAAGTGCGAAGAAGAACCCAGTGTTTCTGAACTGAGAGAAAGAAGCGCGGAATTTATTTTCCTCTGAAGGCGAGGGAACTACAACCCCCATCATTTCACGCGTGCAGGATCCCAGGCGTGTTGGATGCAGCTGCTGAAAAGGAAAAAAAAACCCAGAAAATAAATAGCAGCAGAGACAGGGAGAAAGAGTCTTTATCTGGATTAGTGAATGTATAATGTGCAAGTCGTGCAGCTGCTGACACCATGGCTGTGGAAGGTAAGGAATGGCAATAAATATACATGTATAAATATTGTGTTTAAATGTAAGCTCTCTGCCAGCTGCACAATGGTCCTGTCATGTGTAATATAATGATGGGGGAGGCTGGCTGGGCAGCAGGGGATGCTGGGAAAGTCATATTGATTTAACCAACTGCTTTGTTTATGGCTGGCTTCAGTGTGTGTTGCTGCAGGGCCCTGGAAGCCTGTGGGGTGCACAATTTGAATAATATTCTCGCAGACATTACAGATGATGAAAACCATTTGCAACTGCTAGGAATTGCCAGTGCCATTATCCAGAAACCTGTTATCCAGAAAGCTCCGAATTATGGGAAGGCCATGTTCCTTAGACTCCATTATAAGCAAATAATTCTTATTTGTAAAAATGATTTCCTTTTTCTATGTAATAATAAAACAGTAGTGATCCCAACTACGATATAATTAATCCTTATTGGAGGCAAAACCAGCTTATTGGGTTTATTTAATGTTTACATGATTTTCTAGTAGACTGAAGGTATGAAGAGTCAAATTACGGAAATACTCATTATCTGGATAATTGTGGATAACAGGTCTCATACCTGTACCTGTAATTGTAATACTGCCCCCACTACAATGTCTAACATGTTATTGCACCTAAGTATTATCCGTAGACATCACTTGCTATGGTAACTGTTAGTGATGCATGCGCTGGCCCAATACCCACGGGACCCGCGGGTTTACCCACGGGTCGGGCGGGTTTGGGCCAACCTCACATGCTTCTTTCCGGGATGTGTGCGGGTTGAGCTCTTCTGACTGCTGTCCCCACCTGCGACCTTCCAAATGCAGGCTTCCGACTTCCGGGTTGAATTTTTATAGATGCGCGCCTCTGGCTCCACCCCTTTTATGACATCATCGTCAGGGAGGGTCGAGGGTAGGTCTATAAAAGGAACCTGGAAGTCAGCGCGGGCGCGGGTCGTGAAATGTGTCTAAATGTTCTTAGACCTATGGCATTGCTGCTATTGCAACTTTAAAGGAGAAGGAAACCCCCAGGGCGCTAAACCCCTCCCCCCCTCCCCTGTGCTGCCCCCCCTCCCTCCTCCCCCCTGGCCTACCTGTCCCCCTGGGCAAATGCCCCTAACTTTTTACTCACCCCTCTGCGCAGGTCCTGTCCACGGAGTTCGCAGTCGCCATCTTCTCCCACGCGCGTCTTCTTCCTGCTCTGACTGGCGTCTTCTGGCGCATGCGCAGTAGGAACAGGTACCGGTACGGCTCTACTGCGCATTTCCTTCTCCTTTAAGCCAACACAAGTGCAAAACACTAAAAAAAAATGCCAAGCCGAATTTTCAGACATATACCTATAGCAATGCATGCTTCATCAAGTCAATTTGAAATATTTTAAAGGAGTTTTTTCAACTTTTATTTAACTTTTAGTATGGCGTAGAGAATGATAGTCTGAGATCATTTGCAATAGTTTCTCATTTTTCATTATTTGTGGTTTTTGAGTTATTTATCTTTCTATCAGACAGCTCTACAGGTTGCATTTTTTGTCATCTGGATGCTAGGTTCCAAATTACCCCAGCAACCGTGCATAAGAGACTGGAATATGAATAGGAGAGGGCTTGAATAAAAAGATGAGTCATAAAAAAAACCCAATACATTTGTAGTCTTACAGACCGTTCGTTGTTTGATGGGGTCGGTGACCCCCATTTGAAAGCTGGAAAGTCACAAGACGATGGAAAATCTTTTAAAAACTATAAAAAAGAAAATAAGAAGGCCTATTAAAAAGTAACCATTCTATAATATGCATAACGTTAACGTGAATGCTATAGTGGAATGACCAATTCTTAGCAACTTTTCAATTGGTCATCATTCATTATTTTTTATCGTTTTTGAATGATTTGCCTTCTTTCCAGTTTTCAAATGAGGATCAGTGAACTCATCTAAACTACAAATGCTCTGTAAGCCTAAGGATTTATTGGTACTGCTTTTTTTTATTACTCATGTTTCTATTCAGCGCTCTCCTATTCATATTCCAGCCTCTTATTCAAATCAATGGATGGTTGCTAGGATCATTTGGACTCTAGCAGCCAGATTGCAAACTGGAGAGCTGCTGAATAAAAAGCTAAATAACTCAAAAACCACAAATAATAAAAAAATGAAAACCAATTGGAAATAGTCTCAGAATATCACTCTCTACATCACACTAAAAGTTAACTCAAACGTGAACAACCCTTTTAATACATAGCACAATTTTTTGTTAGCAATGTCTAGAAAAGCTGCAATGTGAAGTGTATGGGAAATTCCAGTGGTTTTTTTTTGTCTTTGTTTTTACAGCCTGATGTAGAGGGCAACTCAGATATATCTGTGGTTTATCAAAACAACAAGTCAAACTGAACGTGAAGCTCATGAAATGGACACAGGCAGCCTTGGTTTCCTCTCCATATTCATATTATATGTTAAAGGACCAGTAACATCAACATTTAAAAAAAAAAAAAAAAAAATCGTTAGTATAGAACGAAATAAAAACACCAAGACAAATTAAACTTTGAAATAGCAAAGCCTTTATTAAGAAATAACTTACAGAAACTCCGCTTCATGTCCTCTACAGAAAAGGCGAAAGGGCGACGACGATCCATTATGTGGCGCTCGATTTCTTCTTAGCTTCAAGATGTCCAACAGCAGGAGTAGCGCCGGCAGCAAAGGAGGAGGTAGCGAATCTACAATGTGCCTGTGGCCTGTATAGTCGCAAGAGGCTCCCACAAACACTACACATGTTCCCACACGTGCCCCTACAACGCTAACGGGACCTGCACCGGTTCGGCCTCAGCTCCCCCCCCCACAGTGACTTCACACAGCGTAACAGAGAATCAATGCCAATCTTCCTTTGCCCGGGGGTACCCAATCAGATAACCGGGGTCGGCAGCTCGGGGGATTATATCTCTGGCAACGGTGCCATTCTTGGGCAGGGGGGACAAAATCACGGGGGCATTGTCCAGGGGAGCGCAGCCCGCACAAGGAGACAAGCCTGAACTACTGGGCTGAACTACTTACTAACGCTACCCATGGGCACCCGAACACTGCAGCAGCACCCCGTCTAGAAAGGATGGAGCTCCCCGTCTCCTCTCTGAAGGATGTCAAGTGAAGCTCGGCCTCCTTCCCTCTGGACCTGCTGGTGAGCTCCTATCGACACTTACGCCACTGAGAGTGACACAAGGGATCTGGACAGAGGCTTGCCCGGGTGGACAGTGGTAAGTTACTATAGGGACAGAGGTCAGGAGGGCACTAGCATGGAGTGAGGGCAAAGGAAGATTGCCATTGATTCTCTGTTACGCTGTGTGAAGTCACTGCGTGGGGGGAGATGAGGCCGAACTGGTGCAGCTCCCGTTAGCGTTGTAGGCGCATGAAAGGCATGTGCAGTGTTTGTGGGAGCCTCTTGTGACTATACAGGCCACAGGCACATTGTAGATTCGCTACCTCCTCCTTTGCTGCCGGCGCTACTCCTGCTGTTGGACATCTTGAAGCTAAGAAGAAATCTAGCGCTGTACAATTGATCGTCGTCGCGGTTTCGCCTTGGACATCTTGAAGCTAAGAAGAGATCGAGCGCCGCACAATGGATCGTCGTCGCCCTTTCGCCTTTTCTGTAGAGGACAGGAAGCGAAGTTTCTGTAATTTATTTCTTAATAAAGGCTTTGCTATTTCAAAGTTTAATTTGTCTTGGTGTTTTTATTTCGTTCTATACTAACGAATTTTTTACAAAATGTTTTTGATGTTACTGGTCCTTTAATCATGCACTAAAGTTATACATGATCAGTGCAGTGCTTTCTTATTACCGTAACCTCGCTTGGTTATGCCGTTTATAATTGCTTACATAGATCCCTTGTGCCAGACAGCTTCATGACTGTGAAGTTTTACACTGAACAACTGTGATTATAATTGTCCATGACAAAGGAAACGTAATAGTCGTAAAGGGAGGTAATAGGTGAGATTGTGGGTGAATGCATTGGAAAATTAAACATTTGCCTTTAAGAGGGACAAGTACCAACCTGCCAAACATTTGCTTTTAACATTATTTTATTTTTTAGTTTTGATGCGCTTAGATGATATTAGCAATTTTACACTGCTAATATCATCATGCTGTTAGGTGATGTTGAAAGTTTTACACTGCTAATATCATCATGCTGTTAGGCGATGTTTAATGAACACACTGTAATTAAATAATCTAAAGTAATCTAGTAAACTATACCATAAAAATCATGACAGAAAGAACTGTAATTTAAATACCTGTATGTTAGTGGCAATACAATCCTATTGGGTTTGTGTAATATTTGAAGGATTTTTAGCAGACTTAAAGGGGTTGTTCACCTTCCACACATTTTTTTTCAATTCAGTTGTTTTTAGATTGTTCCCCAGAAATAAAGACTTTTTTCAATTACTTTCAAGAGACATAGAATACACCAAATTTCCCACCTGTTCTTCCCATGTAATAATACAGGTACATATATGTTTAGGGATAGTGGTCAGTAGTGATGCGTGGGCTTGCCTGAAACCTGCACAATAATTCCAAGTTCAGTCTCTATTTATGGGCGCTCGCCTGCTCGCCCCACATTTATGACGTCAGAGATGGGTTAGTCGAATGTCTATAAATAGACGGGCCTTGCCGCATCAGGTTAGGTTCAAGTTGGGAGCGGGTGGGTTAGAGTCGACATGCACTTCACTAGTGGTCAGGTCAGTGTAGGGTTGCCACCTTTTTGTATGCCCAAGTCCAGGCAGGGGCGGGTAAGGCTGGGGGCGGAATGGGTGCTGTAGGAGGCGGGACCGGTGCCTAGGGGTGCCACCCGGCCGGTATTTTACCGGCCTAGCCAGTAAAACACCTGCCAAGGCTGGGGACGATGTTACAAATTTAATGTAGTTGCCGTTAATTTTTAATATCCTTACGAAAAAATCCCTTGGACCGCCCCCAATTTGCTCAGTACTTACCTTTTTTTCAGGTTAATGTCCATAGTGTCCTTTTACATCACTGTTTGTGACTCCTCCCCTTTTATGTCACAATCCGCCCCTTTTTGTTTCCGCCCCCCCACCGGCCAGTAAAAAGGCCTGTGCCAACCCTACTGGTACCATAGGGGGGGACTGATTATGTGGTGATCAGCGATTAGCTGATCACCATGACATAGACTTCAATGTCCTGTCGGGATTTCCTAATTCTGAATTTCCTAATTTTCACCCGGACAGCTCTTCCAAAAACAGGGCTTTCCGGGTGTAAACCGGACAGGTGGCAACTCTAGGTCAGTGCCTTCCATGTGGTACCCAGTTGATGTATTGTTGTATCAGTAAAACACCCCAATTACTGGTAATGCCGAAGAATTTTTAGCAAAAGTGCAAGAAATTTATTTCTGAAGCAACGATTTGCTTTTAATATATTTTACTGTCATTACGACAACATTGTAATTGGATGATTTGCAGAACAAAAGCATTGGCTGGGGGCAGGCTGTCCAAAAACTTGCCCATCACCAACCCATAGCCCCCTTATGTAGTTTTATAGGCCGCTTGTAATATATCAGCATAGAGCTGCCCTAGTGTGAAAAGAGACGTCATTGTGTCATAAAGCAAAATAACAAAGTTGATGCAAATTGCCAATACCAGCACTGCTGTGAATTAATGTCTAATCACAAAAGCCGTGAAAATGGGAGGAGAAAGATATACTCACAGTTCACCCCAGTCCACGGGTGCAGAAGCAATTAGCAACAAACAAAGATGTGAGTCTTCCTCCAAAAAATTAAGTAACAAACAATGTAATTAAAAGTTCAAACAGGTGAAGGCCTGACGCGTTTCGTGTTGGGGCACTTACTCATAGGCTGATGAGTAAGTGCCCCAACAGGCACGAAACGCGTTAGGCCTTCACCTGTTTGTCCTAATAAACGGCTTGAACTTTTAATTACATTGTTTGTTACTTAATTTTTTGGAGGAAGACTCACAACTTTGTTTGTTGGTCATTGGGTCATAGTCAGAGACATACCATAAACTATGCCAGCCTAAGAATTGCCCCGTACTAAGCACAGTTCTGCAGGAACAGCCCCCTGATTACATATTATACACAGAAACATAACACTCATCTATTCCTACAAATTGTCCTATATTAGGAATTCAGAGCTGTTTCTGCAGAATTGTCTAAGTTCCCTAAGAGACTCTATGAATCTATAAGGACATAGATATTCTCCTGTACTAAGCACAGTTCTATTGTAAATTGTTTAGTGTCCCTGTCAGGTGAACGTACCCTGTTAATAGGGTTTCATAGAGAAAAGCAATGCTTTGGAGAATGTAACTGAAATGAAAGCGGTTGGACAGATAAGAGTGATATTGGAGTACATGGCTTGTGTGATTCTCATTAGATGAGAGATTGTGTTTCCTGTAACACATCCACAGTCTGTTGCTGGCCGTAGGTAATATCCAGTAATAATGTGCTATTTTTACGAACTGGACATTTTTTTCCCAAAGAGTGAGATCATATTTCAGAATTTGATTGTTCTGTGGTTTTCTTGGTAAATTGTAGAACGCTGTATAGAATATATACATTTGGGATTATGGTTAAAAGAACTGCACAGAGCATGGATAATATTTTTATACAACAAAATGTATATTTTACAGTCACACTCCCTTCCCAGAGACTATTATCCACTGTTACTATAGACACCATCTCTCCCTACTATACCTGCTATCCCACAGTCACACTCCCTTCCCAGAGACTATTATCCCACTGTTACTATAGGCACCATCTCTCCCTACTATACCTGCTATCCCACAGTCACACTCCCTTCCCAGAGACTATTATCCACTGTTACTATAGACACCATCTCTCCCTACTATACCTGCTATCCCACACTCCCTTCCCAGAGACTATTATCCCACTGTTACTATAGGCACCATCTCTCCCTACAATACCTGCTATCCCACAGTCACACTCCCTTCCCAGAGACTATTATCCCACTGTTACTATAGGCACCATCTCTCCCTACAATACCTGCTATCCCACAGTCACACTCCCTTCCCAGAGACTATTATCCACTGTTACTATAGACACCATCTCTCCCTACTATACCTGCTATCCCACACTCCCTTCCCAGAGACTATTATCCCACTGTTACTATAGGCACCATCTCTCCCTACTATACCTGCTATCCCACAGTCACACTCCCTTCCCAGAGACTATTATCCCACTGTTACTATAGGCACCATCTCTCTCTGCTATACCTGCTATCCCACAGTCACACTCTCTTCCCAGAGACTATTATCCACTGTTACTATAGACACCATCTCTCCCTACTATACCTGCTATCCCACAGTCACACTCCCTTCCCAGAGACAATTATCCACTGTTACTATAGACACCATCTCTCCCTACTATACCTGCTATCCCACAGTCACACTCCCTTCCCAGAGACAATTATCCACTGTTACTATAGGCACCATCTCTCCCTACTATACCTGCTATCCCACAGTCACACTCCCTTCCCAGAGACTATTATCCACTGTTACTATAGACACCATCTCTCCCTACTATACCTGCTATCCCACAGTCACAATCCCTTCCCAGAGACTATTATCCACTGTTACTATAGGCACCATCTCTCCCTACTATACCTGCTATCCCACAGTCACACTCCCTTCCCAGAGACTATTATCCCACTGTTACTATAGGCACCATCTCTCTCTGCTATACCTGCTATCCCACAGTCACACTCTCTTCCCAGAGACTATTATCCACTGTTACTATAGACACCATCTCTCCCTACTATACCTGCTATCCCACAGTCACACTCCCTTCCCAGAGACAATTATCCACTGTTACTATAGACACCATCTCTCCCTACTATACCTGCTATCCCACAGTCACACTCCCTTCCCAGAGACTATTATCCACTGTTACTATAGGCACCATCTCTCCCTACTATACCTGCTATCCCACAGTCACACTCCCTTCCCAGAGACAATTATCCACTGTTACTATAGGCACCATCTCTCCCTACTATACCTGCTATACTATGCTCCAGTCTTAAAAGCTAATGTAGATGGAAATTAACACTTTGTATAAGTAAACAGGCTGTAGGCTTGGGACAGTACTTGAAACCAAGAGCATTCTATAAACAGTGAACGAAAAGAGCTTTTTTTGACACCAAACATATTTGTGCTGCACCTGCACATGAGGCAGAGGATGGGACTATTATACCCACCACTTGAGAATCCCAGTTCTCCCCTATACACAGAGACTTTATTGTATAATCTCATTAATTCCAAGGAGGAACTCTACAAGTGCGCTGAGAATATGCTGAATATCCATTCATTTAACTTTTCTGCTGCTTCAACACAATTCGTCACACTAATGATTAAAACTTCCTTCACTTGAAAACAGCTGAAAAGCACAGATACCAAAAGGTGTGCCATCTTCCAATTTGTGTTTCCCAATACACATCAGATCGAGATGAAAAGACGGTGCAACAAGGGAACAAGAGCCTGCTTGGAAGAGGGAGATAAATGCTGGAAAATGCTATTCAGCCATCACAGAAAAAGATATTACAACCTCAGCTGATCCCAGATTAACATATCTATAAGATATATAAATATGAATAAATCAAAACAAACAGTCAAACGCACCAACAAGCTTCTGTTGCTGTAGAAATCATGGCTATTCAGTTTTTAGAAATCAAGATACACGTATATTCAGGAAAGTAAAATAACTTAACATAGCATATCAATAAGGTTCCACAACAACATGCCCATTAATAATTGGTCTCTCAGCTCCCTTAAAGGGGAACTCCAAACCAAAATTTAATACAGAGGCCCACATAACACAGAAACCATTAATATACCCAACACAGTTACCAGTTTCTTAAAAAAATTATGAATAAATGCCATTTTCTATGCTGAAAAATCCAGCTGTTTAACAGTTCTTCTCTTTCTGCATCATTTGAAATCCTGGCATGGAAGGAGGGACATATAAAATGGTGTCTATAGTAACAGTGGGATAATAGTCTCTGGGAAGGGAGTGTGACTGTGGGATAGCAGGTATAGTAGGGAGAGATGGTGCCTATAGTAACAGTGGGATAATAGTCTCTGGGAAGGGACTGTGGCTGTGGGATAGCAGGTATAGTAGGGAGAGATGGTGTCTATAGTAACAGTGGATAATAGTCTCTGGGAAGGGAGTGTGACTGTGGGATAGCCGGTATAGTAGGGAGAGATGGTGCCTATAGTAACAGTGGGGATAATAGTCTCTGGGAAGGGAGTGTGACTGTGGGATAGCAGGTATAGTAGGGAGAGATGGTGCCTATAGTAACAGTGGATAATAGTCTCTGGGAAGGGAGTGTGACTGTGGGATAGCAGGTATAGTAGGGAGAGATGGTGCCTATAGTAACAGTGGATAATAGTCTCTGGGAAGGGAGTGTGACTGTGGGATAGCAGGTATAGTAGGGAGAGATGGTGCCTATAGTAACAGTGGATAATAGTCTCTGGGAAGGGAGTGTGACTGTGGGATAGCAGGTATAGTAGGGAGAGATGGTGCCTATAGTAACAGTGGATAATAGTCTCTGGGAAGGGAGTGTGACTGTGGGATAGCAGGTATAGTATAGTAGATTAGCCATGCACAGAATAAAACATCCTGTTCAGGGACTGTATATATATATCTATATATCTATATATCTATATATATATATATATATATATATATACACACACATCACTGTATTTCTCCTAATGAAAGAAATTGCTGAGCTAACTTATATTACCTTTCATATTGCAGAGTAGAATTGTTGGCAGTGCTGATACTTATGTGCCAGGGGCTGAAGGCTATCATATAACTTGGATTTTGTGGGGGAGTTTTTCCTTTTAGCTGTATTATTAACTCCGATATTACTTTTTGAATTCCCCAGTCCCCCATAGCATAAGCAGAACCTAGGCCATGCCAGTGTTTTCCTGAGGCATCAAGAGGTAAAGTGTTTCCCCTAATTACTGGCCTCAGAATTGCTTGTTCAGTGTTTCACGTTCTCATGCCAGCCTGCCTTCAGTATTTTATTTCCAATTACTGGAAATGTGACTAGAAAAAGAAGCAATTGTGCTAAAATGTTACCCACAACCTTCTCATAACATACTGCATGTGTTAGTATTATATGTCAGGGGATTCGGGGTTAGTGTATCTGCAATCCCTTTAACTCATTGAATTATAATGTAATATCACATTCAGATATAGTACACCAAGGCTGTGGAACATCACAAATATAATTATGGAATCCGTTATTTTCAGAAACCCGTTGTCTGTAAAGCTCTGAGTTATGGAAAGTCCATCTCCCATTGACTCCATTTTTTTCAAATAATCCACAGTTTCAAAAATTATTTCCTTTTTCTCAGTAATAATAAAACAGTAGCTTGTACTTGATCCCAACTAAGATATAATTAATCCTTATTGGAAGCAAAACCAGCCTATTGGGTTTATTTAATGTTTACATGATTTTCTAGTAGAATTAAGGTATGAAGATCCAAATTATGGAAAGATCCGTTATCTGGAAAACCCCAGGTCCCGGCCCTTCTGCATAGCAGGTCCCATACCTATACATTGGAGCTCATTTATAAATACGGCAAATTTGCACTTGGGCAGTAACCCATAGCAACCAATGATTAACTTTTTTTCAGCCAGCTGCAGGTTAAACCCTGAAAGCAATCATCTGATTGGTTGCCATTAGTGATGTGTGGGTCGAGTTTACTTGCCCCTCAGCCTCCCAACCAGGTCCGCCCCCTCTATTTACAGACTGCGCCCGCCCCGTGGTGACGTCATAAAAAGGGCGGGGCAGTTGCAAGTCTATAAATTGATGGGGCGGAAGCCAGTAGTATGAGGTAGCGGGTGGAAGGGAGTACTCAACACGAACCTGAAGTTTTTTGGTGGTAGCTGGGCCGAACATGCCCGACCCGTAGGTATACCTGCTGGTCCCGTTTGTTTTGGGCCAGCCCACACATCACTAGTTGCCATGGGTTATTGCCCCGGTGCAGATTTGCCCAGTCTTTATAAATGAACCCTTATATTGTGTTCTAATAATGTGCTGCATTCATGCAGTGGAAAGCGTTTGCCCCAAAAGGTGTTGAACAATTTACTCTGCGGTCTGAATTACTACACAATTGAAGACTCCAGCCAGTTCAGTAGTATCTCTAAGAAGCCAAATGCATCAGTATTGCCGCATCGTTCTCTACATAAATCTAATTGTACACTTTGGAACATGTCCAGTGCCAAGGTTCATCCAATTAGCCGACCCTTACAGAGATCATATTGCCAAGTACCAGAATATTTACTTCTTTTTATTACGTGTGGAATTTTCTAGAATTGCAGAAATCCAATTTGGTAGCTTCTAATATTACTAGCTTTATGGGCTTTTTTTTTTTATATTGCTGAAGTACAAACAAATTACCACAAAAATGCAATATTTATATCGTTCAAAATGGGGAGCAAGTCTGACATTGGAATATTTTAATTTTTAGTAAAATGTGAGGAGATAAGAGCAAACAGGAGACTAAGGGGGTTATTTATCAAAGGTCGAATTTTAGAGTTTTGTATGGACTCGACAGCCCAAATGGTTTCTAAAAACACAAATCAGCGAGTTCAGGCTTAAAGGAAAGGTTAAAACTAAGTAAGCCGTATCAGAAAGTTCCACCTAAATATACCAGTAAACCCTCAAAGTAATGCTGCTCTGAGTCCTTTGTCAAAATAAACACCACATTTCTTTCCTTCTATTGTGTACACATGGGCTTCTGTATCAGACTTCCTGCCGTCAGCTTAAACCTCTTTTCCCCGGGCGTGAGCATGCTCAGTTTGCTCCTCTTCCCCCCCTTCTCTGCTGTAATCTGAGCCCAGAGCTATGAGCAAGCAGGGAGAGACTCAGTCAGGAAGTGATGTAACACCAAGCCAATATGGCAGCTGCTATCCTAAACAGAGAGAGCTTCTAAAGCTGTTTACTTAGGTGTGGTAAAACATTCATGCAGAATAAAAGTATGCATTCTATTGCAGCTAATCTATTGGCAATAAAATGTCTCCATAGCTTTCCTTCTCCTTTAACAAGCTGAAAACTCAAATTAATCGGTTTTCGGCAAGAAAAAACTCCAATCCCTTGAATTGATCAAGTTTTTGGGCAAAACCCTCTGAAAAAAAATGAGCAAAAAATCAACTCAAAAATCCAAATAAATCGGCCCCATAATGTGGCATTTGAAAGTGGAGTTTTCACAGGGGCACATTTACTTACCTGAATATTTTCGCTTTGATAATTTCTGCCAGATTTTGCTTAACTTTGTCAGACATTTGTTAGTGACGAATATGGTGGTGTGATTCTAGGGCAGTGATTGTCCCAATTTTTCATGCCAAGTCCCTTTTGGACCACCAACCTTTGGTGATGAATCCCCTTAACTCATAAGGGTCATATCAGTCATTGACCCACAGCCATATCTAGGCCAGCAAATAAGTTTTCACCCCAAATCTCCCCCTCACTGACCTTTACACTGAGCTTTCACATGTAGCAAAAAGGTATTGTCCCCAAATCAGTCTTTTTTAAAAAAAAATCTATGTATTTGTTTTTTATAGAAAAGGAAAAGAAAAGGAGGAAGGGGAGTTGAGAGAGCGAGAGAAGGATAGGATTTAGGTGGGAGGGTTGCGGTGGGGGATTTTATTGCCTGTGTTTTTGGCACATCTTATACCACAATTCAATTAATCTCTAGACAATCACTAAATTGTATCCATCAGCCAAAGACAGTCACTCTATTGCTGTCCATGATTGCCATGATTTTGATTACTGGGAGTGTTCTATTCAGCGTTATCAACATCTTCTTAGTGGGCACTGTAGAGCCCATCCATCACAACACAATAGATTTCTTTGTGCAATATAGAAGAAATTTACATAAGTCTAAGAAATTTGCCTGTAGCTCCTCCCTCAGTGATGCCAAGGAGACAGCAATGGGGGAATTTCAATGATGGAAGAACCCAGTGGACAGGTATGCTAAGATGTATTTTCCAAAAGTTTTGGAGTTGAGCTCCCCAAACCAAATCCAAATCTTACTCAATCCAAACATCCTACTTCTGCTCAGAGTTCCCCCAGGAGACCAATTCCACAGTTTGGGATCCCCTATGGTAGGATGGCAAGGAATCACTGGAAAAGGCAACAAGATGGAGTCATGGTGCTCATAAAATAGCACACCAGGCCATCGGTATAAAGATAGCGAGTATAATTACTAGGAAGTATTTAACAAATTCCCACCCGCCAGTCTTTAAAGTGGTAGTTCACCTTTAAGATAACTTTTCATATATTATAGAATGGTAAATTCTAAGATTTGTTTCAATTTGTCTTCATTGTTTATTTTTCATAGTTTTAGAATTATTTGCCTTCTTCTGACTCTTTCCAGATTACAAATGGGGGTCACTGACCCCATCTAAAAACAAATGCTCTGTAAGGCTTCACATTTATTGTTATTGCTCGTTTGTATTACTCCTCTTTCTATTCAGTCCCTGTCCTATTCATATTCCAGTCTCCCTTTCAAATCAAGGCATGGTTGCTAGGGTAATTGCAACCAGATTGCTGAAGTGGCACACTGGAGAGCTGCTGAATAAAAAGCCAAATAACTCAAAAACTGCAAATAATAAAACATGAAAAACCAGTTGTCTCAGACACTCTCTACATCATACTGAAAGTTAATTTAAAGTTGAACAACCCCTTTTAGCTTTTCTTGGTGCTTTAAAGGAACAGTAATGCACTGTTGTCCTGCACTGGTAAAACTAGTGTTTTGCTTCAGGAAAAACTATTATAGTTTATAGAAACAAGTTGCTGTGTAGTAATGGGGGCAGCCATTCAAACACAGGATACACAATGGATCACAGATAAGATCTGAAGAATCCCATTGTACACTACAGAGCTTATCTGTTATCTGTTGAGTATCCTGTGCCTTTTCTCCTTTTTCAGCTTTCAATGGCTGCCCACATTGCTACCCAGCAGCTTGCTTGTATAAACTGTTGTCGAGTTTCTGTAGCAAACACACAAATTGTCAAAGTGTAGCGCAATCAGTACATTATATTTTCATTACTTTAATGCACTTTAATTTTTTTGGTGTTTCTGTTCCTTTAAACATCCAGTGCAGGTGGGCTCAAGACAACCCCATCCTTACAGTAGTGCCACTTAAAATTCTAAATTCATGTTTTTCATTTTGGAAAGCTGCTTAGAATTACAGTTTCTTTCAGTGGCATAACTAGAGTGCTCTAGGCCCCTCTGCAAAACAATCTTCAGAGGGGCTCAGCGCACTCCCACCAAAAACAGCCTCCAGCCTCCAGCCCTCTCCCCGCCCTGATCCTGCCCACTCCCTGCCCTGACTCCACCTACTATCCACCCATTTCTCCGCTCCATGCAGACTTGCACTCCGATACCCTCGCTATAGGTCAGAGAGCTGCTGAGGAAGGGGTTCTTGTTAGCTATAGAGGAAGCAGACCCAACTTATACCACTGGTTTCCTTCATTATGTAATTTTTTTTTTCCAGCAGATGGGTGGAGTACCTTTTAACCCCTATGCACGTAGTTGGCTCTGTGCTCTGATCTATGCTACGATCAAAGTGCCCCCTGAAAATGTAGAATCTGTGGCACCCACCCATTGTCTTCTTATGCTGGCACTGTAGATTCTGAATCCCGTTGAAAGGGTTAAAATAACCCACTTGTTCTCGCAACACGACGAGTCTTTCCTCAACCTCCCACTTTGTTTTCTGGCACACTTAAAAGGGTCTTTTATTTTGACGATGCTTCATGTTTAAAGTTCAAAAAGCTCTCTTTTGTTTTATTGCGAGTGCACTCTTTGCTGCCTTCTGCCGCATTGTGTTCTATGGCTCCACTGCAGTCCTCCAAATGGCATGCTTTATGCGCACGCTTGTTATATAGCCTTGAGCTTCTCAAGTACATAAATGTTAGTATTTGTGCACTTGAATCAACGGATTAAAATATGTGTTTGTTCATTTCTTTACCCTGAGTCAAATTTGGAATTGTACAGTACATTTGCATTACCCAGCACTGCTCAGCGAGCTGCGGAGTTACATTAACACGTTATTTATTGCTCGCTGTTTGTCAGCCGCGTTACTTTCTGCGGAAAATAATTCCGGTGAAATATGTTTTAAGACTTTATTTGGATTTCATGCTTTTCATCCCAAGTCATTATTACCTTCCCGTTGCATTATCATCTATTGCTTAGGAAATGTCAGTGCGGCTAATGACTTCATTTTCGGAATTTAGGGACATACAAATCTCCTCTAATGTGCTCGCCTTGATTAAGGAGTACGAGAAACATACATTATTTTAAATGCAGTTTTACTTCGGGGGCCTGATTCATACATCAGAAATGCCACAAAACAGCAATTTGCTCCTGCTTGATTACAGTATTCAAATTGAAATCCAGCTTTAAAGGACGAAGTAATATAACTGCAGAGGTGCGGCATTTGAAGGAAGTCTGTAGTTCCCGTAACCACAAGAATACATGTATTTGCCATCTAAGAATAAATGTTGTAGGATAGTTATTATTAATGTGATATTCTAACTCATTTTTCATTATAATGTTGAGAGTTATTTGTACCATTTCACATAAATTTCATCTAAAGTTACAAATATTTATTATTCATTAATTCTGCATTCTGCCACTAGGTGGCATATGCAGTAGACACTAGTCAACTAGACAACTTACCGCTAACATCCTTGGAATATGGCTTTGCTGAAAAGGCTGCAAATATAATTGAAAGGAAAACCCTTTCAGCATTCTTATCCTTTCCCTTGTATGTACATGATCTGACAGTTACTAAGCTCCAAACAAAAATCTTTAGTAGGGCAAAAAAGAATGTGAAGAATTTCTCTTGACTTTACAGTAGCATGCAGGACAATAACACATTATTAAGGGATTGGTTATAACTAAGTGCTAGATAAGCATGGGATGCGTTAGGCTCCATGTGGGTGCTAGGTAAGCATGAAACGCGTTAGGCTCCATGTGGGGATATTGTTATTTTAAAATGACACAAATTTAAAATGAAATGAAAATGGTGTCATTTTAAAATAACAATATTCCCCCCTACATTTACTAACATATGGCACATAAACTATACACTGGGCTCATGTGTAGTAGGGCAATATAACAACTTTATTTTATTTTATTAAGGTTTCCCGGGCTTGTGTAGTATAATTATTTGCTGCAACATATACGTCCATTGAACTTTAACTTCCCGCCATATGCAAATTAGGCAACGCTAGTGCAACTTCGCTTCGCTTGCCGCAGTGACGCTAGTGCTACTTCACCAGCATTTAGTGAATTAGTGTTGTTCTGCCGAATCTATGCCTGGCGGAGTGTTGTGCTGTGAGCGAAGCGAACGCAAAGCGAATCGAACGCTAGCGCAAATTCGGTGCTTAGTGAATCTGCCCCTATGAGTTCAAGGGAGCAGGTTGTGGGTTTTGAGCAGGCTAGAAGTTTGCT
This sequence comes from Xenopus petersii, assembly GCA_038501925.1. Classification (NCBI taxonomy): domain Eukaryota; kingdom Metazoa; phylum Chordata; class Amphibia; order Anura; family Pipidae; genus Xenopus; species Xenopus petersii. The sequence continues at coordinate 16,090,151 of CM076682.1, forward strand.
AAATTCATCTAGTGTTGCAGAGGTGAAGAAGTGCAAAGTGAATGTAAGTGGACTGCAAATGAATCTGAGATTGTTGCTCAGTCTAATGAGATCGATTTTTTCTTTAAAGAAATTAAATCTAAAAAAAATACACTTGATTGAGGAATAAAAATGGCAGAGTGAATTATTTGTAATGTAAACAGTGTAATTTAGGCATAAAAATGACACATTAAATTCATGACAGTATCCCTTAAATGTCAAGGTTAATTTAAGGAAAAGGGAAAATGGAAATTACGTTTGTAGAAAAGTGCAAATAATATGTCCGTTCTTTTTTCTGGTAGTTGTGTTCTTGGAATCCATGGTTATTGCCTGCCTGAATGTCAGAACCATGAAGTTTCATTTGATAGCGTTGATACACGTCCAGAAAAAACAAAGCCATAGAAACTTGGCTGCAGGTTTATAGCAGTGCAAAGGCAATTGTTCCTGCCTGTGACTTGAGAGACAACTTCTATAAAACAGTTAAAGAGCCTATAATAATTTTAGTGATGTACCACCCTGACCTTCTCAAAGTCCTAATGATCAGATAAAACTTAGGGGAAGTGAAATGAACAAAGTAACTCGTGGGTTAATATAATTCAAGGGTATAAGAGCATTTCAGTTGTTGTACAGTTGTGAAATCAGTTATCCAGAAGCCCAGTTATACAGAAAGCTCTGAATTATGGAAAGGCCGTCTCCGATTGACTCCATTATAAGCAATTAATTCTAGTTTTTTAATAGTACAGGTATAGGATCCCTTATCCGGAAACCCGATATCCAGAAATCTCCGAATTACGGAATGGCTCCCATAGACTCCATTTTATCCAAATAATCCAAATTTTTAAAAAAGATTTCCTTTTTCTCTGTAATAATAAAACAGTAGCTTGTACTTGATCCCAACTAAGATATAATTAATCCTTATTGGAAGCAAAACCAGCCTATTGGGTTTATTTAATGTTTACATGATTTTCTAGTAGACTTAAAATATGAAGATCAAAATTACAGAAAGGTCTATTATCTGGAAAACTCCAGGTTCAGAGAATTTTGGATTATAAGTCCCATACCTTTATACCCTAAAATATACCCTTTTGCATTGGGTACTTTATTAGTGAGCGTGGTGCTGCCATTTTCCTCTTCTACCCTGATTCTTTTCCTCTTAAATCTTTCCTCCTAAATCTGATGATACAACTGTTTTTTTTTTTTTGAAAGGTGACACTTTTAAGATCAGTGGAGTCTAATTTTCACAGGAGCTGAAATTGGGGGTTGATATGGGGTAGCATTGTGGCTTTATAGGGGTTGTTCATCTTTAAATGAGCTTTCAGTATGATGTAGAGAGTCATATTCCGAGATAATTTGCAATTGGTTTTCATTTTTTATTATCTGTGGTTTTTGAGTTATTTAGCTTTTTATTCAGCAGCTCTCCAGTTTGCAGTTTCAGCAATCTGGTTGCTAAGGTCCAAATTACCCTAGAAACCATTCATTGATTTGAATACGAGACTGGACTATGAATTGGAGAGGGTCAGAATAGAAAGATAAATAATAAAAAAAGTAGCAATAAAAATACATTTGTAGCCTTACGGAGCATTTGTTTTAGATGGGGTTCACTAATTCATTAATAAAACATTTTTTTTTAATAATTGTGATGTTGCTGCCCAGTCTGCCCAACGATACCCTCTTTAAAGAACTTGTCAGATCTCCATCTGTTTTGTGAAGCAGAATAACAGACTCATTTTGACAAGACTAATTGAGTGGAACTGGCGCAACTCTGCTGCAATCACTGCTGACAGTTTGGGGAATTCTGTTTGCCATATTTACACACAAAAAAAAAATCAGCCTCGAAACTGGAATATGGTGGAAAACAAATCTGATATCAGCTACTAGGGGGATTAATGTTCAGACTGCCTGCCATGTATGTGCTAGGATTCTTCACTTACCAGGCCCTGCACAATAGAGGTGGCAGAACCAGCAGCTCTTTCTAGTCCAGATGGAATCATGATCGATGTGAAATTTTAATATTTGTATGAGAACCAGATCATCTTCCCCAGGTATTTAGGAGGGGGCTTAGTGTATTTTAGGTATTGGTAGTAACTGCTACTAAATGGCTGACTAATATGTTCTGCTCATGTCTTTTTTTCCACACTAACAACTCAAACCCCTTATAGCAGTGGTTCCCCAACTTTGGGATTTGCTCCCCTGGAGTGGGACTCAGAGAATGGGACGGCGGCACAAAAAGGGTAATATTTGGGGAGAATGTCTACTTTGTTTACTATTCTAGTTAAAGGAGAATTCCTTGATCCCATCTAAGATATAATTAACCCTTATTGGAAGCAAAACCAGCCTATTGGGTTTATTTAATGTTTACATGATTTTCTAGTGGCCATACACAGGCAGATGGCCAATTGAGCGGATCAGAATATGCGCACATTGATAGGGCCCACGATCGGATCAGAATGGAGGCCAAATGGGCGGCCGGATCGAGGGAACGCATCAACGAAAAGATATGGCCACGATCCGACGGGATTTTTTAACCTGCCTGATCAAGATCTGGCCGACTTTTAGCCAGATATCACACACGGACTGGGTCTGTCGGCAGCTTTTATCGGCCCGTGTAATGGGGTATGAAGATCTAATTTACAGAACTATCCATTATCCGGAAAACCCCAGGTCCCAAGCATTCCGAATAACAGGTCCCATACCTGTACAAGCTACTGTTTTATTATTACAGTGAAAAAGGAAAACATTTTTAAAAATGTGGATTATTTGGATAAAATGGAGTCTATGGGAGACGGCCCTTACGTCATTCATAGCATTTTGGATAACGTGTTTCCGGATAACAGATCGCATACCTGTATATCATAACAATGATTTTGGAGCCTAGTTGTGTGCATTTCCTAACGGCCTTTGCATTTATCACTCCATAAGTGCCACGGCTTGAATGTTGCCTTTTATTACCAAAAAAATAACAGGCCATTATATATCAGAAAAGCCAAGGCAGAGGGTAACAAACAGCTTTGATTCAACGCATAGTAAGGTTTTATCACCCAGCCCTAGTCTCCTGTACAGCAAACTAATACAGTACAGGAGTTGCCTTTTATATCTTTTCCAATATATTTTTTTATGTGCTATACAATTTCGCTGTCTAAAAAAAAAAAGCTCGTTTTTATAGCTCTTCTCCAATGTACGAGCCGACGATTATGCATCTCATTTGATTTTGTTTTAAGAAACATTGCTGAGCTCAGCAGGACCCAGATAGGCTGTAATGCATAATTTGTGGGGATAATATTTTAAGAGGCAGCGGATGTGGATATTCATTATTCAAGTGTGAGTTAATTGCGTGTGTAAAGATATACACATTTATAACCGTTATTATAAAAGAATCCGGAGTTACACATTTTCATTTATTCCAAAAACGCCACTAGCGAGATTTCCCGTCAACCCAAGCAATATACAGGAACCAAGCATTCCGGCAGTTTTTCAGGCTTAAAGGAAAACTTTACCCCCCAAATGAATATTTAAGCAACAGATTATTTTCTATTTAGGATTACCCAATGGCACATACTACTATAAAAGTATATTATTAGGAAAATGGTTTATTTACATGAAGCAGGGTTTTACATATGAGCTGTTTTATGCAATATGTTTTTGCAGTAATCTATATTGTTTGGGGGTATAGTTTTCCTTTAAGGGTTGGGGTTCATCAAAGACAAATATAGAACTTGCACTTTAATAATGTATTCCCTATTAGGGATGTCATGTGACTTGTTTGTTTCTATTTCTTGCTGCTGATTGCTTTCATTCGTTTCCAATTTTTTTTATGATTATTACTCAAAGTAACCAGTCTTTTGGAGGGGGCAATGCTACAGTGTATCCACTTGCTCTTTTTAAAATGTAAAATGTATCTAGTTTCCTTTAAGTAACTTGTTGCAAGTGATGATGATTTTATCATTTCAGCAGGGCATTTAGTGTTTGGAGCAAAGCTTAATTTCTTCTTTCTTTTCTCTTATCACTTGAATATTTCCCCTCGTGTCGTGTTTAATGGCGCATCATTACCTTTGTCTGCTTCGGCATCAAAGGGCTTATTTGAAGACATCAATGTGCAAGATCTCATCGCAGCCTCTCCAAAGCTTAACATGAATTTTTAGGGTCTGGTAATGCATTTGCTGGAAAGACACTGGGCCATGCTTGTCTTGCTGCTTCACAAGTCTCTTTCTTAAAGGAAAACTAAACTCCCCGAACAATGTAGGTTTATATTGCATAAAACAGCTCATGTGTAAAATCCTGCTTCATGTAAATAAACCATTTTCATAATATACTTTTTTAGAAGTATGTGCCATTGGTTAATCTTAAACAGAAATTATTTTATTCTGATTCTGACCCCTGGGATCGTATGATTCACGGGGCACACAAACAAACCAAACAAACCATACATGTTAGGTCACATGAGCCAATTAACAGACAGAGTTCTCTCTTTTGCTTCCACACCTATTCCTGTTACAGTTAGAGCTGCAGTATTTCTGGTCAGGTGATCTCTGAGGCAGCACACCAACCATCACAAAATGGTGGCTCAAGGCAAGAGATGTAAAAGGGCAATATTTACTTAAATATATATTCCAGTTTGATGAGATACTTTAATATGCCACTGAAGGGGAGAATTCAACCTGTAATAAAAAAAAAACCCCCTACCCCCAGCCTTCCTGCCCCCCCCCCCCCGGGAAAATGCGTCTAATTTTTTACTCAGCCCTCCATGCAGATTCTGGCTTGGCGTTCATGGCAGCCATCTTCTTCTCCGATAATATTCGTGTCTTGACTGCACTTTCGGCGCATGCGCAGTTGGAGTAAATTTCCGGTCCCAAACAACTGCGCATGTGCCGAAAGTCACGAAAATTTCTGAAATGCATGAGCCAAAACTTCAGAAAAAGACAGAAGAAAGAAGAGTAAAAAATTAGGGGCATTTGCCCGGGGGGGCAGGTTACGGGGCAGGGTTTTTTTTTTTTCATTACAGGCTGAATTCTCCTTTAAGGTAACTTTTACTATGTTATAGAATGGCCAATTCTAAGCAAATTTTCAATTGGTTTTCATGTTTTATTTTTTATAGTCATTTACCTTTTTCTTCTGCCTTTTAGCAGCTTTCAAATGGGCGTCGCTGACCCCTTCGAAAAAAAATGAATGCTCTGTAAGACTACAAACGTATTGTTATTGCTAATTTTTATTACTGATCCTTCTATTCAGGCCTCTCCTCTTTATATTCCAGTCTCTTATTCAAATCAATGCATGGTTGCTAGGGAATTGAAATTGAAGAGCTGCTGAATAAAAAGCTAAATAACTCAAAAACCTTCAATAATAAAAAAATAAAACCAATATCCTCAACCAGTAGCTCGTGAGCAACATGTTGCTCCCCAACCCCTTGGATGTTGCTCTCAGTGGCCTCAAATCAGGGGCATATTTTTAAATTCCTGTCATGGAGTTAAGTTTTGGTTGCATAAAAAACAGATGTGCTGTCAAACAAAACCCCCTGAAGGCTGCCAGTCCATATAGGGCCATCAATAGCCAATCACAGTCCTTATTTGGCACCACCCAGAAACTTGTTTCATGCTTGTGTTGCTCCCCAACTCTTTTTACTGAATGTTGCTCACGGATGAAGAAGGTTGGGGACCCCTTCGCTACATCATACTAACAGTTATCTCAAAGTTGAACAACCCCTTTAAATATTCATTTTGGGGGTAAAGTTTTCCTTTAAAGCAAAACTATGGGCACAACCCAGTATTCTATTAATATTGACTATCAAGGGCAGTGGCACATGGGTAGATTTGTCGCCTAGCGATATGTTGGGCATACCGCCAGTGATTTCAATTATTGGCAATGGAGAGACATTTTTGGGAGATTTGTCGCCCCCAGCTGCGCATAAATAATTGCAGCAACAAATCTTCCTGTGTGCCACTACCCTAACATGGCATTTAAGTTCCCTAACAAGAATTTGTGAATGTACCAAGCCATGCACCTACAGGTTAACTAAGGAGATATAAATTTGGCCTATTGGCTTAGGTTAGGTATGTCTGGAGCAAATGCCTTAATTAACGTGTAGTTGTGTGGCTTTGCAGGTTCACAACTTATTGTTAGGGGTCTTAGCTGCTATGTTGCCAAACATCACTAAAAGACATGGGAGATAAGAGACTGGTAATTAACAGAGAGAATCGGGAACGAGGACGTGGTGGTTAACAATTCAGGACTGACAAAGAACAGTACGTGTTATTTCTAAAAATAATTTCTTTTTGAAGCCTGTTAATTAAATGCTTCCATGCTGTGCTGTTTATTAATCTTCTGGTACCAGGCCATTAAAAGACGTCCCTCATCCTCACAAGTATTTAACTCAAAGGCTGTTGTGATCAACACTTACAAAGTATTCATAGAAGGCATTTTGAAAGCCTGTGCTCCTGTGAATAAAAGTGTTTGGTCCTAATTACGGCTGATGTTTAAAAGTTTATTTGGCCAGTTAGGGATTTACTATTTAGTAGGGGATGCTCGAGTGGAGACAAGGGCTACAGAAAGTTTAAAGTTGGCATGCTGTGGGTATTCAGAAGGGCAACGTGCAGAATTTTACTCTTTAGCTTTTATGTTTGTTTTTAAATTCCATGGTTTTGGATAGGGAATTAAACCATAATAATTTGTAACCACCCTCTCTCTGTTAAAAGAAAAACTACCATTCTGTTTTTATGAGCCTGATTATGTAATCCTGAAAGGGCAACACAATTCACGGGAAAACTAATATTGGTCTTTCTGCAAAATCAGCCATCTCATAGTGGCATGGGGTAACTATCCTGGGCCTAACAGGTAACCTCATATTAAAGCATAGCATTGCCTGTAGTATCAAACTGGATTGGAAAGAGATTGTGATATTGTTGGTATAGTGGGGAGGGATGGTGCATATAGTAACAGTGGGATAATAGGAAGTCTCTGGGAAGGGCCTGTGGCTGTGGGATAGCAGGTATAGTAGGGAGAGATGGTGCCTATAGTAGCAGTGGATAATAGTCTCTGGGAAGGGAGTGTGACTGTGGGATAGCAGGTATAGTAGGGAGAGATGGTGACTATAGTAACAGTGGGATAATAGTCTCTGGTAAGGGAGTGTGGCTGTGGGATAGCAGGTATAGTAGGGAGAGATGGTGCCTATAGTAACAGTGGATAATAGTCTCTGGGAAGGGAGTGTGACTGTGGGATAGCAGGTATAGTAGGGAGAGATGGTGTCTATAGTAACAGTGGATAATAGTCTCTGGGAAGGGAGTGTGACTGTGGGATAGCAGGTATAGTAGGGAGAGATGTTGTCTATAGTAACAGTGGGATAATAGTCTCTGGGAAGGGACTGTGGCTATAGGATAGCAGGTATAGTAGGGAGAGATGGTGCCTATAGTAACAGTGGTATAATAGTCTTTGGGAAGGGAGAGTGACTGTGGGATAGCAGGTATAGTAGGGAGAGATGGTGTCTATAGTAACAGTGGGATAATAGTCTCTGGGAAGGGAGAGTGACTGTGGGATAGCAGGTATAGTAGGGAGAGATGGTGCCTATAGTAACAGTGGATAATAGTCTCTGGGAAGGGAGTGTGACTGTGGGATAGCAGGTATAGTAGAGAGAGATGGTGCCTATAGTAACAGTGGGAAAATAGTCTCTGGGAAGGGAGTGTGACTGTGGGATAGCAGGTATAGTAGGGAGAGATGGTGTCTATAGTAACAGTGGGATAATAGTCTCTGGGAAGAGACTGTGGCTATGGGATAGCAGGTATAGTAGGAAGAGATGGTGCCTATAGTAACAGTGGTATAATAGTCTCTGGGAAGGGAGAGTGACTGTGGGATAGCAGGTATAGTAGGGAGAGATGGTGCCTATAGTAACAGTGGATAATAGTCTCTGGGAAGGGAGTGTGACTGTGGGATAGCAGGTATAGTAGGGAGAGATGGTGCCTATAGTAACAGTGGATAATAGTCTCTGGGAAGGGACTGTGGCTGTGGGATAGCAGGTATAGTAGGGAGAGATGGTGTCTATAGTAACAGTGGATAATAGTCTCTGGGAAGAGAGTGTGACTGTGGGATAGCAGGTATAGTAGGGAGAGATGGTGTCTATAGTAACAGTGGGATAATAGTCTCTGGGAAGGGACTGTGGCTATGGGATAGCAGGTATAGTAGGGAGAGATGGTGCCTATAGTAACAGTGGTATAATAGTCTCTGGGAAGGGAGAGTGACTGTGGGATAGCAGGTATAGTAGGGAGAGATGGTGCCTATAGTAACAGTGGATAATAGTCTCTGGGAAGGGAGTGTGACTGTGGGATAGCAGGTATAGTAGAGAGAGATGGTGCCTATAGTAACAGTGGGAAAATAGTCTCTGGGAAGGGAGTGTGACTGTGGGATAGCAGGTATAGTAGGGAGAGATGGTGTCTATAGTAACAGTGGGATAATAGTCTCTGGGAAGAGACTGTGGCTATGGGATAGCAGGTATAGTAGGGAGAGATGGTGCCTATAGTAACAGTGGTATAATAGTCTCTGGGAAGGGAGTGTGACTGTGGGATAGCAGGTATAGTAAGTAGGGAGTGATGGTGCCTATAGTAACAGTGGATAATAGTCTCTGGGAAGGGAGTGTGACTGTGGGATAGCAGGTATAGTAGGGAGAGATGGTGTCTATAGTATAGGTGTATCCAAATTACTCTATCAACCATTCATTGATTTAAATGAGGGTCTGGAATCAAAATATGAGACATAAAAAGTAGCAATAACATACATTTTTAGACTTAGATGGGGTCAGTGACCCCCATTTTTAAGCTGGAAAGACTTAGATGAAAAAAGGCAAATAATTAAAAAAAAAAAACTATAAAAAATAAATAATGAAGACCAATTGAAAAGTTGCTTAGAATTAGCCATTCTATAATATACTAAAAGTTAACCCAAAGGTGAACCACCCTTTCAAGATGAAACTAAGCCATTAGGCATTTTCTGCTGCTGATCCTACAGTGCAAGTAATTACACATCCCCTTATGTTTATCTGTGAATAGAATCACTCAGGATGAAGAGTAAATCTGCCACGTAACAATTCCAGCTCATTAGATTTTGACCCTGACTCTGTACCTTTTTTTATTGTCTGAATAAATTAAAGCCCATCACGGCTTATTACGGCAGAATCAGCACCCAGTTGTAAAAAAATAATTGTAGGTCACATCCCCGTTTCTTTGACTTTGGAGGCTTGATTGTTCAACTCATTAAGATTCTAAATTAAAAAGCGATTCATTAAGCGGAGTGATGTATGATGAACGCTAATTACTCCATCAATAATTTATAAGCAGTTTCACCTATTTCAGTAGCAGGGTTAGGTGAAATAGTCTATAATTTGGCCTCCAAGGTCCCAGCACCCTCTAGAGCACTCTCTCATCTTATAAAATCTATAAAGAATTGTCAATATTGATGATTATTGTCTGTGCTGACTTGTGCAGTAAAAAGGTATAGGCAATATGACTATTATGGCAGGGCAATGGTTTTCCAGAAAAGTATTACAAATGTCTCCATTGGTGTAACTTGGGAACGTCGGGTCCCTTTGCCTACCAGGCCTGAACTGCACCCCTATTTTAAAGGTTCAAGATAGGTTGGGGTGGGGGATTATGATACAGCCGACCCAGTGGTCCGAGCTCTCCCATAACTGATGTACAGATAGCTACACCAATGAATTTCTCTCAACCAATAGGATTGATCCCTGCTGCCAAAATTCATTAGTGGCCAACAAGCTCCACAATATAGGTATGGGACCTGTAATCAAGAATGCTAGGGACCTGGGGTTCTCCAGATAACGGATCCTTCCGTACATTCGTACCTTAAGTCTACTAGTAATCATTAATAAAACATTAAATAAACCCAATCGGCCGGTTTTGCTCCCAATAAGGATTAATTATTAGGGATGCGCCGAATCCAGATTCGGTTCGGGATTCGGCATTTTTCAGCAGAATTCGAATTTGGCCAAATCCTTCTGCCCGGCTGAACCGAATCCTAAATTGCGTATGCAAATTAGGGACGGGGAGGGAAATCACAAGACCTTTTGTCATAAAACAAGGAAGTAAAAAATGTTTTCCCCTTCCCATCCAAATTAGGATTCCGATTCATTTCGGTTTTCGGCTGAATCTTTCGCAAAGGATTTGGGGGTCCGGTCGAATCCAAAATAGTGGATTCGGTGCATCCCTATTAATTATATCTTAGTTGAGATCAAATACATGGTACAGGTCAGAAATCAGAAAGCTCAGAATAACGGAAAACCCGTCTCCCATAAACTCCATTTTATCCAAATAATCCAAATTTTTAAAAATGATTTCCTTTTTCTCTCTAATAATAAAGCAGTTCCTTGTACTTGATCCCAACTAAGATATAATGAATCCTCATTAGAAGCAAAACCAGCCTATTGGATTTATTTAATGTTTACATGATTTTCTAGTAGACTTAAGGTATGAAGATCCAAATTAAGGAATGATCAGTTATCCAGAAAACACCAGGTCCCTAGCATTCTGGATAACAGGTTACATACCTGTACTGTTTTTTTATTACAGTGAAAAAGGAAATAATTTTTAAAAAGTTGGATTTTTTGGATACAATGGAGTCTATTGGGAGATGGCTTCTTTGTAATTGGCAGTGCTCTGGATAATAGTTTTCCAGATAACAGATCCCTTCCTGTATATGCAATTTATTGCCATAACAAAAGGAGCAGAGTTGTGAAGCAGAAGTAGGTCTCTACCACTCTTCCTTTAATGGAAACCTTTTTTGTAATGCAACATCGGGTTTCAATTAGTGATGGGCGAATTTGCGCCGTTTCGCTTTGCCGAAAAATTTGCGAATTTCGCAACGGCGTCCGTTTTTGACGCCGGCGAATTTTTTCTGCGAATATTCGTGGGCGTTTCGCGAATTTATTCGCTGACGGCGAATCGCGCAAATTCATTAGTTTCAATGATTTGAAACAAAAACATCACAGAGAACAACGTTTTATTGTAGGATTCAGTAAAATAAGACAATTGCCCAAGGGTGTGGATACATTTGCAAGGCACTGCATCTTTGGGCTGAGCCCATCAGGAACCTCTCCAAAGTAGATTAAACATTAAAGCCTATAATTGCAATACAAAGTGTAAAATATCAGTATCATTGAACTCAGCCTAAAAGATTATTTAAAAGGAGAATGAAATCTACCAAAACAGTTTAATGCCAATAGATTAGCCACAACAGTGCAAACTATAAGACTATATTTATTCTGCAGAATGTTTTACCATACCTGAGTAAACAGCTCTAGAAGCTCTCTTGTTTGTTTAGGAAAGCAGCTGCCATATTAGCATTGTGTGACATCACTTCCTGTCTGAGTTTCCCTGCTCACTTAGAGCTCTGGGTTCAGATTACAGCAGGGAGGGGAGGAGCAAAAGGAGCATGCTCAAGGTCATGCCCTGGAGGTTTAAAGGGCATGTAAAGTCTAAAATAGAATAAGGCTAAAAATGCTGTATTTTGTATACTAAATATAAACATAAACTTACTGCACCACAAGCCTGATCAAACAAATGATTTATACTTTCAAAGTTGGCTACAGGGGGTCACCATCTTGTAACTTTGTTAAACATATTTGCAAGACTAAGACTGTGCACATGCTCAGTGTGGTCTGGGCTGCTTAGGGATCGTCATAAACAAAGCTGCTTGAGTTCTGCATGGCTGGGAAGTAAGGCGGTGGCTCCCCCTGCTGTTCATAAGTATGATTGTTTCCCTGCTCAGCAGTTAGGGACCGTCTGACAATTCCTGTCCACAGCAGTAAATGAAGGGAGAATTTCACTGCATACAGTCAGGTTTCTTATAAAAACGGTACACATTTTTTAATTAAAAGTATATTGGAGATAGGTTTCTTTTTCATTGTTCATCATTGTTTTTGCCTTTACATGCCCTTTAAGCTGAAAACAGGAAGTCTGATACAGGAAGTCTGATACAGAAGCCCATGTGTACACAATAGAAGGAAAGAAATGTGGTTTTTATTTTGACAAAGGACTCAGAGCAGCATTACTTTGAGGGTGCATTTATATAGACCTTTCTTATAAGGCTTACTTACTTTTAACCTTTCCCTCTCCTTTAACCTAACTGCCAATGAAAGGCTTTTTTACTCCCCTAAAAGTCTTCCTTTTCTCCCTCTGCAGAGGTTTTGATATTTATTCACCCTGTAATGCCGGCATTTTTTTTTATTTTTCTCCAGCAGTTCATTGCAGTCGAAACTCAAATGATATCGATCATCCTGCCTGCACGGACAACATCAACTTAAACCTCAAGGGGGAGAATAGCGACTCGACCTTTGCTAAGGACACGTCAAAAGTTCCAGAGCCCAAGGGAACTCCCGGGAAGCTGCAGACAGAGCCAGATACACCCAAGGTAATAAAGAAAATAGGTTCAGGAGTGATGCTAAAACAAATCATTTAATTAGAACACAAAAAAAAAAGTATTTGCTCAGTAAACACTTCTGGCACAGACGATTAGAATGCAAAACAGAAAGAGAAGTCTCGGGGTGAAAATAATTAGAGAAGAGAGAGTGTGCCGCGGAGAATTAGGAAATAAAATGTGTAAGGAATGTCTAATCATTTCTCCTTCTGTGTCAGATGGTGTCATGGAACCGTTTCCGTTATTTGCTACTGAACAGATTCTTTTTAGCACTGAAGTTTGCTACCAAACAGTTTAACTTTGAGGACCTCATTTACTAACAGGGACAATGTTCTTAGTGCCAAAAAGTTTTGCAAAGTAATTTCATCTGCTGGAAGAATCCTCAGAAATGTGCAAGTGGCATGCAGGCAGCTTCCATGTTCCTACGGGCATCAATCATATGGGGTATGACCTTCAATTACCCACTATTTCATGGGGACAGCAAGAAATAGTTGGTGACAGGGGGTAGCCCTATACCCTAGTTGTGCCATAAGCCTTGTTTTGTTGTCCCCACCATCCAAGGTTTGCATTTATCTTAATGCCGTTCTCTGGGTGTGCATGTGTCTCTTGCCCCCAACTTGGTTTTAATAATCAGAACCGACAGTTAGTGCAGAGAATAGAAAGTTACCAACAAATACTGCTTTTGATAGCAATTACATTTGCAAATAACTTTAAAATCAAAAAAAACAGGAGCATAAATATAGAGGAGCAGACCCTACAGCTGCAGGAGGGGCCCAGGAGGTATAGGGGACCCATGAGACCCTAACTTATGAGCAATTTCAATATACTATATTGGTAAAACCTCTGGATATGTTGGGGGTCCTAAAATGAATTTGCTCTGGGCCCAGTAACATTTAGTTATGCCATTGCATAAAATATTGTCTCAACATAAGTTGAGTTGAAAAAGACCAAAGTCCATCAAATTCAACCCCTACAAATGAAATTAAGCGCACATAGAAACACACACTCACTCCGGCCCCTCCATACACTCACATAAACTATATTAATTAGTATCACAATAGCCTTGGATATTATGCTTGTCCAATAAATCATCCAAACCCCTCTTAAAGGGATGGTTCACCTTTAAGTAAACTTTTAGTATGTTATAGAATGGCCAGTTCTAATCAACATTTCAATGGGTCTATATTGTTTATTTTTTTATAGTTTTTAAAATTATTCGCCTTCTTCTTCTGACTCTTTCTCTTTCAAATGGGAGTTACTGACCCCATCCAAAAAAAACAAATGCTCTGTAAAGCTACACATTTTTCAAAATTTTCGATTTATTAAAGCCTGATGCAGCAAAATGCCCAATTCCAAATCCATCTCAGACCTGCCGAGGTTGTATATAAGTCATTGGTGGAGGTCTCTATCATATTTTGAAGTTTCTGTGGTCTGCACTGGAATTAGCCTGAAAATCTGACCAATTTTTACCCAAGCTGATTAAATCAAGTTTTTTTAACAATAAATAAGGTAAAATCTCGTATTAAAGTTTTGGTTGTGTTTTTTATTTAAAAAATGAGATAAATTTGGATTTTAGTAAATAACCTTTTTATTGTTATTGCTACTTTTTATTATCCCAGTCTCTTTGTAATGTACTCGTCAATCAGACACCTTTAGGATGTGGCGGGTACACTCAGACGCACAAGGGTTTCCGGTGTTCACCGACGCCCTTTTGGAGCCCTGGGCTTTCTGCTGCGGAACCAAAGAGGAATAAGTGCGTTAGGTAGGTAGCAGCAAGTCCGAAATTAGGTATCGCAAGGATTAGGCAAAAAACTTAGTTAATCAGGCAAAAGGGTCAAGGCAGGTGGCAGAAATCAAGGTCAAAAAACATGCAGGAGTCAAAAACTAGAGTAATCAAATAGAAATTCACTCTTCAGCAAGATCTGAAAGCCAGCTTGGGCACTGTCAAAATAGCAATTGGCTTTTTAAAGGGAATTTTGGCACCAAAATTCAAATATTGCGTCAAATGATGATGTCATGATGCTCGGCTCCATGATGCAATCGTCTCGAAGCGGGCGAAGTGATGCCGGCGTCACTTCAAAGATTAGTGATGTCATCGGCAGATGATCCGCCTCAACCTGGCAGAGACGCGCCAGGAGGTAAAGATGCCGGAGGATCTCCCGGCGTGTCTTACACTCTTCTTCAAATCAGTGCTAGGGTAATTTGGACCCTAGCAACCAGATTGCTGAAATTGCACACTGGAGAACTGCTAAATAAAAAGCTAAATAACTCAAAAACCACATATAATAAAAAATTAAAACCAATAGCAAATTGTCTCTCTAGGTCATACTAAAATTTAACTCAAAGGTGAACAACCCCTTTAAGACGATATATAAAGGGCGCCATTTGTTATGCTGTGTTTGAAGAAGTTTGATAAATCATTTAGTATTAACAATGGGTATAGTTCGCATCAGTCCAAAATTCCACTGGAACCAATCAGCTATTTCTGGTTGGTTGCTGTTGGTCTCTAGGGGTGGATGAACTTTGTCCTTACAAAATCCCAACTTTAGAAAGAGAGAGAGACAGAGAGAGATGTGTAGTAGGCATTGTCTGTCTGTAAGTGAATAACCAGATGGAAACAAAGAGGAATGTGCAGGGTAAACAATCCCATTAAGAATCTGTCTGATAGTGGATCTACTTTTACTGCATGTACTTTATTGTCTGCTTTGAACCATTAGTTCTGGCATCACAGGCCTGGAAATTTTCTGACTTGGAGAGTTTCCACCGATCGTTCTTGGTGCACTTTGTTTAGATAATGCCTTATTTAATAGATAATTAAATCCCTGCCAACCTTTCCTTGCTTGTCCATAAATATGTCATGGCTTAATCAGGAAACGCTCAGTGCAGATTTGCTTTTTACTTTTTCCAAAATAATGTCTGTCCATTCACTAATGCTGGGGCCCAATCCAAGGATAAATTATTTATGTAGTGTTGCCATACTTCACATTGCTTTACAGGGATGATACATCATTCACATCAGTCCCTGGCACATTGGAGCTTACAACTAGGGTTGCCACCTTTTTGGGAAAACTTAACCGGCCAAGGTGAGGGCGGGTCCACGAGGGGGAGATACCAAAGTAGCAAGGTATCTTCCTGAAGTAAGCGCCGACACTTTAGCTTTTGGCGCATGCGCAGTTGGAGTGGGGAAGCTCCATTAATTACTGAAAAGAAATGAGGATCCGGAAGATACCGAAGCTGCTGAACATGGCGCCCCTGAGATCTGCTCTACATATATAGGTTATTCTAGTAGAACACTATGCGGGGAGGAAGCAGGAAGGAGGCCAGTAGAGGGGGATGAATGGGTGGCTTTTTGCTGTAACAGGGTTCACTTCTCCTTTATTGAGTCAGGATAGCATTCTGCCTTCATAGAAGTATGAATGATTTCTTGTAGAGATGGACTATTTTGGAATCATCTTCATGAAAGATTCGGCTGAATACAGAAAACTAATCATATATGCAAATTAGGGGTGGGAAGGGGAATAATGTTTTACTTCCTTGTTTTGTGACAAAAAGTCACACAATGTCCCCCCGCCCCTAATTTGCATATGCAAATTAGGATTCTGATTCTGTTCGGCTGAATCCGAATCCAGCTGAAAAACCGGATTCCTGGATTCGGTGCATCCCTAATTTCTTGGTTTGGAAAATAATTTTTTAATACTCTAGTATAAAGTATGGATGTTAGGCAGTGATTGACTGGGTCTTCTGACACCCTGAGCCCACTCTTACAGCAATATGATATCTATACAGTGGAAATAAGACATTTTAATAGGCTTGGGCTTACTTAAAATGTTGGGACTACTGGGAGATCTACTGTTACTCTAGTAGGCCAGTCTGACCTACCAGAGTGTTATCTTTTATGTAGAGTTGCCACCTTT
The DNA here is from genome assembly GCA_038501925.1 of Xenopus petersii. NCBI lineage: Eukaryota > Metazoa > Chordata > Amphibia > Anura > Pipidae > Xenopus > Xenopus petersii. Next base: position 16,106,488 of record CM076682.1, read on the forward strand.
CCTCCAAACTAACTCTAGGCGGGACTGTGATGTAGCAGGACGAGACGTGACGCAGCAGGATGTGGCGTCGGGGGTGAGGCTATGTGGTGGCGACTTCTCAATCGCCACGTCATTCTCAGGGAATTCTGCCCAGTTTTCCAAATTTGGAAAACTGGGCAGACAGTTTTGACCCGGACAGCCCTTCAAAAAACGCACTGTCCAGGGCAAAACCAGACAGGTGGGTAGTAACCCTACTTTTATGCCTGCCTTAGAAAAGTGCCTTCCTATTATCCAACAGTGGCTGTTTGCAGCCCCATCAAGTTGTGTCACACAATTGTGTTTCATCCTCATTCTTTGTACCAGGGGAGTAAGAACACATACGGTTGATTATAAATTGCTTTGTAACTGAAGCCTTAATAACATTTGTTGTTATCTTTAAGCATTTGCTTAGCGTGAGTTTTTCTCGTTGGGGTGCAAGATTGTTAATCACAAAATCTACCTTGAAAAGCGTTTATTTATTTTTCTTGTGTGTGTGTGAAATAATTACAGAGCAATTTTATTTCTCAAAAAATAAATAAATAAATATCTGTAACAAATGAGTTTCTGAGCAACTGGAGAATGACAAAAAAAATAATAACTGTTTTATGATAGGGAATAGATGAGAATTTCTGGCACTGGCTTATTTAGTGTGCAACTTAGACATTATCCATGGTGTTAAATGTAGGTGTGCTACCTCTTATGGTGGCTAAATTGCTGTGTGGGTGCAGGGTACACAGGCACAGATTATGTTGGAATAGCAATAAGGCACTCATCTAATGTTTTTTCCTATCCAGGGCATGTATATCAAACTCATAAACAGCAACTTGCAGAGGTTTCTGGGAGTTAATATTTATTATAGCAATAAGCCTATCATTTTAAAGGGCATGTAAAGGCAAAAAAATAAAATCCCATTTTTACTTTCTTTAAAGAAAAAGAAACCTATCTCCAATATACTTTAGTTAAAAAATGTGTATAAGAAACCTGACTGTATGCAGTGAAATTCTCCCTTCATTTACTGCTGTGGATAGGAATTGTCATACGGTCTCTAACAGCTGAGCAGGGAAACAATCATACTTATGAACAGCAGGGGGAGTCCCCGCCTTACTTCCCAGCCATACAGAACTCAAGCAGCTTTGTTTATGACGATCCCAAAGCAGCCCAGACCACACTGAGCATGTGCAGAGTCTTAGTCTTGCAAAGATGTTTAACAAAGATGGTGACCCCCTGTAGCCAACTTTGAAAGCATAAATCATTTGTTTGATTAGGCTTGTGGTGCAGTAAGTTCATGTTTATATTTAGTATACAAAATACAACATTTTTAGCCTTATTCTATTTTAGACTTTACATGCCCTTTAAGGGGTTCAATTTTAATTTTAAGTCACCAGGCAGGCAAAAATAGCGCTTTCAGTGGTCCAGTTGAAAAGAAGTCATATGACTTGTAGGGTTGTATACTGAAGACCTGGTGAACCCTCCAGAAAGTCTTGGTAAATGTCTGATACCTGCACTGAATTCTAAATTTGGTGCATTCCTAAACACAAGCCATATGTATTCAATTGTAGAATTTCTATCACTGACACTCATGTGCTGGCGCAATGATTCTAGTGGTCATTTACTACTTTTAGTGAAGTGCACAAAGTGCAATTTCAAACACAATTGGTTTTGTCTCAACAATTTGTCCCCACAATTGTAGCCAACGAAAAGGGGACCCGTCATCCAAAAAAATGATTCCAAATCCTATTTTATCATGTTAGTCAAGCAAAGTGAACTTTACTTGCACTGTATAAATTATTTGAATCTTGTTTCCATCAGTTTGGGAACTGATGTTATAACAAGCAGGCAGGAGCCATTTTGTGGACACTGTTATTAACACAAGTTTTGTATCATCTCAGAATCTTGTTTGTGCACCAGAATGAGGGACCTGATGTCCATCCCCATGTCCTGGCTACACAATTAAATGGTGAAGAGAACTGGGAAATGTGGGGAGAGCAGTGACATCTAGGAAGTGCTGAATGGAAAGTGAAAGTAATTGATTGCCCCGCCTCTATGCCTAAGGCAATATTTGATTGACAGCTGAGATTTTCAAATTTTCAAAACAGCTATGAATACTTTAATAAAAAAAAGAATTTGGATTTCATGTTTAATTTAAAAAGGACTTTTATTATACAGCTTTTTATGTCTGGGTGGCAGGTCCACTTTAAAATTTGCACAGTTGTGCTCACACTTCAACACCAATCAGATGCTATTGCGTTCAAATATGTGGTTGAAGTCTGGTTGGCATCATTCCTATCATTCAGCAATGCATGTGAGTGCACCCTGTTTTTTTTTTTTTGAGCAAATGTCCTGCAGTAGTTGACGCAGTGCACTGTGTAATTGCACTCGGTGCTGCTTGGCCCTTTCTTTCTCCCGTTTTGAATCCTGGAACTACTGCCACCTCCCAACCAATCAGTAGCTCCAGGGTTTGGAACAGGAAGCAGGAAGGACCAAGAGATGCAATTATACGGAACTGCAGGGAGTTCCTTTTGATGCAAGTACAGTACCTTAAAAGGAATGTTTTTTTTAGGGATGTACTGAATCCACTATTTGGGATTTGGCCAAATCCTTCTATAAAGATTCAGATGAAAACCGAACTGAATCCGAATCCTAATTTCCTTATGCAAATTAGAGTCGGAAACGGAAAAAGTAGAAAAAACTTTTTTTACTTCCATGTTTTATGATGAAAAGTCACATATGCAAATTAGGATTTGGTTCGGCCAGGCACAAGGAATTGGCTGAATCCGAATACTGCTGAAAAACTACGAATCCTGGCCAAATTTTTTTATGCAACTGACCTCAGGGAACTTTAGGCGGCAGCTAGCGCTTGTAGATGACCCTTCTGTGTTTGTGGGATCCTGTTTATACAATGCATATTTTCAGTCGGCCGGTGGCTTCATATCCCACCGGGCTGGAAATTGGCCGACACCCCAAGGGTAAAATATTAGTCTTGCTGTCCCTTTAAGATCCTTGATCTGTTTTAGCATCATAAATATTTCAACAGGCCATTCTAATCCGATGAATCTAAAATAGAAGCTGAGCTGACAATACTCAACAAAGTCTTTCATAAAATATGCACCAGTTAGTGACTTTGCTGAATCCCTAATGCAATGCTAATTATTTCTGTGTTCCAGGTGCAAATGATGAGAAAGTTTAATCATGTCTATCCCGCTAATTGTTTTGTAGCTTTGTGTGCAAATGAAAGGTAATCTGAAACAGCTTGATATTGTCTCTCTGATCAGGTTATGAGAATACTGGATTCTCTGTCGTTCATATAACCACTTTCTCCTGTTACTGGGGCTTCCGTTCTAGCTGAACCCCAATAACATTGGATCCTTGCTCCCCATACTAGTCTAGAACATATTGTTTAATGTTTTTATTGTTTATTTTACTTAACTTGTTGTAAATATATCTACAAATATGGGATCCGTTATCCGGAAACCCACTATCCAGAAATAATGGGAATTATGGGAAGACCATCTCCCATAAAGACCATTTTAATCTAATACCGTATATACTCGAGTATAAGCCGAGTTTTTCAGCCCCCAAAATATGCTGAAAAACTCTACCTCGGCTTATACTCGGGTCAAGCGCAAAAAACGGTCGCCGGCACCTAAGAATATTCGCCGGCGCCTTAGAATAGTAGCCGGCACCTAAGAATATTCGTCGGCGCCTAAGAATATTCGCCGGCGCTTAGAATAGTAGCCGGTGCCTAAGAATAGTCATCCAAAAATGAGACTGAAACTTACCAGAAGCTGCTGCATTTCTCACCCTCGGCTTATACTCGAGTCAATAAGCTTTCCCAGTTTTTGGAGGTAAAATTAGGTACCTCGGCTTATCCTCGGGACGGCTTATACTCGAGTATATATACGGTAATTCAGATTTGTAAACATTTCATTTTTCTCTGTAATAATCAAACTGTAGCTTGTACTTGATCCCAACTAAACATATAATTAATCATTACTGGAGATAAAACCATCCTATTGGGTTTATTTAAGGGGTTAGTTACTAAAACTAGAAATGTTCTCATAATTTGAATAAAATAAGCTCAACCAAAACTCCCTTCCACGATTTTAACTTATTTATTAATAAAATAACTCAAAAAATTTAGTTTGGAAAAAGTCTTGACAAAATTGTGACAAAACACGAATTGTAAACAATTTTCGGATTTGACTCCCGAATGGCTCGATTCGTTTCAAATTTCTCCCCAAGAAAAGCCTGAATTTTTCAGATTATCGTATGGAACCTATTTCAGATCACTCTTCAAATTGGATAAGGGACATCTGCCATTGACTTCTAAAGTACCTCAACAGTATTGGAGTATTTCCAGATTACATTTTTTTGCTGCATTGGAGCTTTATAAATATCGATAATTCGTTTTTTTCCTCTAAAAATTTGAGTTTTTGGCACAAAAAAACTCGATCTGACAAACTCAAGAAACTAGAGTTTTGGAGATAGCACACGAAACTTGAATGAAAAGATTGGGCTTCTAAAAGCTGCTAAAAGTTGTGTTTTTTCCCATTGTTAAGTGATCGAGTTTTTTAGTTCTTTAAATTACACATTAAAGTACACATTTGAAATTTTAGAGGTTTGTTATATTTTTATAATTTTGTTTTTTGAAAAACGAGGAACCTTCCATTTTCATAAATCTCTTTTTTTCTAAACTTGATTGCAGAAAGAAAAACTTGGCAGTGTTTTTTCGTTCACAATCACTATCATATTTATAATGAAAAACTAATTGGAAAACCTCAATTCCAGAAAGAAACTAAATCTTAACAAAAATCACCTTTTGTCAGAACGTTGAAAATACACTTACTGGTGAAATTTTTCAGTAGGATGTTCAAGGTTTTTTTTGTTTTTTTGATTGAAACATTTGTAAACCACATATTTGAAAAATATTTGCGATCCTGTTTCCTCCTTCTGGATTTCAATCCATATTGCCACAGAATTAGAAACTCCTTCATAAAACTTGAAAAAGACCTACAATAATAGCATAAATGTTGAAACATGTAATACTCAAGAAACAACACTATATAGTATATAGCAGGAGGTATATTTATAAACAAAAAATACAAAACCTAGGGGCGGGAGTCAAAAATCATTTTTTTGGGATTAAAAAAATCTAGCCAAAACCCGAATCACTCAAATTTTTCTGGCTTTTTCTAGAATTGTTTGAATGTTTCGGGCTTTTTTTCCCGAATTGTTCGAATATTTTGAGTTTTTGCCCAAAACCCAGAAAATTCAGGCTAAACCCAGCGCAGACCACAAATGCTTCAAATTGAGATAGGTGCCTCTCCCGTTGACTTATATAGGACCTTGATGGGTTTGAAATTTTAGATTCTGGCGTTTTGCAGCATCAGGGTATAATAAATCTTGAAAAGTTTTATTTTTTTTTCCTCTAAAAATCTGAGTTTTTTGTAAAAAAAAAAAAAAAACTAAAATTTTTTCTAGATTTTAACATTCAGATTTTAATAAATAACCCCCTACAATTCGACATTTGATAAATAACCTTCCTAGTTTTGCTGCTGAACATTCTAGTCATATTATGACTATAACTCCTGCCTATTTGAAGATTGGGCTTAAGAGACTTTATTTCCCCGGCTCTTAAATATAAATTTATCTATAAAAAAAAAAGCATTTACATTTTTAGATCAGGAATTAAACTGTTGAGTGTTTTTTTTTTACTCTATTGCAATTTCAGTATATGTTTAGTGAATTATGCACATCATAAAAAGTTAGAATAGGGTTTATGGGAACATATGTCATGGAGCAGCATGGGAAAGTGGGGTAGTAATCTTGATATTTCTGAACTTTTATCAAATTTTCAACAAAGAAATCTCATTACTGCACAACAAGTCATTTAAACCTTGATTTGTTTCACTGGCTCCACGACAAATCGTTGCTAAAAAAAAGTTTATTTACAAAAACGTTTGTGGTTAATGTCGATGCGCTTTGGGGAAAAAATGGATTCATTTAATTATTGATTTGTTGGAATTATAAAGTCAAGTTTATAAATTCTTCTGCTCTAAATATTATTCCACAGAATTCGGATGTCCACTTTTCATGCAAAATGAATGGTTGGCACGGTTGGTGACCTCGCATAGAGCCGGTCCTTAAAGGAGAACTAAAGCCTAACTAAAGAAGTGGCTAGAAATGTTGTACATTATGCTTTGTGCTTTTGTACCAGCCCAAGGCAACCACAGCCCTTTAGCAGTAAAGATCTGTGTCTCCAAAGATGCCCCAGTAGCTCCCTATCTTCTTTTCTGCTGATTCACTGCACATGCTCTGTGCTGCTGTCACTTACTGAGCTTAGGGACCCACTCACAATATACAGTACACATAGAATAGAAATGTCACAATATAAGGCTGATAAGTAATTAATACAGATAATTACTACATGGCAGCACAGAAACCAGTGCAATTAGCATCAGAATTTAATAATCAGCCCTGCAGCATCAGCTTATATTACAGGGGAAGCTCATTTTCTGCTGGATAATTAGTGACGAGCCCTAAGCTTAGCTTCTCAACAGCCAATCAGAGCCCACTGAGCATGTGAGTGTCACAGACACTTTCCAAGATGGTGACCCCCTGTGACAAGTTTGAAGTCCTAGATCATTGCTGCTATTGACAAGCTGAAACTTTAGGCTGGTGCAATAAGTTCAGTATATAAAATATGACATTTTTAGCCATATTAATTTTTAGGGTTTTGCTTTCCTTTAAAGGGGTAGTTCACATTTAAGTTAACTTTTAGTATGTTATACAATGACTAAGTCTAAGCAATTTTCAGTTGGTACTCTTATTTACTTATACAACTTATTTTTTTATACTTTTTGAATTATTTGCCTTCTTCATCTGACTTTTGGCTTTCAAATGGTGGTCACTGACCCCATCTAATAAACTCATGCTCCATAAGGCTACAGATGTATTGTTATTGCTAAATTTTATTGTTCATCTTTCTATTTAGGCCTCTACTATTCATATTCCAGTCTCTTATTCAAATTAATGTATGGTTGCTAAGGTAATTTGGACACTAGAAACCAGATTTCAGATATCGCAAACTGGAGAGCTGCTGAATAAAAAGCTAAATAACTTAAAAACCACAATAAATAAAAAACGAAAACCAGTTGCAAATAGTCTCCGAATATCACTCTCTTCATCATACTAAAAGTTAATCTACTCCTTTAACAGTACGGTATGGGATCTGTTATCCGGAAACCTGTTACCCAGAAAGTTCCAGTTCTGGAAAGGCTATCTCCTATAGACTCCATTACAATCAAATAATCCAAATTTTTAAAAATGGTTTCCTTTTTCTCTGTAATACTAAAACAATACATTGTACTTGATTCCAACTGAGATATAATTAATCCTTATTGGAAGCAAAATCAGCCTATTGGGTTTATTTAATGTTTACATGGTTTTCTAGTAGACTTAAGGTATGAAGATCCAAATTACGGAAAGATCTGTTATCCAGAAAACTCCAGGTCCTGAGCATTCTGGATAAAGGGTCCCAGACCTGTACATGTTCTTAGACTGATTTTAGGGTATGTTCATGGGTCCTCAGCGCTACAGGGACCACATGAGCCTCTTATGCTGATGTTGAACTGCAGTTAGTATTTTTTTTACATCCCAGGCACACACTTAACATAAATGTTAGTACTGATGTGCATTATATTCAGATCATTAGTTTCACAGAACATCCAATTTCCTTTTTTCCTTATGAGACAATTAGGGCACATGGTAGAATAATGCTGCGTTCAAGTGAAGCGAAACCCCCTGGAAATACGTAGCATATGCAATTCTTAGGAATATAATTGTATGCAATGGCATTTCTGTATCAGCTGACTCTGCAAGCCGGTATATGAGTCAAAGAGTTGAATACCAGTGTCTTATATAATAGTAATGCAAATGATGAAGAGTGTGGTTGCTTGAAAGGGGAACTATAGCGAAAATTAAAATGTAATATAAGCGTCATCATACTGAAATGAAAAACTTTTTAAATACAATCATTTAAAAATTCTGCATCATTTCTGAAATAATCAAGTTAATCTTCACCCTATACCTCTCTCAGCATCTGTTTCTCTTCATTCTGTCTTCATGCAGGAGTTGGAGTTGGGCAGGGTCGGACTGGACCATTGGGGACCCACCGGGTTCCAAACTTCCGGGGACCTCGCATGTGCAAACATCGGCACGAGATTTTTCCTGGTGTCCTGCCAGCCCAGTCTGAACCTGGAGTTGGGTGTCAGATACTCATTGACAGTTAGATCCAATATATCTTATAGGGGTTCTCCTTTTACCTAGAAGATGTATTAGAGCTCACTCTATTAAAATCATCAGACATCATGTCTCTCTACATGCAGAATTTGTGCAAAAGGCAGTTATTGTGTTAGATTTTTTTTGTTCTGGAATCAGTTATTGAGTGAGCTCTAATACATCTGCTAGGAAAGGGACCCCCCTATAAGATATATTGGATCTAACTGTCAATGAATATCTGACACCCTACTGCTGCATGAAGACAGAATGAAGAGAAAGAAAGGCTGTATAGAATAGTGAACATAGGGGCAAATTTACTTCCCGAAATTGTGCCAGCGACGGCTTCAGTGACATCGCAACCAGGCGTAGATTTGCCAGGACAACTCTAATGCACGAAAATCTCATTGATTGTATGGAGCTGGAATATTGCACAGCTTATTTATAATAGTACCAAGAAGATTCATAATAGTACCAAGCAGCTTGCAATCTAAGGTCCCTATCATATATACACACACATTGGTCATTTTTATCAAGAGCCAGGGAACCTACCTGAGTATGGGAGGAAACCAGAGAACCCGGAGGAACCCCATTAATAAATGTGTTTAGAATAGATCAGTCTCAGTGGCAGTGGCAATGAGTGGCTCAAGGAATCAGTCAGGATGATATGGGCTCAGCGGTTCTGAAAAGTGAACTAAGGACAAGCATCAGACCAAAATGTTAATGGCTCAAGGGCTTGCTCTTTGCGCTAGTGACAAAATGAATCAATAATCATTTATGATCATGCAAGATTGATGGATGAAATTAATATAGGGTAGAGACAATTGATACTGTGTGCATGAGCAATGTGATAATGTAAGGAGGTGGGAGTTTAGCCTATAGCTGTTAGTAGCTTTATTCTGTGATAGAAATAAGCTGGAAAGGCTTGTATGTGTATAAAACTATCCAATTCAATGATCAAATTATTGTATAAACCCCATCCTATATCACTTATGGGCAACATAGGGGCATATACTGTAGATATATATATATATATATATATATATATATATATATATATATATATATATATATATATATATATCATAGGAAGAAGGACATTTCAGCACAAGACAAGCACTCTAGTTTTTCTGTACAGGGGAACAAAGAGCCTTGGACCCTTTCATACACACCCAATAGTACCAACTAGTGCCACGAGGATCTAAATTTTCCTTTACTGAACCACCCATTGTTTTTATGCTAGACTTGCCCCATCCAGTGACAACATGCTTAGGCCAGGGCTGTATTGATATATAGACACCCAAGGGCCTGTTCCTAGTACTGTATCCAGTGGGTCCCTATACAGGGAGGGACATTTTTTTTAAATATTCCCCCTCAGCCTGCCCATAGACACTAATGGTTAAATCCAGCATGGAGTTGAGGGGACCACTCTCTTCTGCAATAAGTGCATGTGCACACTGTTTATGTATTGATCAGCGAATGGGGGGTGCAGTTGTAGGTGTAGTGTCTATCTGTGTACAGTTTGCCCAAACCTACCCATGCATCATTAGCACCAACCCCTCACTTTATAAAGTTGCATAGTTCAGTTGAGTTGAATAAAAGGCCAATGTCCATCAAGTTCAACCCCTAAAAACCAACTGCACATACCTCTAAACACTCCGCCCCTTCATACACTCACCTAAACAATATTATTAATTGTAGAGTTTAGTATCACAATAGCCTTTGATATTATGTCTGTCCAAAAAATCATCCAAGTCCCTCTTATAGTCATTAACTGAATCAGCATCACAACATCACCCGGCAGTGCATTCCACAACCTCACTGTCCTGACTGTGAAGAACCCCCTACGTTGCTTCAAATGAAAGTTCTTTTCTTCTAGTCTAAAGGGGTGGCCTCTTGTACGGTGGTCTCTGTACCCTCTCCAGCCCATTTTTATCCCTCTTCAGGACTGGAGCCCAAAACTGCTGGTTGGGATTTTTTGGGCCAAAACACAAACTTTTAGTGGAATAAAACCTAGAATTTTTCGAGATTTAGTATACCCTGAAGCTGCAAAAAGTCCAAATCTAAAAATCCTCCATCTCAAACCTACCAAGTTCATGTGGAAGTCAATGGCAGGTGTCCCTTTTAAATTTTGAAGATATTGTGGTTTACGATGGGTTTTGTCCGACAATCTGAAAAATGTGGGTTTTTTGGGGCGATAACCACAAAAAATCTAGTGTTTCGGGTGTGAAATTCAAAAAATTCATACGATTCGGGTTTTTGCTCGATTTTATCAAGTTTCTTCCCGGCCCAACCTGTTTTATTGATAAATAAGATAAAATTGTGGATTATTGTGTTTGATAAAAAAATTCGATAAATTCGAGTTTTAGTAAAGCCTCCTTAGTGTCACCACCGACATGGACCCTGCAGGCGCGTGCACAATTGGATCTAGTCAGGAATCCCCTTTAACTGCGTATGCACCTGCAGGGTCCGTGTTGTTGAAGAGACCCGAATGGGCTCCTCTCTCTGCTCTTCGTTTTTAGCTCAGGTTTTCAAACAGGGGCACTTTTTTACATAATAGACTATGCGGAAAGGGAGAAATGAGGCGAGGGGGGCGATGGAGGGCAGTTGATGTGAGCTTTTGTACCTAGGGAGTTTATTTCTCCTTTAATGCCCTTTTTTATGCAAGACAGCACTTTATTTGCTTTAGTAGCCACAGAATGACACTGACCAGAATTAGACAACGTGTTATCTACAAAAATCTCCAGATCCTTCTCAGTTAAGGAAACCCCAAACGCACATGTCATTTAGGGGCATATTTAATATGCTGTGTAAATCCAAATTCACAGTAAAAACAGTATAAAAAGCTGTATAAAATAAATGGTGTGTTTTATGTACTTTATAAAGGTGTGTTTGATTTTGCGCCATGCAAACGCCGGATTTGCGGTGCTGTCATTTACATTGCTTCCAGGAGAAGTCACTCTAAGAAAAAAAGCATAAAAATATACACTGTTTTCCGGCGAAGCCTGGTGATGTGTGATGTATAGACAATAGAAATGAAACTGAATAAAAAGCTAATAACACACAAAATAAAACAATAAAACCAACTGCAAAGTGTCTCAGAATATCACTCTCTATGTCATTCTAAGGGGCACATTTACTATGAGTCGAATATCGAGGGTTAATTAACCCTCGATATTTGACCATCAAAGTAAAATCCTTCGACTTCAAATATCGAAGTCGAAGGATTTACCGCATTTAGTTAGATCGATCGAACAATTTTACTTCGATCAGAAAGCATATGGGGAATGTCCCCATAGACTAACATTGGTGCTCGGTAGGTTTTAGGTGGCGAAATAGTTAGTTTTTTTTAAAGAGACAGTACTTCGACTATCAAATGGTCGAATAGTCGAACGATTTTTAGTTCGATTCGAAGTCGAAGGTCGAAGTAGCCAATTCGATGGTCGAAGTAGCCAAAAAAAAACTTCGAAGTATTTTTCATTCTAATCCTTCACTCGAGCTAAGTAAATGTGCCCCTAAAAGTTAATTTAAAGGTGAACAACCTCTTTAATAAACAAGTTGAAAAAGCAAGGGACCAATTAGAAAATGTTCCATTTACCTCCACTCTTTTAATCTATGCTAGATACTGAAAAAGATGACCTCTCATAAAAATATTTATATATATATATATATATATAAATATTTATATATATATATATATATGTTTGACTATATATATATATATATATATATATATATATATATATATATATACAAGTCTCATGGGTGTCCGCACTCTTTTCTCTTTGCTTGCTGAGGTGCACGATCAAATATTGTATTATATATGATGAAAGGATCAGCACACTCATTTGTAGATCAATCAAACGTGCTTTTATTTAACACAGCATTGTGTCCAACGTTTTGGTCCCACCTGGGGACCTTTATCAAGGATAAAGCATTCATAGCTGTTGTAAACTCATTTAAAAATCTCAGCTGTCAATCAAATATTGCTTTCCCCGCCTCTATGCCTTAGACATAGAGGCGGGACAGACAATTACTTTCACTTTCTATTCAGCACTTCCTAGATATCACTGTTCTCCCCACATTCCTCCAGTTCTCTTCACCATTTAATTGTGTAACCAGTACATGGGGGTGGGCATCAGGTCCCACATTCTGGTGCACAAACAAGATTCTGAGATGATACAAGGCTTGTCTTAATTACAGTGTCCACAAAATGACTCCTGTCTGCTTGTTATAATTATAAATTCCCAGACTGAAGGCAACAAGATTCAAATAATTTATATAGTGTAATTAAAGTTTATTTTGCTTGACTAACATGATAAAATAGGATTTGGAATATTTTTTTTTCAGGTGACAAGTCCCCTTTAATTTTGGAATTCTGTTTTTCTAAAACTGGAACAATTTTACCGATGGGTAGGGTAGATATCTTCACTTTGCACTTTGTCCCTCTTGCTCAGATAGATAGTTACCATAGTCCTCAGTTACTGGGAATTTTCTGCTTTAAATTAAATATAAGAAAAGACAAACCCATATCAAATCAACGTTTTCTTTTTTTAAATAATTTACAAGTCATTATGTAAATACAGAGGCTTTTCACTGCAAGGCCTTTAATAGCTGGATTAGCTCTGGACATTACATGTCAATGTGAAGCATAATGCAAGTGTAACAGATACAATTGTAGATCGTGTTGAGAGCAGATGTGTTCCATTTTGGGGCTCTTAGTGTTTCCTAGCAGATCTGAGTCTGATAAAGTAACATGTGTCTAATAATCTGTCACTGCCATTATGTCTCTCTGTGGCAATGCCAGACCGTCAAATTGGAGAACTTGAGTTCTCTCCATTAAGGCTCCTCAAGAAAAGAAAGCTTTTTTGCCTTGTTTATTGCCGTTTTCGGCTAATTTATATGCAAATCCTTAAAGCACTGGCTTTCAGCAAGTATTTACCTTGCCTGCATCCCATCGTAGCGTTGTGTTTTCTTTCTGCACGGCCCGTTATGTCTGAGGATGCTAAACTATTCTCATTTCCATAATGGCATTTACCACTGTTCCTATAAATCAACAAGGCATGTGTTTTTACAATAGTTAAAGGAATTCATTTTGGTTTGGTCCTTAAATTCTCCCATGAGCTTTGCACGGAGACAATGAATCTTTTGGCTGCGCAAAAAACACTTTGCTTTGGATTATTGTGGCATCTATTTGCTTGATTTAAAACAAATATATTGAGTTTTGCTGAAAGGATGCTGATTAATCCTTAACTATTGTTGTATCAGCTCTAATGCATTCATTTTTGTGTGGTGCACTTCACAGTTATTTTGTACAGATAATACATATATTAAAGGCAATGGAGGATTTGTATATCTTCATAAAACCAGGGGCACAGTTAAATGCCTTGGGGGTCCCATGTATTGCAGGAATGTTGGGGCCCCAGGGATGTTCAAATGATTACCTTCTAGATGTTTTTAAACAGCCTTCACCTAGCAGATGTTGGCAAGAACAATAGCTAGAGGGCCACAGGTAGTCGAATATTTATTCTGCCACCGGAGAAACCTCTGATCTCCTTCTTTCAGCCCCTAAATCAATGTGCATTGACAGACCCAGCATTGGCCAGTAAGTGCACAATTTAGGTGCAGAAGTGTATAAATATGCATTTTCACTGTGAAATCCAAACCATATGTGCAGTATCAGGCTGATGCTGGGCTTGTCAATGCACACTGATTTGGGGGCAGAAAGAAGAAGATCAGCGTTTTCTCCCATGGCAAATATACGCCAGCGGAGAAACAACTCATGTGACATGGCCGTAAAATCTTATTGGGTTCTGGGATGTTCTTAATGAATTTGGAAAAAATTGAGAAGTCACCGCACTCACCACTGCTGGTGCAATCCCTTGCCACAGAAAAACGTTTCAGGGGGTCTACACCTCCCTTTGTCAGGCACCACTGGAAAGTGTAGCCAAGTAACATAAGTGGTGTGCTCCCCAAAATATTTGCATGTTCTTAACGAAGGCACTTTTACCCCATGTGGTCACCATCCCCCAATAATATATTAGAGTCGTCTTCAGCCCCACCAGAGTCATGGACTTCCTTGGTCACCCCTATAGGCAACAAGAAATTAAGGCACTGGTTCAGCTATGAAAAGAATCATGAATAACCAATGACTGGTGCGCTTCTCGATCTTTGTAAGTATAGCCCATAGTACTTTGTAATATACTTTAAATATTTTTTTACCTGTCAAAAGTTATCTGCACCACTAGCCCTGGCATCCCCATCTCAGCAGACACCAGTTATTCTATCTGCATTGCTCTATCATTGTTTCCAGTTTTCTAGCGGAGAAACTATTGAGCACTTTAATTTCAGTGATATCTGGGGAGGCCTTGGCCACCAGAGTAAATAATTTTAGATAGGTCAACAAATATTTAAAGGAGAAGGAAAGCTACCAAGGTAGTTTATTGCCAATAGATTAGCCTCTATGGTGCAAGCTAGAACACCATTTTTATTCCTTACAATGCTTTTCCATTCCTGAGCAAACAGCTCTAGACACTGTCTCTGTTTGTTTAGGATAGCATCTGCCATATTAGCTTGCTGTGACATCACTTCCTGCCTGAGTCCCTGCTCACTCATAGCTCTGAGCTCAGATCATGGCAGGGACGAGCAAACTGAGCATGCTCAAGCCCCAGCCCTGGCAGTTTAAGCTGAAAACAGGAAGTCTGATACAGAAGCCCATGAGTACACAATAGAAGGAAAGAAATGTGGTGTTTCCTTTGATAGAGAACTCTAAACAGCATTACTTTGAGGGTTTACCGGAGTATTAATATAGACCTTTCTGATAAAGCGTACTTAATTTTAACTTTCCTTCTCCTTTAAAGTATATTACAAAGTCCATGTATACACAATAGCAGGAAAAAATGTGGCGTTTCTTTTGACAGATTGCTCAGAACAACCTTACTTTGAGGGTTTACTGGTGTATTAATATAGACCTTTCTGATAAAGCTTACTTAATTTTAACTTTCTTTCTCCTTAAAAGTATATTACAAAGAAGGTTAATCTGAGGGATTCTGTTAGAATCCCTAAATTTACTGAGATTCTTTTTACTCTTTTAAGAATGATTCAGCCATCCACTAATTTTACATCTCAAGTTGTCACAATTGTGGGAGGGAAAATTTGGGAGAATATTTCAAGGTAAGAATAATATAAAAGCCATGGGGCCGATTTACTAAATTTTAGATTTCCTTTTTTCCATGAATCATATTTTTTCACTAAAAATGTGTGGTTTTTTAAAATATATAACTCAAAAAAATTGTCACTTCTTGATTGGAAAAACCACGAAAAACTCAAATACAAAAGTTTTCAAAGTAAAAGCAATCAAGATCCCATAGAGGTCTTCTGAGTTTTTTGCTAGTAACTGGGTTTTAGAGATTTTCTGTTTTTGTTTTTGGACCGTTCAGATTTTTTTTTTCTTTTGTGCTTTTTTTACTTGGATTTTTTAATAACTTTCATGCCATTTGTGATTTTAGAGAAGTAAAGTCTGACCTTTAATAAATGGGCCATTAACCGTTGCCATTTTATTCTCATTTTAACAAACTGCTCTCTGCAGCCAACTCTTGCTACCTACAACTGGTGCTCTGTTTGCATTCTTGATTGGCTGCTGTGGGTTAAGGTGACCATACACTGGCATTAGACCAATTCAGCAGTTTATCTGCCAGTATATGGGATCAATGGGCCTTCCAGACCTATATCTGGCCTAAAATCTTGATTGGGCAGGTTTAATTGAGGACCACATTGACTAGTTAATGTTGTCCTTGTCCCGTTGGTTGGTATGCTCATCATTATACAATCCAATTGGTTGGCGGTAGGGCCGAACGATTGGATCAGCCAAATATCGCCCACCTTTTGGCGAGCATATTGGGGGACTATCTGCTCGTTTGGCGACCTTGTCAAACAAGCGGATCTTATAGTGTGAGGTACTGAAAAGTAGGGTCATCTTTCTATGCAGTACTCCTCAGCACTTTAATTAAATAATAGTTGCGTTTGTTTGTTCAATCATCTATAGTTCTGTGTGTCAGCATGATTGCAAACAAAGGTATTTCTGTGATTGGAGATGAGTCTCCGTGCTGGGAATCTCCAGCCTGTAAGTATTGATTTAAAGGAGAACTAAACCCTAAAAATGAATATGGTTAAAAAATGCCATATTTTATATACTGCACTTATTGCACCAGCCTAAAGTTTCAGCTTGTCAATAGCAGCAATGATCCAGGACTTTAAACTTGTCACAGGGGGTCACCATCTTGGAAAGTGTCTGTGACACTCACATGCTCAGTGGGCTCTGAGCAGCTGTTGAGAAGTTAAGCTTAGGGGTCGTCGCAAATTATCAAGCAGAGAATGAGGTTGGTCTGTAATATTAGCTGATGCTACAGGGCTGATTATTAAATTCTGGTGCTAATTGCACTGGTTTCTTTGCTGCCATGTAGTAATTATCTGTATTAATTACTAATCAGCCTTATATTGTGACATTTCTATTCTATGTGTACTGTATATTGTGAGTGGGTCCCTAAGCTCAGTAAGTGACAGCAGCACAGAGCATGTGCAGTGAATCAGCAGAAAAGAAGATGGGGAGCTACTGGGGCATCTTTGGAGACACAGATCTTTACTGCTAAAGGATTGTGGTTGCCTTGGGCTGGTACAGAAGCACAAAACATACATTTCTAGCTACTTCTTTAGTTACGCTTTAGTTCTCCTTTAATGGTGTATGAGAAGTATAGTCTCTATTACAGCCTATTATTGGCAGTTCAGGCTTATTCAGTGAGTGCCAGTGATCTCAGTGGCTTATTGTATTCTAGACATGTAACTTTGCCATGTTCTGTTGGGAAAATAATGTCCTGATCAACACATAGTTGTCTAGAATACTGCTGCCCAACCTCTTAGCCAAATGTTTCTTATCTTCTGTCCTGAATTTGATTCATGCACCCTCCATTACTGTGCCATGTATTGCCCCATTTTGCTCCTTTCCAACACCTTTTTAATTGTTCCCAACCTTTCTATCCCTATTCATCTTTGATCCTCTGCATCCCCTTGTTAATCCCCTTGTCCTCACTTTTACCTGATTTTTATCTCCTGTGTCCTTTTTTTCTCTTGTGCTTTTCATCTGTTTCACCTTTGCTTTCCATGTTCTGTTTTCTGTTTCCTATCTTTGGCCAGTGGATAAGACTGTCATATGAAAGATCTGTTCATTTCAGAACAACCCAAGTTTGGTAGAAAAAGTTCACCGGCCACTGTATTGCATAGAACTGCAGGCCACAGAAGTCACGAAACGTTGGGCAACTCTTGTCCACAGTAACCTAGAAGAACATTGTTTACTTATTGATCTTGATCCTTGACTCAAATACCAATTGTTTAAATTCCAAAGTATGAATATATGTCATAGAATAGGAGACATTTGCTGTAACCCAAGGGAAACATTCTAACTGCTGATTGGTTGCTATGGGTCACTGGCCCTAGGCATATTCTTCACACTCTGTTATATGGTTCCCTATGAAATGTGTTTCTTAGGGTAACGTTACATTATGATAATATAAATGTATACTTGCACAGGAGCAGTTAAATATCAGTGATTATAGTCAGAAGAATGAATCTTCTATACTAAGCGTTAAAATGATTGTACAAGTACAGTAAATATCAGATTGAGGTATATTGGCTGATTAAAATGCAAAGATAAGACTCATAAATGAACATATAAAAGGGAAAGGCGCACAATGCAGCAAAGGCAATTAAATATACTTAGAAAGGGTGCCGTAGTCTTTATTTCCATTGTATTAAATTGCTCCTTTGAAGGAGCCGAGCTTTTGACTCGTAGATGGGCAGAAATAGTGCAATGATTAGAGAGGAGTTTCAGAAATAAAAGGAATTAGCAGGTGAGAGAAGAGAGGGGGGGGCAGGGCAGACCTTTTTGGAACCACCGTAGAGCTGGAATTTACATTGCCGATAAAACTTTGTACCTTGAAAAAACTTAATGGAAATATGTCCGGACCCATTGTTCTCTAAAATTGAAAATGCTAATTTTTTTGTCAGAGAAGGGATAAGAAGTAATTTAAGAATAGTGATATCTTGCCAAGCCAACATCCGTGTAACACGAGCGCTGTATTTTGTAGACACAGAATGTTTTTCTTTTTTTTTTTTTTATCCTTCTTTTTGTCCTTCGGAGAAAAGGGAAAGATGAAGTGATTTTTAAAATAGCTCGGTGGTTCAAAGTCTTCGGTCCCTTCAATGATTCCTCTGAGGTTGAATGTTTAATATCAAAAGGCATTAATAAAATGTTGCAAATGAAAGGCTCTCCTGGGAAATGTGAAATTGATTCTTTCAAAGCTCATAAGGGAACCCGCAAACTATATTTAATCATCTGCTATTGATCCTGCCTTAGACTATTTAATGGAAAACCCATAAACTGAGATGTCTTGTCATTCTCCCATCGAAATGCAACACATTTTAGTAATGGTTGAAATGTGGATACTTTGGTAAGATGGCACAGGTTTGTAAAGGGAAAAAAGAGGTTCAGATCTAGACAACTATCAAGCAAAAAGGGGCAAATTCACGAAGATTCGTAGTTGCGCCAGAGTCCGCTTCACTGCGTTTTGCCACACTTCGCCAGGCGTATTTTCGCAAGCGCTACGCAAATTCACTAAAATCCGAAGTTGCGCTGAGGGGAAGCGTAAAGTTGCGAAGTTGCACTAGCGTTAATTCGCAAAGCAAAGTTACACTAGCGATGCTTAATTTGCATACAGCGCCAAATTGAAGTTACAATGGAGGAATATGTAGCAGCACTACACAAGCCTGGGAAACCTTCAAAACAGCAAATAAAATTGTTATTTTGCCCTACACATGTGCCCATTGTATAGTTAAGGTGCCATGAGTTAGGAAATGTAGGGGGGAAGGAGGGGAGCCCCAAAAAAAATGTCGATCTTTTTCAGCCTATCACCCATAAAAAAAAGAATAAACGCCAGCGTTTTTTGGGACTTAGAAACATTTTTAACTTTTTTTGAAGCAATCCCTATCTACTCTATTGCACTTCGCCTGGTCTGAGGTGGTGAAGGAAGTCTGGCGTAAAAGGTAGTGTTCAGAATAATTTGTGCGTCAGTGAATTTGCGTAGTTACGTCCGTTGCGCAAATTCGCCAGGCGTAAGGGTGCGAAGTAACACTAGCGAATTTACGCCGGCATCCGTTAGTGAATCAGCGAAATTAACAAAAATGTGCTATGCTGGCGAATTCACGCTAGTGTTAGACGCTTCGTCGTTTAGTGAATTTGCCCCATAGTAGGGGAGGTGATTATCATTAGGGATGCCCGAATCCACTATTTTGGATTTGGCCGAACCCCCGAATCCTTTGTGAAAGATTTGGCCGAATACCGAACCGAATCCGAACCCTAATTTGCATATGCAAATTAGGGGTGGGAAGGGGAAAAAATGTACTTCCTCGTTTTGTGTCGAAAAGTCACGTGATTTCCCTCCCCATCCCTAATTTGCATATGCAAATTAGGATTCGGATTCGGTTCGGCCGGGCAGAAGGATTCGGCCAAATCCGAATCCTGCTGAAAAAGGCCGAATCTTGGCCGAATCCCTAACCGAATCCTGGATTCGGTGCATCCCTAATTATCATGGATGTACATAATGGCCAGGTTTGTGAGCTATAGTTTTGTCACAGAGCCTCTGCTCTTTCAAACTCAAACACAAATTCTTTGAACAACTTACAGCGCCGATAAAACTTTATACCTTGAAAAAAACTTAATAGAAATATGTCCGGACCCATTGTTCTCTAAAATTGAAAATGCAAATTTTTTTGTCGGAGAAGGGATAAGAAGTAATTTAAGAATAGGGATATCTTGCCAAGCCAACATCCGTGTAACACGATCACTGTATATTGTGGACACAGAATGTGTTGTTTCTTTTTTTTATCCTTTTTTTTGTCCTTCGGAGAAAAGGGGAAGATGAAGTGATTTTTAAAATAAACCCAGCTCGGTGGTTGAAAGTCTTCGGTCCCGTCATTGATTCCTCCGAGGTGGAATGTTTAATATCAAAAAGCATTAATAAAATGTTGCAAATGAAAGGCTCTCCTGGGAAACGTGAAATTGATTCTTTCAAAGCTCATAAGGGAACCCGCAAACTATATTTAAAGGAATAGTTCAGTGTGAAAATAAAAACTGGATAAATAAATAGGCTGTGCAAAATAAAAAATGTTTCTAATATAGTTAGTTAGCAAAAAATGTAATGTATAAAGGCTGGAGTGATTTTATGTGTAACATATCAGTCAGAACTGCTTTTCAGCTCTCTTTGTTTACACTGACTGGTTACCCTGGCTACCAGGCAGTAACCAATCAGAGACTTGAGGGGGGGCCACATGGGTCATATCTGTTGCCTTTGAATCTGAGCTGAATGCTGAGGATCAATTACAAACTCACTGAACAGAAATGTACCATGTGGCCCCCCTTCAAGTCACTGACTAACTCAGAGTTATAGAGCTGAAAAGCAGGAAGTTGGATTCTGGCTGTTTTATTAGACATCTGTTCACTCCAGCCTTTATACATTACATTTTTGGCTAACTAACTATATTAGAAACATTTTTTATTTTGCACAGCCTATCTATTTACCCAGTTTTTATTTTCACACTGAACTATTCCTTTAATGTAGACAACCATCAAGGCTTCAGATGTTGCAAAAGCCTCAACATCTCCACTTATTTAAACTAATCGTGAGATGGTGTTGATTGTATTTCTCCAAAGGTTGCCCACCCCTATCTTCTAGGGGTCTTCTCAGCATAATCTTAATGTATTGAGCCAGTGTTCAATCAATTTGTGTTTAAAAGGGCAGAGTCTCTGTGATAAAAGTGTAGCTCACAAACCTGGCCATAGGGTACATCCATGATAATCACCCCCTACTATGTTCTTCTCCTCTTTAGGATGGCATACTTTGCTGTCTACTTTCTAAGCACAAATACCCAACTTTCCCTTAGTAATCAATGTCACTGGGGGAGCAAATGGCTGTTGGAAAGCCCTAAAATACAAGTGAATTCATTATCCTGTGGGTCATAATATCAACCCATTCACCCCAATGCAACAGATCCTCTTACCTGTCATCCTGCTAGGTGATTACTGAAGGCAGAACCCTAAATACTCATCCAGAGTAACTAGGTCTGTAGAAAAGTACAGTCATACCACATTTTTACTTTCTCCTGAATGCATTTCAATGGGTGCTTTTCCCAGATTTTTTATAATATATATATATATATATGGTTTTCACATTTCATGTTTTCCTGAATTTTATGGGGGGGTTTTCCTGTCCCCTGGAAAAGATATTTGGTTGTAACTATATACTTCTACACTGAGATCCAAACTAACCCAATACAGACAGTTCTGCTCCCTCCCCCTACCCATTCCCTAACTTGTGCTTCATTCAGGCGCGTAAGATAAAGATGGTGGAGGACACTAGCTGCCCTATGACAGGTGATAAGGACAGGACTGGCCTGCGCTTACCAGGGCCTGCTGAATTATATCCCTGTCCACGTTGGTAACCAGGGACATTTCCAACTAGTGTTGCCAGGCCTGGATTTGTGGAAAGACCACCTTCGATTCAAAGGATTTAATTGTTCTATCGAACGATTATTCCAGATCGTTCGATCGTAGGAATATCGGTAAATCCTTCGACTTCGATATTCGAAGTTGAAGGATTTTACTTCGACGGTCGACGGTTAATTAACCCTCGATATTCGACCCTAGGTAAACGTGCCCCTTAAAGTCTAAAGTAAACAAATGAAACTATTCAAAGAAACCAAAATGCAAAAAAAAATTAATACAAAAATACAAAATAAAAAAAAAGTATTTAAATTTCCTTTGATTTATTTTGCAACATGTTTGCAACCAGGGGCGTAACTATAGAGGAAGCAGACCCTGCCCAGGAGTGTAGGGGCCCAGTGAGACCCTAATTAATTGGCAATTTTAATATATCTTGGTAAAATAGGCCAACTTATAAATATTTTGGGGCCATAAATTGAATTTGCTATGGGGCCCAGTAACAACTAGTTACGCCACTGTTTGCAACACTCTCTACCAGCTGTATTATTTCAGATCTGGGCGGTGACCTCCAGCCGAGGGCATGTGCAATGGAAGTGGATCTGGCTCTGGCTTCAGCATATGGTCAAAATAGCTTTATACAAAGAATGTGCCAGTGGCATAATAACATGGTGCTGGGCCCCCCTGCAAAAAAAAATTCAAAAGGACCTGGCGTGTACAGCTCCCCCTAATCCACTTGTACCACCCACTTCTTGTCCGCTCTCATTTAGGAGGCCGAATGCGGAGGGGGGATGTCGATACAACTTTAGAGGAAGCAGAATCCACAGTCCGGGGCCCCTCGCAGGAAGTGCCCCCTTTATAGTTACACCACTGGAATGTGTATTTACCTTTGATCATTTGGCACGGGCAGCAATCCTCTTCTGATGTGCGGATGAGAATGGAACTGTTTGTTTAATAAAGCATCAAGTCATCTAAACAGCATTAAACATTGTTTACATCACTGCTAGAGCCTTTTAACTGAATAAATGACAGTTGCTGACATAAAATAGCTCGGCCAGCTGTCATTTCACAAAAAAAAGGGGATGTAAAAAAACATATCTAGAGGTTGTTTTTATTCTTAGAATAATGAAGCTGATGTATTCTCTGTGCTGGCAGACACATTGCATACCTCCAAACTGTCCCGTTTTTAGAGGGACAGTCCTTCTTTTGATAGCTCAACCTGCAGTCCCTCATTTGTACTGCAAAGTCCCGTTTTTCTCTGCACAGCCAGAAGAAGAAACAAAGTTTCTAACTTAATTGGCTTTTGGCAGAGAGACCAGAACAGCCACAACAGAAGATAAGGCACATTTGTAACAATTCAATAGATTAGCAATCTAGTTAAGCAAATAAGTAATCGGAACAAGATAACAGGTCCCTTGGGAAACGTTAGTCACAGTTTAAAAGGCAATTCACCTTCATTAACAAAACTGTAATAACTGAAAAAAAAAAACACAGAAATATGTTCAAACTTTTATAACCTGCAAAATTTTGTAAAACGAACATGGTAAATAGGGGGTGTGGCCACAAAAATGGGCATGGTCAAAAATTGCCACGCTACGTGCGACAACTTTTTTTGTCCCTTTCTTTTTCCAAAATGTTGGTAGGTACAGTATGACATTGGACAGTTTCAAGAAAGAGCATTCAAACACATACCCAATACAGGTATGGGGCCTGTTATCCAGAATGCTCGGGACCTGGGGTTTTCCAGATAACGGATCTTTCCGTAATTTGGATCTGCATACCATAAGTCTACTATAAAATCATGTAAACATTAAATAAACCCAATAGGCTGGTTTTGCTTCCAATAAGGATTAATTATATCTTAGTTGGGATCAAGTGAAAGGTACTGTTTTATTATTACAGAGAAAAAGGAATCATTTTTTAAAATTTAGATTATTTTGATAGAATGGAGTCTATGGGAGATGACCATTCCATACAGGTATGGGACCTGTTATCCAGAATGGTCCCTGGAGGTTTTCCAGATAAGGGGTCTTTCCATGATTTAAATCTCCATACCAAAAGTCTGTTAAAAAAAATAATTAAAACATGAATTAACCCAATTGGATTGCTTGCCTACAGTGTGAATTAATTATATCTTAGTTGGGATCAAAAACAAGGCACTGTTTTATTATTACAGAGAAAAAGGAAATCATGTTTAAAAATTAGAATTTTTTGATCACAATGGAGTCTGTTGCACCGTTTGCAGGTTTCTGTATAACGGGTTTCTATATAACGGATCCCATACCTGTACTGATTTCCAATTTTGAGTCAGAAGGAATATTTCCATACTTGTTTTGCTTTTTGTTCTAGATCAGTTAGAAGGTTACTTGAATTGAATGAAAGGACTGAATTTTATGGAACTCTAAAAACCTATATTTATATAAACACACATATATATATATATATACATACAGGTATGGGACCTGCTATCCAGAATGTTCGGGACCTGGGGTTTTCTGGAATACGGATCTTTCCGTAATTTGGGTCTTCATGCCTTAAGTCTAATAGAAAATCATGTAAACATTAAATAAACCCAATAGGCTGTTTTTGCTTCCAGTAAGGATTAATTATATCTTAGTTGAGATCAAGTACAAGCTACTGTTTTATTATTACAGAGAAAAAAGAAATCATTTTTAAAAATTTGGATTATTTGGATGTCTGTAGGAGACCCTCCGATTATTTGGAGCTTTCTGGATAGCAGGTTTCCGGATAATGGATCCCATACCTGTATATATATATATATATATATATATATATATATATATATATATATATATATATATATATATATACTCTATATTATAGAGTCAAAGAAAAAATACCTTTATTGCTGTGGTTGAGAGTAAGCGCTGCATTTACTCTATGTGGCCTGAAGGTGGAGACACAGGCTGCAGTAAGGAAAGAGTATATTTGCAACCTGCTGTTTCTTGCGGCAAATGTTCATTTTTCTAATCAGCAGGTGTGAAAATGTAATGCCATTATGATTCGTTTTTACTTTGCCACGAGCCTTTTTGTTAGATTACTTTGTATATATTTTAAAATCTTTAAATGCTAAGAAGTGTCATTGAGCATTGGGAGAACAACATTCAGTTTGGCTGCTGCAGATCGTATTTAAAAGCTTTCATTTCTTTTTTACTTTTTTTTTTTCCTCCCATTTCAGACATTCTTTGGCACGGCAGGGATACATTTTTTACAACTTTTATTTTATTTTTTAAGGGAGTGCCTCTTTTTTTATTTCTTTTTTTTTTTTTGACAGATTTAACCTATTTTACCGGCAGTTGCTTCAAAACGAAAACGATTTCCCCTGTATTTGTAATGCAATCGGTGGTCAGAACGTATGATTTTAATTAGGATTTTTCCATTATTTTTTGATGAGTCTGGATTTTTCAGTTCAGAACTCTAATTAAAGGCAAGCCTGGGTTGTGCACTTGAATTTCGTGGCAGGCCAATCCCATATATAAAACATTCTAGGTCAATAAGTTAATTAAATATACATTTTTATGCGCCTTAAACGCTTTGCCTTAAATATAAACAGTATGTAAAGGAAAAGTGACTAACAGGCACCCTGACACGCTGCGGCAACGCTACTAAGAGGCAATTAATAAACATAATTATAAGTATGGGGAAGAAATGACTCTGTAAGGGCCACTGATCATTAATTTCCTTTCACATTATTTCTGCATAATGGGAGTGTTGGGAGGTGAATGTATAATTATATTCCTGATTCATGGATTTCCTTAATCACTATAAAGGTGCCTTTACACAGATATATATTAACATTTAGGAAAATGCACTCTGAAATACCCATTTTATATATATACAGTATATATATATATATATATATATATATATATATATATATATATATATATATATATATACTTTCTACCTAAAAGAAATTCTGCCTAATAGAAATATCTAGATGTTAATGCAGTTGCCCTTTCGCAATCGGAGCAAAATCATGGGTCAGGCATCTGCTTTCTCTGTAGTTACACAACTGTGTTGCATACCTCCCAACTCTCCCGTTTTTCGTGGGACAGTCCCGATTTTGACAGCTGAACCCGCAGTCCCCGTTTTGTTTCTGAAATGTCCTGACTTTCTCTTTGATCTCCTGCACTGAACAGCCAGAAAAAGATACAACGTTTCTAACTTAATTCGTTTTTGGCACAGGGGAAACTGATTTACAGCTTAAAGGGCAATCCACCTTCATTAGCAAAACTGTAATAACACAAAAACCACAGAAATGTGTTCCAAACTTTCATAACCTGCCAAATTTTGTACAATGAACATGGTAATTAGGGGGTGTGGTCACAAAAATGGGCGTGGTCAAAACATTTTTGTCCCTCTTAATATTTCCAAAATGTTGGGAGGTATGTTAATGTATACATTAACATTGTTGCTTGGCCGCTAAATGGCATGTCCTGGCATCACTGCAGCATGGCCAGCCTGGACATGAAGAATAACAGGCAAAGCAGGAGCAGCCTCCTATATTTGCTCATAGCCTCAAGGTCGGACAGGGCCAGCGGGACACCGGGAAAAAACCCGGGGGGCCCCAGACCTGCCAACCCAGACCCACTTCCTGCCTGACACCTTGTGCACTGCCCCTGACATCCCCCTAGCTCCAGTTGCGGACGCGAGAAGAAACAAGGTGCATGCTGAGGGGTTGGAGGGGAGTTGTGGCTGGGGCAGGGGGACCAGAGGGGTTTGGAAGCCCTTGAGACAGCAGCCCCTCAGTCCGACACTGCATAGCCTGTACAAAGTATAAACATTATCTTTAAGTTAACTTTTAGTATGTTATACAATGACTAATTGTATGCAACTTTTCAATTGGATTTTTCTTTTTTATAGTTTTTGAATTATTTGCCTTTATCTTCTGACTCTTTCCAGTTTTCAAATAGGGGTCACTGACCCCATCTAAAAATCAAATGCCGATAAAAGCTGCCGACAGACCAAGTCGGCAGCTTATTGGCCCGTGTGTGGGGCCATCCGAAGGGCAACTCTTATCGATATCAGGCCGAAGGTTACATTGTTTATGTGGCCCCGTGATCCGACCACCCATATGGCCTCCATTCTGATCCAATCATTGAGCCCTAGTGCCCACGATCGGATCATCAACCCAATATCGCCCACTTCAATGGCGCCAAACAAGTGGATCTCCCTGTGTATGGCCACCTTTAGGCTACAGTAAAAAAGTATTTTTATTTCTAATTTTTATTACTCATCTACCTATTCAGACCTCTCCTATTCATATTCCAGTCTCTTATTTAAATCAGTACATGGTTGCTTGGCGGAATTCGGACCTTAGCAACAAAATTGAAACTGAAACTGTAAACTGGAGAGCTGCTGAATGAAAAGCTGAATCGCTCAAAAACCACAAATAATAAAAAATGAAAAGCAATTGCAAATAGTTTCAGAATATCAATCGCTACCTCTTACTAAAAGTTAATTTAAAGGTGAACAAGCGCTTTAAAGTTATACTATATATTGTACCATTTATTTATCTTTAAACTTGTTGCTCAACATAATTCCCAGCAAAGTGAAGAGTCAGTGGTGCCATTTCACTTGACAACTTTACCTTGGTAACCATGTTGCCTAAATTAATGTCATGGCATTCGCAAAAGTCCCCGGAGGTTGGCAATTAGGGACTATGTAAGAGTTCCCTTAATTTACCACTGAGAGGAATACTAAGCATCTTTAGAATGTTATAGCTCTGTCATCCTCTCCCATTACCCCAACCCCAGGAAAACACTCTTCCTACAGTTTCTGTTTCTGGCTCTGTACACTTTATGTGGTTTCAGTTTATACCTTTGCTTCAGGCCACTTCTTATTAATATTTCATTTTGAAACCAGAGCAGCCGTCTACTTGGTAGGGTTGTTAAACTCATCAAACTATCTTGAAAAGGCAGAACTTCCCCTTTAAACCCTTTGGAGTGGAACTGCTACTGGACTTGCTCGGGCCACGTTGAGAAGCTTATTATCTGGCCTCGCAGACTTTGGTGACAAAGCAGTAAATTCAGCCATTTGGCATTCACTCCATCCGTCTTCCAAGGACAGCGTGTCTCTCTTTTTTCATGCTGACAAAGTTGAATAATGAAATGCTAATGAAATCCAAATCTTCCCCTGGTTCATAGACTTGGATGTCTATTTGGAAAAAGATTAACTCCACATGTCCAGTAACTCCAAAGTAATTAGCAGTAACTTAGCTTGTGCCAAGATACCTCTCCTGCAGATGGGAGGCCATGGACTGGCTGAGCCGAATAAAATTATATTTTCCTTCCTTCTCGCTTCGAGAGTTTTAAGGTGGACCTGTCAACCCTTGTATGGATAGCAAGGAAAAGCCATAGCAAGCTATATTGTGTTAACATTGTTTAACAATTCCGTTTCAGATATTTGTCATGTGAAGATGACGACTCCACAGCAGTAATGAGGAGATCTTATCAACTTTCCTTTCAATCTTATCAACTTCTCACCAAGGAACAGCCATGGTGAAATGTTGATGGCTTTGCACCTTTATTCCTTGTACATTATCAGGAGTGTGAAGAGCAGCTAAACTTTCACTGGTGGCCTTTTTCTGGTCTCCAAGCATTTATATTTATGATAAAACTTCATAGACTTGGATGTCTATTTGGAAAAATATTAACTCCACATGTCCAGTAACTCCAAAGTAATTAGTAGTAACTTAGCTTGTGCCAAGATACCTCTCCTGCAGATGGGAGGCCATGGACTGGCTGAGCCGAATAACATGATATTTCCCTTCCTTCTCGCATCGAGAGTTTTAAGGTGGACCTGTCAACCCTTCTATGGATAGCATGGAAAAGCCATAGCAAGCTACAGTATGTTGTGTTAACATTGTTTAACATTTCTGGTTCAGATATTTGTCATCTGAAGATGACGTCTGCACAGCAGCAATGAGGAGATCTTGTCAACTTCTCACCAATCTTATCAACTTCTCACCAAGGAACAGCCATGGTGAAATGTTGGTGAATTGCGCCTTTATTCCTTGTACATTATCAGGAGCGTGAAGATCAGCTTACCTTTCACTGGTGGCCTTTCTCTGGTCTCCAAGCATTTCTCTTTATGATAAAACGTCCTAGACTTGGATGTCTATTTGGAAAAAGATTAACTCCATATGTCCAGTAACTCCAAAGTAATTAGTGGTAACTAAGCTTGTGCCAAGGTACCTCTCCTGCAGATGGGAGGCCATGGACTGGCTGAGCTCTTCCTTCTTGCTTTGGGAGTTTTAAGGTGGACCTGTCAACCCTTCTATGGACAGCAAGGGAAATCCATAGTAACCTATATTGTGTTAACACTGTTTAATATTTCTGTTTCAGCTATTTGTTTATATTTCCTCTATTCTCCACAGTCTTATAGAGTGGCAAGCCAAAGAAGTGAGGTGGCAGAGACCAGACAATTTACCAAAATGCAGAGTTCCTCACTAACCCCTTGGCTGTTGCTCTCAGTGACCTCAAAGCAGGTGCTCATTTTTGAATTCCAGGCTTAGAGGCAAGTTTTGGTTGCATAAAAACAAGTGTACGGCCAAACAGAGCCTTCTGTAGGCTTTCAATCCACTAAGGGGCTACCAAATAGGCAATAACAGCTCACATTTGGCACCACTAGTGACATGTTTCATGCTTGTGTTGCTCTCAACTCTTTTTACATTTGAATGTGGTCTTAAACCGATATGCCCACTAATGGCAGGGTGAAATTGGGTTAATCCGAAGATTCAAACCTGGGTCCAAACTATCGTATTACAATGATGCGAATGGGCACCGACGGGTCACAGGACCGCAGCAACTATTTGATGCGGTACTGGATTGAAGAAAAAAAATCAAACTTGCCAGATCGTATCTGGGTGATTTTTGGCCTGATATTGATCGAGGGCACCTGAGGAAGGGATTGACCCCGAAAGCTTGTGCCAACACTGCTGAATAAATGTCCTAAAGGCAAAATTATATGTTTGGTGTGCTTCCTCCCTATGGGAATTCGCGACCTGTCAGAAGGCCCACACAATCGGTCTTAAGGACCGATATTGGCAGCTTTAATCTGCCCGTGTATGGCCACCTTAAGACATGCTCAGTTTATTTTCCATCTCATGTGATGTATTAGATAACTTACAGTAGGTCGCAGGTGTTTTTCTTGCAATGCGGTGTTCTTCTTCCGCCATGCAAAGTGCTTTTTGTTATGACCAAATAACTAAATTTTTTGTCTCATCAGTCCAAAGCACTTTGTTCCAAAATGACTGTGGCTTGTCTAAATGAGCTTTTGCATACAACAAGCGACTGTTTGTGACGAGTACAGAAAGGGCTTCTCTCTCATCACCCTGCCATACAGATGTTCTTTGTGCATATTGCGCTGAATTGTAGAACGATGTACAGATACACCATCTGCAGCAAGATGTTCTTGCAGGTCTTTGGAGGTGATCTTTGGGTTGTCTGTAACCATTCTCACAATCCTCCGCATATGTCGCTCCTGTATTTTTCTTGGCCTGCCAGACCTGGGTTTTACAGCAACTGTGCCTGTGGCCTTCCTTTCCTGATTACATTCCTTACAGTTGAAACTGACAGTTTAAACCTCTGAGATAGCTTTTTGTAGTCTTCCCTTAAACCTTTATACTAAACTCTCTTTGGGTTGTCTGTAACCATTCTCATAATCCTCCGCATATGTCGCTCCTGTATTTTTCTTGGCCTGCCAGACCTGGGTTTTACAGCAACTGTGCCTGTGGCCTTCCTTTCCTGATTACATTCCTTACAGTTGAAACTGACAGTTTAAACCTCTGAGATAGCTTTTTGTAGTCTTCCCTTAAACCTTGATACTAAACAATCTTTATTTTTAGATCTTTTGAGAGTTGCTTTGAGGATCCCATGCTGTCACTCTTCAGAGGAAAGTCAAACAGAAGCACAACTTGCAATTGGCCACCTTAAATACTTTTTTCTCATGATTTCTCATGACACACCTGCCAATCAAGTTCAAGGCTTAATGAACTAATCCAACCAATTTGGTGTTGCCAGTAATCAGTATTGAGCAGCTGCATCCATTCAAATTAGCAAAATTACAAGGGTACCCACATTTTTGCACAGCCAGTTTTCACATTTGATTTAATTTCATACAACTGAATACTGTTTCACTAAATTTTTGTTCAGAAAACACCCCAGTATTCAGATGTTCCTGGGAAATATATATATATATATATATATATATATATAGTAGGGATGCACCGAATCCAGGATTCGGTTCGGGATTCGGCCAGGATTCGGCCTTTTTCAGCAAGATTCGGATTCGGCCGAATCCTTCTGCCCAGCCGAACCGGCCGAATCCAAAAAAGTGGATTCGGTGCATCCCTAATATATAGATATATATATAGATATATATAGATATATATATATATATATATATATATATATATATATATATATATATATATATATATATATAGATATAGATATGTGTTAAGTATAATATCGTTATTTTTTTGAATGCAGCTCATTGGCTTGTGGGACAGCAGAGTTAACACATTATCTCTAAAAACAAAGCTCTCTTGTTCTGCAGGGAAATTGAAATGTTCCGTGGCTGCAGTTTCCTTCTCACCCAATGTTTTTGTCAATAAAATGCCATGAGAGGTAATGAGTATCCTAAAAGAGGCTGTAATCTTCTCATTAAATTTTATGGTTAATTTGGTTGTGATATGGAATAAAATGTGCATTGGGTTAAATTTAATGGGCAATCTAAACGGGCATCTTTGTAGCGGTGTTTTGCTGATAGTTATTAGCACGCCGTGCAGCGTTATTACGGTTTGTCGGATGGAAAGTGCAATGCGATGGGAGCAGCGTCGAATCATTTCATATCTACCGGAAGAAGCAATTATTCCTTACTATAGTTAAATGAGTTTATTAGAGAAGTAGCTGATGTTTTCCAGGCTGCATTCCTCGTGTGACCAGTTGTTATATATATTATATTATATAGTGCTTATGATGATGCTAACACTTATGGGCAGAATTATCACAGGTCGAGGTGAACTTTCGAATGAAAAAAAATCGAATTTGGAGTTATTTTTTGTGTACTTCAACAAGGGAATAGTCAAAATTAGATTTGAATTTCAAAAAAAAATCGAAAATTTGAAAATGGAAATGTATGTACTGTCTCTTTAAACATTCGACCGACCATTCGCCTTCTAAAACCTGCTGAATTGCTGTTTTAGCCTATGGGGGACCGCCTAGTACCTATTTGGAGTCACTTGGTGGACTTTGAAAATTCTAAGGTTTTTTTTTGGGAAAAACTTTGAATTGAATTAGATCGAATGAGCTATTAATTCGATTTGAATATGGACCTATTTGATCGAAAACTGACCTAGTTGACCAAAAAAAAAAACTTTGACTTACTTACGGTTGGTCTTTTTGAATTCAAATTTTGAAGTTTTTTCAGTTCGAAATTCAACCCTTGATAAATAGGGCCCTAAATAGTTTATTTAAAAAAAATACTATGGTTTATGCTCATTTTGTTCTGTACAAGTATAAACCCCACAACCTTCCATATGGTGTACTTTCAATGACATTGTTTTCATTACCTACATGTAGGGTTGACACCTGTACGGTTTTGTACCTGGACAGCACAGTTTTTTGAAGGGCTGCTTGGGTCAAAACTGGCTGCCCGGTTTTCCAGATTAGGAAAACGGGGCAGAATAGAAAGAAAAGAACAGAAACACTTGGGGGAAGATTTATCAAAGGTTGAGGTGAATTTTCTAATTCAAAAAATTTGAATTTCAAGCTATTTTTCGTGTACTTCGACTAGGGAATAGTCCAAATTCGATTCAAATTTGAAAAAAATTCGAAAATGCAAAATGTATCATGTACCGTCTCTTTAAAATTTGACTTCGACCAAAATCCTGCCGAATTGCTGTTTTAGCCTATGGGGGACCTCCAAGATACTATTTGGAGATTTTGAAAAATCAATGTTTTTTTGGGAAAAACTTTGATTCAAATTTGATCCAATGCGCTATTACTTTTACTCGGCCAAATACGGACCAATTCCATTGAAAACAGACCTATTCTGCCAAAAAAAAAAACTTTGACTTAATTTGGTTGGTCTTTTTGAATTCAAAGTCTTTCCAATTAATAAATATGCCCCTTGTCGTAGAATGGAACATTTTTATAGGGTTGCCACCTAATTAGGAAATCCAAAATCTGGTGGTTCACAGTAGTAGTGACAGAGAGTGGGTCCACGAGAGCCGGAGCCCACTGTTTTTTTCCCCGGTTTCCCGCTGGCCCAGTCCGAACCTGCTTAATTAATTCAGCATCCGACCAATGGGTACGTCATGGTCCTGTCCACCTGATGTCACTCGCCCCACCCTGTGATGTCCCTGCCCCTGTGAAATCACCAACTTTTGAAACAGCACCAAAGTTTCAAATCGTTTTAAAAAGCCTTTATTTAAAGTGGACCTGTCAGCCAGACATAAAAAGCTGTATAATAAAAGTCATTTTCAAATTAAACATGAAATCCAATTTCTCTTTTTTATTAAAGCATTCATAGCTGTTATAAGCTCATTTAAAGATCTCAGCTGTCAATCAAATATTGTCTGCCCCTCCTCTATGCCTTAGGCATAGCTGATTCTGAGATTAATGGGTTTACCTGGGAGGTTTAGTGTGAGGTGGTAATATAACTGGAGGTGAGGAAAGAATCATCGGTTCAGTATATTGTTTTTAACCACATAAGTCACATTTAATGAAACATTTGAGTATCACTTTAAAGACGTGTTGCTGACGCCTTGAGAAATATCACACAATTGTGTCCCCGTGACTTACCTAATTTAGTGCAACTCTTGCTCACTCCCGAATTCTGAATTACAGTACCGTCTCTTTGTAATGACTGTTACTTCTGACAAATGAACTTGTCAATGTCACGTTAAAGATGGAACCGGGAGCAAAGCCATAACAGGCACCCACTGTTATAGTTCAGTTCATTCAAGTGAATAAATGGAGCTGCTGAAAAGCGTCAGCATCGTGCCCAGATTCACATGGCTGAGCTTGGGAAACATTAGGGCCTAGCTGCTCACGGCACACAAACTGTACATGGATATAAAGAGCTGTCTGTTTGAAATTGCAGCAAAGGAGAACTAAAACCGATAAATAAATATAGCAAAAAATAATGTATTTTCTATAGTGAACATTCTGTACCACCCCAGAGGTTTAGCAGCCCTATAACAGTAATGATCCAGTCTTTCAAATTTGTGCACAAATGTTTCCCATCTATAGACCTTATTAGGCCACCTTTTGAGTGTCAGTGACACTGCACATGCTCAGTTAGTGTGCTTTGTCTGCTGTTGTGCATGTATGCTGTATGCACGTTGCCAACAGCAGCCCAGAGCATGTGCTGTCAATGAGAAGAAACAAAAATGGAAACTAATGGTGGCCACTTTGGAGGTACAGTGCTTCTTGGACTGTGGTGGACTTGGGCTGGTACAGAACTTAGGATCTAAGGTGTAGCATTTCTAGCATACTTTGAGCTTTACTTTTCTCGTTGACAGTGTCTGCTGTAGCTTTTCTTTCAAAATCTGGGTCCGTAGCACCTTTGTTGCAGTGGGATGGAGGGGACTCCATTGGCAACTTAGTACTTCATGCACGTTTGCTTCACGTTCTACACCTGAGTGTTTCTGGGTGCGCTATAATTCCTGATTCCTGGATCTTGACCTTGATTTCTGAGTTCGCTATTTACTGCCTGCCCTGTAGTGATGTACGGGCCGGCACTTCTTCGCAGGTGGCGGCCCGCCCGCCACTGTCAAATGTCGGCGGGTTCTTCTTTTATAGATGCTGGCCTTGCCCCGCCCCTTTTGTGACATCATGGGCGGGTCTATAAAAGGAACCCAGAAGTCGGATGTGGGTAGGTGCGGCTAAGGGAGGGCGGGTTAGAGTCGGGTGCGGGTCGGGGAAATCCCGATCCGCACATCACTGCTGCCCTGATATTTTGCCTGGAATACGACTACCAACTTTCTTAATCCTTCAGATACAGCGAATTGGACTTTCTGTATACAGCTTCCTCCTTGGTGCCGACCCAAGAGTCACTAGGCCCTGACTCTATCCTGATACAGTATGTATTTGATTAGTCTTCCACCTTTCATCCTCCTTTATATATTTCATACCTTCTCCTCCTTCTGTTTTTCTTCGTCCCTTTTTCAACTTCTGCACCCCTCAGAATATGCTTCCTTGTTCCCTCTGGAACAGAGTAGCCTTAAAGGAGAATTCAAAAAGTTAGGGGAATTTCCCCAGGGGAGCAGCTAGGCTGGGGGGGGGGGAGGAGGGAGGGGGGTCTATGTAGGGTGGGGGTAGGGGTTGAATTCTCCTTTAAGGGCATTACTAGTAGTGATGAGCAAAATGTTTCGGCAAGTTTCGCCTCAAAATTGATGCCCATAGTGGGAGTGATGTCATGGGTGTGGGATGGTGACATCACAGTGGAAGGAGATCAGTGGAACACTGATGGAGCTAGGGTGGATCAGGGACAGGTTCTGGGAGCCAGATGGATGACACAAGGTGGAAGAATAGGCACCCTAGTTTCTTGGAGTTTTTATGCAGTAAAACCCTCCAAAATACACAGGACATATTCAGTACCTGTTATAGGATCTTTCCACTTCATTTACCTAATTGTCACATGGTACAACTGAAACAAGGAAGACAAAATGCACCTACTGTAGATAAGAACACACCATATAAATTGCTTATGCAAATCTGGAGAGAATAATATATGTAATGTATTGAGTACAAAACTGAAGTCTAAAAGCTAAAGTGACAGCATTGGATTTGCCGTTCAGCATTATTTATATTATAATAAGTATTTTTTATTTAAAAGGCATTTGGGTTTTGAATCTGATTCTTCCCCCCACCCCTCCTTTAAAAAAAAAAAAAAATATGGCTGAATGCCACTCTTTTCTAATGAGCCAATTGGGAATGAGGACAGATGGTGACGGGGAAATTAGAATGTTACGTGCCGTTCTTATCCTTACAAACAGATAAGCCGGCCACATGAGAATACTTAACATGGGTATGGCTTGCATGAAAACCTTTGTCTTTGCACAGTAAGGGCAAGGCGAGACGTGGCGTTTTTGCTGCGTTTTTACGTTGCGTTTTCAAAAACAACAGCCAGGCGTAAATACGCATAAACTGCACTACCACTGAAACTAATGGAAAATGCACTATGGCAATTCACACAGGGCGCTTGCAAGCTGAAATCCGCCACAGGACGCCAGTATTGGAGTTTTTTTAGCAGAAATTCCAATACGTCAAGAAACTACCAAATCAATAGACTCTATGGGATCTGCACTTTGAAACCACAGTTTACGTAAATACGCAGCGTATTTTAAATATGGCGTCCAAATTCAATGAGAACAATGAGAAGTGCATGTTGGGAAAATAATCGTACGTGCTGAAAAACGCATGAAAAACACATGTTGACGGTCGCGTGTGGTTTCAGTAGCGTATTTACGCCTGGCTGTTCTTTTCTAAAAACGCAACGTAAAAACGCCGCAAAAACACCACGTCTGGCCTTACCCTAAAGGGCATTTTTCTCTATGGCCGGTCCTCTAAAGCCTCCATGATACAATTGTTTCCGAGAAAAAGGAGCAGTGGGATATTTCATATGTAGTAACAATTTAGGGTAAACAAATGTTTTTTTTAATACATATGGAATGTTTTCAGATGCTGGCACAGGTGTGGGACCCGTTATCCAGAATGCTCGGGACCTGGGGCTTTCCGGATAACGGATCTTTCTGTAATTTGGGTCTTCATGCCTTAAGTCTACTAGAAATTCATTTAAACATTAAATAAACCCAATAGGCTGGTTTTGCTTCCAATAAGGATTAATGATATCTTAGTTGGGATCAAGTACAAGTTACTGTTTTATTATTACGGAGAAAAAGGAAATCATTTTTAAAAATTTGGATATTTGGATAAAATGGAGTCTATGGGAGGGAGTCATGTTTCCTTTTAGAAATCCAGGCATTAAAAAGGTCTAATTTTAATAAGCGGAAGGTGACTTGAGTACTTTACTTTCTTAGGATCAATGCAAGATCATTATAGTCAGAATCAGCTGGATTCCACTGTATTTCTATTGTTTCAGGATTCAGAGTCAGACATATAAACATCGAGAGTTACTTTTTCTGTAAGCAATTACATTTACAAATGCAAAACCGTCTACATTTTAAAACAAATTTATATTGTAAGATGGCTTAGCATGACATTTGATTTCATTATAAAAAAAAAAAAAAAACACTATGTTCCCTTTTAAGAACAATTACACTAATAGTTTCCTTCACTGTGTGTTCTTCCAGCAGAGTCATCAGAGCAGTTGCGGGGTTTACTGTCTATGTCAATGTGACCCTCTTTGACTAAAGTTCTGTACATGTTAACAACAGCAGGGGAGAAATAACCATCAAATTTAAGGAAAGGAAGTCGAAATGCTCAATTGACATCAGGCAGCCAAAAAGGGTCCAGGAGGTGAGGCATAAAGTACCCAGCAAGTTGATTTGAAGTGCTATTGTGCAGTTGAATAAATGAGGAAGCTAAGCAGGTCAAGTGATCCTTATCAGCCTTCAACACTGATGTACATCTGATTGAGCTTTATTGTTATTTCTGTCTTGATGATTCCCCGAGTCATTGTGATCCAGCTGTTTGCCATCTGTTGCCCTCGTCACTTTCCATTCTTCACTTTCAAGTTTCTGTAAAGTGTTGGCGTTTAATGGCTTTACCTTTCTCCGCACATCACCTCCTATTCCTCAGCAGAACTTCTCAACTCTTCTTGTTTTCCCGATTCCTTCTTTAACTTTTATTTCTTTCTTGCATGATTTTGTCTTACAGGATAAGGAGACCTTTTAGATAAGTGAATGTAAAATTGACGAGGGTGTTATTCTAAGCACTTTTGTCATTTACATTCATTATTTAATTTTTTTTCAATGCCAAGATATTAAAGGGATACTGTTTTTTTTCAAAACACATCAGTTAATAGTGCTGCTCCTGCCGAATTCTGCACTGAAATCCGTTTTTCAAAAGAGCAAACTGATTTTGTTATATTCAATTTTGAAATCTGACATGGGGCTAGACATATTGTCAATTTCCCAGCTGCCCCTAGTCATGTGACTTGTACTCTGATAAACTTCAATCACTCTTTACTGCTGTACTGCAAGTTGGAGTGATACTAACAACAGAACAATGGGAAGGTAATGGGATAGCAGCTCCCTAACACAAGTCACATGACTGGGGCAGCTGGGAAACTGACAATATGTCCAGCCCCATGTCAGATTTCAAAATTGAATATAAAAAAAATCAGTTTGCTCTTTTGAGAAATGGATTTCAGTGCAGAAGTCTGCTGTAGCAGCACTATTAACTGATGTGTTTTGGAAAAAACATGTTTTCCCATGACAGTATCCCTTTAAAGGTTACATGTACTGTAAACATCAATACATTTTGTTACAGCAGCGCCACCTGCTGCTCATTATCTGTCCAGTCTGACCACCAAGTAGTCAAGGAAGTTGTCAGGAGAAAGAAAGAGGTCACACTCCCTTCCCAGAGACTATTATCCCACTGTTACTATAGGCACCATCTCTCCCTACTATACCTGCTATCCCACAGTCACACTCCCTTCCCAGAGACTATTATCCACTGTTACTATAGACACCATCTCTCCCTACTATACCTGCTATCCCACAGCCACAGTCCCTTCCCAGAGACTATTATCCCACTGTTACTATAGGCACCATCTCTCCCTACTATACCTGCTATCCCACAGTCACACTCCCTTCCCAGAGACTATTATCCACTGTTACTATAGACACCATCTCTCCCTACTATACCTGCTATTCCACAGTCACCCTCCCTTCCCAGAGACTATTATCCACTGTTACTATAGACACCATCTCTCCCTACTATACCTGCTATCCCACAGTCACACTCCCTTCCCAGAGACTATTATCCCCACTGTTACTATAGACACCATCTCTCCCTACTATACCTGCTATCCCACAGTCAAACTCCCTTCCCAGAGACTATTATCCACTGTTACTATAGACACCATCTCTCCCTACTATACCTGCTATCCCACAGTCACACTCCCTTCCCAGAGACTATTATCCCCACTGTTACTATAGACACCATCTCTCCCTACTATACCTGCTATCCCACAGTCAAACTCCCTTCCCAGAGACTATTATCCACTGTTACTATAGACACCATCTCTCCCTACTATACCTGCTATCCCACAGCCACAGTCCCTTCCCAGAGACTATTATCCCACTGTTACTATAGGCACCATCTCTCCCTACTATGCCTGCTATCCCACAGTCACACTCCCTTCCCAGAGACTATTATCCACTGTTACTATAGACACCATCTCTCCCTACTATACCTGCTATCCCACAGCCACAGTCCCTTCCCAGAGACTATTATCCACTGTTACTATAGACACCATCTCTCCCTACTATACCTGCTATCCCACAGTCACACTCCCTTCCCAGAGACTATTATCCACTGTTACAATAGGCACCATCTCTCCCTACTATACCTGGTATCCCACAGCCACACTCCCTTCCCAGAGACTATTATCACACTGTTACTATAGGCACCATCACTCCCTACTTACTATACCTGCTATCCCACAGTCACACTCCCTTCCCAGAGACTATTATCCACTGTTACTATAGACACCATCTCTCCCTACTATACCTGCTATCCCACAGCCACAGTCCCTTCCCAGAGACTATTATCCACTGTTACTATAGACACCATCTCTCCCTACTATACCTGCTATCCCACAGTCACACTCCCTTCCCAGAGACTATTATCCACTGTTACAATAGGCACCATCTCTCCCTACTATACCTGCTATCCCACAGCCACACTCCCTTCCCAGAGACTATTATCACACTGTTACTATAGGCACCATCTCTCCCTACTATACCTGCTATCCCACAGTCACACTCCCTTCCCAGAGACTAATTTCACACTGTTACTATAGGCACCATCTCTCCTTACTATACCTGCTATCCCACAGACATACTCCCTTCCCAGAGACTATTGTCCACTGTTACTATAGACACCATCTCTTCCTACTATACCTGCTATCCCACAGTCACACTCACTTCCCAGAGGCGATTATCCCATTGTTACTATAGGCACCATTTCTCCCTACTATACCTGCTGTCCCACAACTACTCTCCCTTCCCAGATGCTATTATTCACAGTTTTCTAATGCACTATTTCTTAAAGGAGTAGGAAAGATATATTTACTTGGAGGTCCTATATACTTACCTGTTTTTCAGGAGAAAACTGCCCCAGTCCGGGGGTTCTTCCAGTGAGCACCACGGAGCGATCGGCTTCCTTCTTCAAAATTCCTGGGGCAGACCATGCACAGCTACTGCGCACCTTCAGGAAGAAAGAAGAATAAGGAAGCCGATCGCTATGTGGTGCTCACTGGAAGAACCCCGGACCTGTGCACTGGCCAGGATGTCTGGTTTGTATATAAAATCACTTGGGGATGCCTAATATTTGTCACCCCAAGTAAATACAGACTTTCCTTCTCCTTTAACTTTTTGGTCTCCAGATGATGCCTGGGCTCCATCTGCCATCATTCTTCAAAATATAATCAACAGTAAACATGTTGGGAATCTTAGTACAGCAACATACAAGAAGCAGGGCTATTATCGCTATCTGGTAAAGGTTTTGCCATTGTCCAACAACTTTTATAGTACAGTCATGATGTACTAGTGATTTTTTGATTTAACACAGTACATTGAAAAGGTGTTTCTTATTCTTTTCACTTCCCTTGGAATTTGCAATTTTCTTCTTATTATTATGTTCGGAGTTACTTCTTTACCCTGAGCCACCTACTTTATCATTTTTAATAACTTGCATAGATTCTCATTGTTCTGTGAGAAGGACACTTAAACATGTGCTGAGGCATTCTTTGTCATTTTAACAATTATTTTTGTTGTATAAGTATGGGTACGATAACAGTAACCTCTTTTCTTCATTCAGCTTTTGATACAGCAAAGAATAGTTTGCTTATATTTATAATCTCATTATCTAGCAAATGCGATTGTAAGGCCCCAGACTGGAGTAAACTCAAGAAATATTCTCAGATGTTTGTGTTAATGGTAGAAAATTTGATTCTGTTATTGAAATGCTTTTAGTTGATAAAATTTCAGCTGCTCAAGTATTCATCCTAGAATGTCCGCAATCCACATAATTAATGTTAGAGTACCACGGCCGTTCTGAATTGTCTAGCAAATACCGTGTGCAGAATGTTAAAGATTAACCTCACCCTTTTACAATTGCTTTAATCTACTCAGTGTGTGAGTAATGTTATGTCTGATAATTATGCATTTTTTACTATTTGCTCGTGCAGCAAAAATATGCCGCATATTTATTAAACCCCAAGAACATTCTCATTGATGTTTCGTAAAAAGAAATTGTTTTGTTAATCACCTGTGAAATAGAATTCTACTGGTTCTCCCCGTGTCATAGAATGTCTTCTCTTCTAGAACTGCAAGAGAGGTGATGGTTTCATTAATGGGTTTTTCTTGACAAAGACATTAAATGAATAATGATCTGAGGTTACATGAGACTTGTAAACATGACTTTGTTCAAACAATGCTTTCCAATTTGATTTGGGGTCGTTTTATATGTGGTAAATGTTATCCAGCTTTTAGAATTTAGGAAGACATTCAAGAGGATCTTTGTGGAAAATGCCTGATGTTTTTGCAACAGCACTTTATACACCCGTGGCGATCTATTATCTGGAAACCTGTTATCCA
This sequence comes from Xenopus petersii, assembly GCA_038501925.1. Lineage (NCBI taxonomy): Eukaryota > Metazoa > Chordata > Amphibia > Anura > Pipidae > Xenopus > Xenopus petersii. The sequence continues at coordinate 16,148,154 of CM076682.1, forward strand.
GATAGCTCCGAATTACAGGGAGACCATTTCCCTTAGACGCCATTTGAATCAAATAATTCAGATTTTTAATGATTTCTTTTTTCTCTATAATAATAAAACAGTACCTTGTACTTGCTCCCAAATTTAATAATCCTTATTGGAGGAAAACTTATCCTGTTCGATATTTAGGTCAAGTTTTAGAGGTTTGTGAGGTTTTTTTATATCACGAATGAACTCACAACTCGAATGGTTTCTAATTTATGAAAAAACTTGAAAGGCAAAAACTTGAATCAGTGAATTCAGGGTGAAGAACCCCGATACTCAAATCTATTGAGTTTTCTGCAGAAAAAACTCAAATAACTCGAGTTTTCGAGCGAAACCCACCGTAAAAAAACGGAACATCATGAAGGCTACAAACATCTTCAAATGGTTCTGCCAATGACTGCTACATGACCTTGACAGGTTTTAGGAAAGTATTTTTGGATTCAAGCTATTTCCACCAAAATTTTAGCTTTTATTTTAACCTGAAAATTCGAGTTTTGACTGAAAAATACCCTTGAAAACTTGAAGTTTTCGAGTAAAAAACATTTCAACCTTTGATAAATGACCCTCTTAAGGTATGGAAAGTGAAATTGATCCCTTATCCAGAAAACCCACACCTGTATATTAGAAATTAGGTGGCCACACACTATAGAACATTGACTGCTGACTTGACCTCTAAGGGTTAAGGGTTATTTATCAAAATTCATATTTGCTCATAATGCCTATGTATAGCATTATGAGCAGTAATCAGCATGGCTTTATGAAGGATAGGTCATGTCAGACCAATTTAATTGCTTTTTATGATAAGGTAAGCAAGATGGGAGTGGACAGTGGGGGCAGTAGATGTGATCTATTTGGATTTTGCCAAAGAGTTTGATACCATGCCCCACAAACGACTGATAGCCTGGTGTGGCTATATAATGTTGTACTTTGCACTGGCACTTCACACTTGAAAAAGGGCCTGTGACGCCCGAAACATGTCGTGTGGACTATAATAAATTTGCACTTTAGCAGTTATTCTGCAAGTTTGTCCCTCTGTTCTCCGCTTTTTGATTATCCACAAACGACTGATTCTAAACTGAGGTCTGTTGGGCTCAATGAAGTCGTTTGCACATGGATAGGAAACTGGCTACAGGATCGGGTACAGAGGGTGGTTGTTAATGGGACATTCTCTACTTGGAGTAAGGTTCTTAGTGGGGTCCCCCAGGGCTCAGTATTGGGTCCACTTTTATTTAACTTGTTCATTAATGACTTAGGGGAGGGTATTGTAAGTAATGTATCAGTGTTTGTAGATGACACAAAAATATCCAGCCCAATAAATGCCATCCAAGTCACTTATACCCTTAATGGGACTGCACTAGGCAAATCCATAATAGAAAAGGACCTTGGAGTCCTTGTAGATAATAAACTTGGCTGTAGCAAGCAATGCCAGTTGGGAGCATCAAGGGCAAATAAGGTCTTGAGCTGTATTAAAAGGGGCATTGATTCACGTTAGAAGATTATTCTTCCACTTTATAGAGCATTGTTAAGGCCCCATCTAGAATATGCCGTACAGTTTTGGTCTCCAGTGGTCAAACAGGACATTATTGTATTAGAGAGGGTACAGAGAAGGGCAACTTAGCTGGTAAAAGGTATTGAAAATCTGAGGAAAGACTGGCCAAATTGGGGATGTTCACGCTGGAGAAGAGGTGCTTAAGGGGTGATATGATAACTATGTATAAATATATAAGGGGATCATATAATAATCTCTCTAATGCTTTATTTACCAGTAGGTCTTTCCAGCTGACACAAGGTCACCCATTCAGATTAGAAGAAAAGAGGTTCTGACTAAATATTCAGAAGGATGTTTTTTACAGTGAGAGCTGTACAGAGATACTGACACCAGAACATAACCTTTTTTATATCTGTCATAATATTTTTGTCTTTGCATACTATTTAGAATTTTGCCATAAAAGTATTTGCCTGATGCTTTTACATTACCTTTCTTACCCCCATGTTCCTGTATGAGGGGGCTGCCATATTTGTGCAGCAGGAGTCCATTAGCATTAGAAACTCTAACTGACAGACTGAGATGGACTATGTTGTGTACTTCAACTAGGGAATAGTCCAAATGAGAATTTGAAAAAAATTAGAAAATTTTGAATATTGAAATTTATCATGCACTGTCTCTTAAATGGGGGACCTCCTAGAACCCATTTGGACACAATTGGTGGACTTTGAAAAATCGAAGGTTTTTTTTTGAAAATACTTCGAACAGGATTTGATCGAATTCGATCTTACTTCGATTCGAACGATCAATAAACTTTGATTTTGTAAATAAATTTCAGTTGGTCTTTTTTTATTCGAATGTCGAAGTTATGGGAGTTCAAAGAAAACTCCATTTACTTCGAAATTCGACCCTTGATAAATCTGCCCCTTAATGTAGATTCATATTTTGAAAATACATTTTTTAGTGTCAGTGTCACTTGAATGTAATAATCATATCTTTATTTTCATAGTGTGCTCTCCAAAAAAATGCAGCTTCTCCAAATGTTATAAAAACCAATGCCAATTTAACATTTTTAACAATTTTGCCTTTCACATAAAACAATATTATTTGCAATGTTATTACTGATACCCTGGCAGCTCTGTAATATGAATTGGGAAATCAGCACATGTTTAAGGGATTCATTTTCATTACAAAGAAATCAGATTTTTACAGAATTGATCCTATCCTACCACCCTTTCCTTTTTTATTTTAAAGGAAAACTTTACCTCCAAAATGAATACTTGAGCCACAGATAGTTCATATCAAATGAAGTGACATATTAAAGAATCTTACCAAACTGGAATATATTTTAATAAATATTGCCCTTTTACATCTCTTGCCTTAAAGTGGACCTGTCACACAGACACAAAAATTGGTATAATTAGGGGCAGATTTGTCAAAGGTCGAATGAAAAAATTTTGCATTTTGAGCTATTTATTGTGTATTTAGACTATGATATAGTCCAAATTCAATTCGAATTTGAAAAAAAAATCCAAAATCGGAATATATAAATTTATCATGTACCGTCTTTTTAAAAATTCGACTTCGACCATTCGCCATCTAAAACCTACCGATTGCTGTTTTAGCCTATGGGGGACCTCCTAGGACCTATTTGGAGTCAATTTGTGGACTTCGAATTGAATCGAATTCGATCAAATGCGCTATTAATTCGATTCAAACGATTCTAATTCGGCCGTATACGGACCTATTCAATCGAAAACTGACCTATTCGACACAAAAAAACCTTTGACTTAATTTCAGTTGGTCTTTTTGAATTCGAATTTCGAAGTTTTTTCAATTCGAAATTCGACCCTTGATAAATATTCCCCTAAAAGTCCTTTTCAAATTAAACATGAAATTCAATTTCTATTTTTTATTAAAGCATTCATAGCTGTTATAAGCTCATTTAAAAATCTCAGCTGTCAATCAAATATTCCCAGACCGAAGGAAACAAGATTCAAATAATTTATATAGTGTAATTAAAGTTCATTTTGCTTTACTAATGTGATAAAATAGGATTTTAAATATTTTTTTTGGGTGACGGGTCCCCTTTAAACCACCATTTCATGATGGTCTGTGTGCTGCCTCAGAGATCACCTGACCAGAAATACTGCAGCTCTAACTGTAATAGGAAGAGGTGTGGAAGCAAAAGACAGAACTCTCTCTGTTAATTGGCTCATGAGACATAACAAGTATGGCTTGTTTGTGTGCACCGTGAATCCTAGGATCCCAGGGGTCAGCCCTTATTTTTAAAATAGCAATTTTTTATTTATGATTATCTAATGGCACATACCGTATATACTCGAGTATAAGCCGAGTTTTTCAGCATCCAAAATGTGCTGAAAAAGTCTACCTCGGCTTATACTCGAGTCAGTGGGCAGTAGCTGAGATTGCAGTCACTTTTAATCATTCCAATACCAACAGTTTGCTTGGGGAGAGACTGCAATATCACACAGCGCCCTCTGTTGGTTATATGAAAGAATAACAGCGTGCCCTCTGTTGGTTATATGAAATAATAACAGTGACAGCAATATCACACAGCGCCATCTGTTGGTTATATGAAAGAATAACACTGACTGCAATATCACACAGCGCCCTCTGTTGGTTATATGAAGGATTAACAGTGATGGCAATATCACACAGCGCCCTCTGTTGGTTATACGAAAGATTAACAGTAATGGCAATATCACACAGCACCATCTGCACATGGTAGTGGGACAGTGGGACAATGCACACAGTTATCCGTTTGGCAATTCTCTGTCACCATCAACTTTGCAAAGAAGTCCGGTTGATCACTGGGGGGGTCGCTTTGGCAGAATGTGCGCTGCTGGGAGACAGCGCTGTAGTTGTGTCTAGGCTTATACTCGAGTCAATAAGTTTTCCCAGTTTTCGTAGGTAAAATTAGGTACCTCGGCTTATACTCTGGTCGGCTTATACTCGAGTATATACAATACTACTTAAAAAGTATATTATTATGAAAATAGTTTATTTACAAAAAGCAGGGTTTTACATATGAGCTGTTTTATGCAATATATTTATATAGAGACCTACATTGTTCAAGGGGTTTAGTTTTCCTTTAAAGTGCACCCAGATAGGCACCATTTCTACTACATTTAAATCAGACTTCATAGAAATCAATGGATGTGATTTTATTTTACGTTTTTCATTTATTAAGGCTTGTGCCTGTTAAAGTCCCTTGAACTTAATATCCTGTATAAAAATAGCACGTGTAATATTCGTACTTCTATGAATTTTCATTTTACTCATGACAGCAAATTTTTCCAAGAAGCTGTGGTGTGAGAAACCACTTTGACGTGCAGAATAAACAAATCTTTTGTCTCTGGTGTTAAATGTTTTATAATTAAAGCACTGACATTGAAATACTGTCTTCCCTTGCATTAGTTTACAGAATATTTTTTGCACTTACATATATTGATAATAAATTTGTCTAATATATCAAATCCCCTGCTGTTAATCTGTCTATAGACAGCCCCGAAATACATTTTCATATAGGGGCAGATTTATCAAGGGTCGAAGTGAATTCAAGGGAATTTTTTAGATACTTTGACCATCGAATAGGATACTACGACTTCAAATTCGATTTGAATTAAAATCGTTAGAATATTCGACCATTCAATAATCAAAGTACTGTCTCTTTAAAAAAACTTCGACTTCGTCAAATTAAACCTGCCGAAGTGCTATGTTAGCCTATGGGGACCTTCTAGAGCATTTTTCTAGGTTTTTAGATTCGAAGGATTTAATCGTTCGATCGAACAAGTATACTTCGACCGCAGAATACCCAAATTTGATGAAAAAAACTTCAAAGTATTTCAATTCGATGGTCGAATTTCGAAGTATTTTTAAATTCGAAATTCAACCCTTGATAAATCTGCCCCCAAAACTCATTTAACCTGTTAATTTGTAACTTAATCTGCCTTCACAATTAAAAATAAACTAATCCATTTGATTTCATCTGTTTTTTTTTTTAACACAAGTGAAAATCAATATAGTGTAAGACAATGGAGATATGTTAATGGCAATTCAGTTGTATTTCTATGATTTACCAAACTAATTTAATATATCACATTGTAATACACAACTTTGGCAAAAGTTTATTTTTCATTTTCTTTATCGTATTATGAAAACATGCACACTTATTGATATTGGTTTTCCGAGTGTTAAAGGTGAATTGAACCCCCCAAAAATTGATATATACATATTCGTTGCATTCTCTTACTACTTGCATTAATTTTCTATTGTTTTTAGCATTTTCTGTGGTATAACCATCTTTAGATATTTTATACTGCTTGGCAGGCTTTCCACTAAACAGCTTTTTGAAGGCCCATAATGTCAGTGACCCTAAGGGGCAGATTTAGCAAGGGTCAAATTTCGAAGTAAAAAATACTTCGAAATTCGACCATCGAATTGAAATACTTTGAATTCGAATATCGAATCAATTTTTTTCATAGAATTTGGGTATTCTGCGGTCGAAGTAAAATCGTTCGATCGAACAATTAAATCCTTTGAATCAAATGATTTCAACGATTTTATCGTACAATTTTATTGTACAATTTTACTTCAACTTCAAAAAACTTAGAAAAATGCTTTAGAAGGTCCCCATAGGCTAACATAGCACTTTGGCAGGTTTAATTTGGCGAAGTATTGAAGTCGAAGTTTTTTTAAAGAGACAGTACTTCGTTGATCGAATGGTCGAATATTCAAACTATTTTACTTTGAAAAAGGCAATGACATGGTGAATTGTCTTTTTGGAAAATTTTGCTAAGCATCCACAATTCACACTTTAGTAAATGTGCCCCTTCCTGTTTGCGACCTAATGGCTTTTGCGAACATTCACAGGGTATTTAATTTAATTTCGCAATCGCACAGCGTATTTTGTGACTAAATATTTAATGAAACTCCACAGCAGGTGTTAACACTAACTTTTCTTAGCGATGTAATTTTAGGGGTAAATTTATTAAGGGTAGAATAACAAATTCGTAATTTAAATAGAATCTTTCGAATTTGGTGTAAAAATTCACACATTCTAATTTTAATCCCCCTATTCCAATGTAAATTAGAATTTGAGATTTATTACACCTCGACCATGAAAACAGCCCTATTTGAATATTCGCCACCTAAAACCTGCCGCGTTCATGTACAAGTAAATGGCAGAGGTCCGTTGAGCCGTTTGGAGATGTTAATAGACTTCCTGACATTCCTGACATTCAAGAGTTTTTTTGGAGGAAAATTTGATTTGTATGATTCAAATACGATCCAATTTTTTAGGTCTGAACTATTCTATCGAATATTAGACATTCAATTTTTTACTTAAATAATCTCCCTGTAGAAATGTGAGTATATTTGAGTTTAAAGAAATTCACATGAATTCGAAATTTAGCGCTAAACATTCGCAAAAAGCCCAAGTTATTTTAAAAAAGGCCCCTCTGGCATCAATCTCGGAGTGTTACTTGTCTCTTTGAAATGCATGTAATGTTCTTGTACAGTTACAGCCCAACCTCTAATGAATATTTATGTTTTCAAAGGGACCCTATTCCGCAGAAATATATATTTTTTTGAATGATTAAGGTGTGCAGACCAAAGCAGAGCTCGTCTGATGGTCTATTTATTTCTGTCTTCAGTAATACTCATACCATGCAGGTTCCAAGATAAAGTCGCTTAGATGTTGGAAGACTTCCTTGCTCTCAGTTTCTAAGATTATGAAGGCACCTGATATAAGATTGCAAAAGCCTCGCTAAAGAAAAATGTTCTGCTTGTGAGTCATAATTGAAATAAGACATGAATTGCAGCAATAAAAAGGTAAAATAAATGTTGCTGTACGGCTGTACTTGGAAATATGTGTTTGTGCGTGGAGATGTTTTGTCTCGGCATGGGGCCTCGAGATCTGAATACTGTTTGCTTTGAACAATAGGGACAAACAGAGCATGAAATTAGGTTGTACGTCTGATCTAGTGCTTTTTAATTTTTTTTTTTTTTTAAGGCTCTTAAAATACACGGCAGCATAACAAAGAATACATTTAGATAGGCTAAGAACTGTACAGTACGCAGTCACTCTGAATAAAAGGGAACCATTTTGATTACTTAGAATGGAAGTGAAAGCATACCTAAAAAGGTTGAAACCCATTGTTGTTCGAAAGGAACGTTTCAAATCAATATGTACAAATGCACCACGAGTGCGGATGCTGTTGTATAAAATATTAACCAGACAATGTACAAAATAAAATGCCAATAGACACAGATTTTCAGCATTTAATAAGAACAAAGGTTATGGTTTTATTCTTATGCTTTCAGGCTTCCCCCACGACCCCTCACTAACAAAAAAAAAGCTTCAAGTTAAAAACTATTAGTTCCAACTGAGCCAAGAATTGTTGTTATGGGTAAAAACATGTGTTTTGTTCTATAGATTAGGGGTTCTGCTACCGTAGGTGCCCTTCTCTACATGGGCATAACTGTGACTATACTGTTCATGTGCAGAGGCAGAGATGGTCTGTAAGGTGTAACCCCCTTTCTCCTTCAGCTCTGCATCTGTGTCCTACACAAAGGCTCATATATGTTTAGGGGATAAAGGTTTTGCCAGCCTTTAGTTCAGATAGTCCCCTTGGAAGTTTGTGGAGAGCTAAGAGCTGGTCCTGAATTATAGTTGGGAAGGGAGATGTTTCCTATTAATGGGTTAAAGTATTTTCCTGACAGTGCAGTAACCAAAAAGAGGGTGTCAGGGTTCTGTAGTTTATAAATCAGAAGGCACTACATGTACTTTCTTTTTTTTACCTCTTCTTGGTGGGTGCTAAAGGGCCTGGATGGTGGTTGGCCCTTTAGGTGTAGAAAGTATTAGAAGCTTTGTGAAAGTCCTTTTGTGAAAGGACCAGTGTAGTTAGTAGAGCAGCCAGAGGCTCCATTGAAGAGGCCAGGAAGTATCTTCTAGTGACAATGCCAACAGTATAGGAACTCAAGCATTTAAGCCCAGGGATAGGAGATTCCTGGAGCAAGGGGCCTCTGTGAGGTTCGCCTAGTGCTGTGGTTAGTTTTATCAAGGCAGCAAGTAATACCTCTGGGTTGTTGAGAACACTACAGCCAAAAGCAAGAGTAACATCTAAGGGATGAAAGTATTTAAAGTAACTGTGAAGTGACCCATGTTTGTACCATCAGATCACCGCCTGCTAAAGATACTGGGACTCCTTCCATACGTGCACTCGTTCGATTTTGATTCGTACAGTATGTCTTTTTCTTTATGTGCACACGTGACTTGATTGGTGAGACTATTCAAATATTTAAAAGTGACACATGCTACTTCACATTGCCCAACTAGGTCTGTTGTGAGATTGTTCCTGGGTGCTCTTAATGTCTGGTTTCCTGTTCTTCACCCTTGACTGTTACTGACCATTCTTACTTTGTACTGCATATGATTTTGGTTTTGACCCCGGCCTGTTCTATGACTATGCTTTGCTGTCATGCCTTTCCTCCTGTTGCACGGTTCCCTCGTCTGCCCAGAATTCTTGCCTTGGTTCTCTTGGTCCTGGTGGCATCCTGGTGGCATCCATGTCCTGGTGGCAGCCTAATAGTGGAGGGCTCCTCCAGAAGTGAAAGGTGGCTATTGGTGGAAGCATGAGCTGTGACCAGAACCTTGGCGTCTGTTCTGGGTATTGGGAAACCATACATAGTAACATAGTAACATAGTAAGTAAGGTTGAAAAAAGACACACGTCCATCAAGTTCAACCTTTTACGTGACAGTTACTGTGTTGATATGCACTTCTTAACAGCTTGTGGTGAGCAGCAATGCTTCCCCCAGCCTGCTGAATTGTATGCATTTGCGAGGATGGATGCATGTAGGGTCAACACCCTTTGTTAGCAGCAATATTAGCAGTAGGGAAATTGGGCAGGGTGATGTGAGGGGTTGGGGAGAAAGGTGATGTGAAGGGTGGGTAGTGACACAAAAGAAAAAGAGCCATGGCATTGGGTGAGGATTAGGTGAGTAGGGCAGGGTTATAGAGCTGTTGGGGGGCATAGAGGTAAAGCTGGGAGAGAGTATTGGGGTGGATTGGTGGCAGACTGGGGTTGGAATGACTGTGGTTATTTACCAGCAAGTGCATTTCCGGTCTTAGATGGGCTCATTAAATACTGTCCAGGTGGCAACCCTGGATGCAAGGGATTCTTTGAATTACAGGCAGACTGGATCTGGACATTTTTCATCATTATTTTGCTTTTTGCTTGGGTCCATAGCTGCAACTAACATGTGCCACTTAAATTGGGTGCAAATGCCCATATTGACTTTGCTCCCAGAGATGACTCCATATACACACATGCATGAAAATGACATGCATCACAATATGCGTTTAATTTACCACGGCAATCATGGCAGGCAAAGTTACACAACATATTACATTGTTACTGTTACGCACACCAGAATTCCATGACTTGGCCGCTACACCCTGTGCTTAGCACATTTCAGCGGCAATGCTAATAGTATAGTGGCTGTGTGTGAATGAAGTGAAAAGGACACATTCAGGTCACTATTTGATATACTGCGGAAAAGCAAAGCCAGACTGTATCTTTAATATGGATTATGAAATAATCTCTGCAAATGGAATGGTGCCCTGCCTCTGGATTCAGGCATGATCCATCTGCTTCATAAGAATTCAGAACTTGCCTCAATACAATTGTTTCCATATTCTTATTTCAATGTGACTGTAACACAAAGAACGTAATAAATCCTTTTATCATCAACAGCTATCCTTTAGATAAATTATTCCACTTGTATTAACAAATCTGTCACATTCGCTTCGCTTTCTGTGATCCTTTTATCTACAGGGTTTTTATTTTGTGTATGTATGTAATTGAAGTTTTCTGTCGCTATTGTGGGACATGTGAAATAATATTACTATGTAAACACATATCTCCCGGTAATTAAAAGCAGAAGTACCGTAAATAGTTTACATATAAATGCCTTGTAGATCTGCCTAAAAAGAAAATAAAGGGTATTTATTTAACTTTAATTTAATTTAAGATAATAATTAATGTAAAATAGATAGGCCTTTGTTGAATGACACCTATTATATCTCACAAAGAATGTGACTGTCAATCAAGCAAAGCTGTTGCTTTATGAACTGATTCTTGTTCTGTGCTTTTTCTATAGTACATAAAATGATCATATTATTCTGGGTGCTCGTTCATGTCACACGACTCATGACACCAGTGCAAACTACAAACAAACATAATCTACTTTTGGCCTGGCTCATATTACTTTTGAAGGAGAGCCGCTTTTAAAAGATACAGGTGAATTGAAAAGGAATGTTTTATTACCTTTTCTAGTGGTGATATAAAGAGGGGAGGTGCTAAATTTGTGGGGGCAGGAACTGGGTTGGGTCAGGAATGGAATAATAGGATTTGTAGTCTCTAAACAAATGCCGGTACTAAACTATTACTTTCCAGGGAGAGCAGCTTTTGAACGATACAGGTGAAATGAAAGGGAGTATTTTAATACCTTTTCTAGCGGTGATATACAAAGGGGAGGTGCTAAACTTGAGGGGGCGGGGACTGAGTTGGGTCAGGAATAGAATCATATAATTTGTAGTTTCTAAACAAATGCAGGTACTAAAATATTATAGTCCAAGGAAAGCATCTTTTGAAAGATATAAGTGAATTGAAAGGGAGTGTTTTAATGCCTTTTCTAGTTGTGATATACAAAGAGGATGTGCTAAACTTCAGGGGACGGGGACTGAGTTGGGTCAGGAATGGAATCATAGGATTTGTAGTCTCTAAACAAATGCCGGTACTAAACTATTACTTTCCAGGGAGAGCAGCTTTTGAACGATACAGGTGAAATGAAAGGGAGTATTTTAATACCTTTTCTAGCGGTGATATACAAAGGGGAGGTGCTAAACTTGAGGGGGCGGGGACTGAGTTGGGTCAGGAATGGAATCATATAATTTGTAGTTTCTAAACAAATGCAGGTACTAAAATATTATAGTCCAAGGAAAGCATCTTTTGAAAGCTATAAGTGAATTGAAAGGGAGTGTTTTAATGCCTTTTCTAGTTGTGATATACAAAGAGGATGTGCTAAACTTCAGGGGACGGGGACTGAGTTGGGTCAGGAATGGAATCATAGGATTTGTAGTCTCTAAACAAATGCTGGAACTAAAATATTACTGTCTAGGGAGAGCAGCTTTTAAATGATACAGGTGAAATGAAATGGGGGTGTTTCAATATCTTTTCTAGTAGAGATATACAAAGGAGAGGTGCTAAACTTAAGGGGGTGGGGACTGGGTTGGTTCAGGAATGGAATCATAGGATATGCAATCTCTAAACAATTGGCAGTACTAAAATAGAGAGCAGCTTTTGAAAGAAAGGGGTGAATTGAAATGGAGTGTTTAAATAACTTTTCTAGTGGTGATATAAAGAGGGGAGGTGCTAATCTTGAGGGGGCTGGCACTTGGTTGGGTCAGGCAAATGCCTAGGTGCCTTAGAGAAAATCGTTGTGAACGATTAGAGCTCTGGCATAATTATGGCAGGCCTGGAGTGAAACTATCGGAAGATCAAGAATGTAACAAATATTTTTGATATAGCCATGGACCTTCAAGGGATGCTTAATCTTTAACCGAACTTTAAGGGGTAGATTTATCAAGGGTCGAATTGAAAATTAGAATTATCGAATTCAACTTTTTAGGTTATTTTAGTGTAATTCGAATAGGGAATAGTCCAAATTCCATTCGAGTGTAAAAAAAAAAAAATATGTGAATTTCGAAATGTATCATGTACTTTCCTTTTAAGAATTCAAATTCCGCTATTCGCCATCTAAATCCTGTCGAATTGGCGTTTTTTGGTCCATACTCCTACAATCAATTTGGAGTCTTTGGTGGACTTTTGAAAATCATATATATATATTTTTTAAAAAAAAAAAAACTCAAATTAAATTCGATCAAATTTGATTCATGTTTGCAAGTCAATCCTATTCACCCAAATTAAAAACATTTGAATTTTGTAATAAATTTAGATTGATCGTTTGTTTTCCAAATTTCGAGTTCATGGGAGTTTTTAGAAACTCCCATAAACTCGAAATTCGACCCTTGATAAATCTGCCCCTAAGGACATTCATATTCTAAGACAATTTGCAATTAATTTTCCCTTTTCATTATTTGTGTATTTTTAATTATTGAGCTTTTTGTTCAGCAGCTCTTTAGAGTGTAATTTCAGCAGCTATATGTTGCTAAGGTCATTCCAGCTACCAGGCAGCGGTTTCAATGAGAGACTAGAAGACAAACGGGAAAGGGCCTGAATAAAAAGAGAAGTAATAAAAAGTAACAATAAAATTGTAACCTCACAAAGCAATAGTTTTTGCCTGCTGGGGTCAGTAACCCCCACTTGAAAACTGGAAAGAGGTAGAAGAAAAAGACAATTTAAAAACTGTAAAAAATGAAGACTAGGGGGGTTATTTATTAAAGGTTGAGTTTATGAAGTTTGTGAGGTCTTTTATACATGGAATGAACTCACAACTCAAATGTTTTCTAATTAATGAAAAAAACTCGAATGTAAAAAACTGGAATCAGCGAATTTCGGGTGAAAAACCAGAATATTCAAATGAATTATGTTTTCCATGGAGAAAAATTCTAATCACTCAAATTAATCAAGTTTTAGAGCAAAACCCACAGAAAAGAACCCAAACATCATGAACATCTTTAAATTGTTCAAGGGACTTCTGCCATTGACTTCTACATGACATCGAAAGGTTTAAGCTGGAGTATTTTCAGATTCAATTTATTTCCAGACTTGGGGTATAATAAACCTTGAAAACTTAGAGGTTTTTTTTTATAAACCACCCCCCCCTTAAAAAAGTTTTGACTGAACTACCCTCAAAAAGCAAATTTTTCAGGAAAACACAACACGACTTTTTGATAAATACCCCCTATCTGTTTAAATGAACAACGTGCCAAAAGTTAACAGAAAAGGGTCAACCTCTTTAACATACAGTAGATGTACACATATAAAGCTTTATTGGTTTAGCTATCATATTAGGGGGTGTACAGAATTGCGAATCCCAGCAAAATTAAATTCATTTAAAATTCGATCTAAAAAATAAATCAGAACATAAATGCTATGTGACTGTGACAATAGGAGACAGCTTTCTATTAACAGAAAATGATTTTTGTGGAATGCGTTAAAATTTGATTCATCCAAATCATTTGTGACAGATTCATGATATTTGGCCAAATCCAACAATTCTAAACTAAGACTCTTGAGGAGACCGAATATCTTATAAGTTTATGCAGTGCTTAAACCTTCATAACGGATACAATATTCTATTAATTGGCAAAAGCTTTACGGTCATGTGTGGAAAGTGCAGAGGGTGTTGGTTGGTGTTTATATTGATTTATTTCATAGTACTGTGAGGGGCCAGCTGACTACGCCATTAAAATGTATTTCATTGTGTTAGATTGAATCACAGTTCCATGTATAAGGTATTGATTTTTCCTTTGCCGTGTATCCTCAATGTACAATCTAATGTACAATCTAATGTGCAGGATATTTTTGAAGAAGAAAAATCCTCCAAATTAAATCGGCTTTCTTTTATCAAAAATAATTTCTGTCTTTTTTGCATAAAAGTTTTGTTATGGTTGGGGGAATTGTTGTTGTTAATATTTTATGATGGCGCATCAGTAAATATAATAAATATAATTTTTATAATAACCATTCTGCTTATTCAGAGATGGAAAAGATTCTATTAATGCATCAAAAAGTGTGTGTGCCAGATGCTTCAGTTAAGCCCACAATGATCTCTATTTGGACAGTAAATATATCCTGCTTCCCGGAGGAAAGTGTGCAGGAATCAAAAAAACATTCTTTTAAAAGAAAAACACCCAAAACTCTCCCCTACCATTAGTCTTCAGAACCTCTTTCGGTGCAAGGCTAGAGATGATTCCTTTATCCCTTTCGGTGCAAGGTTAGAGAGGGTTCCTTTGTAGACCTTGCAGGAACATGCTCTACTTTGCCTCAACTAGATATCTAGAGATGAATATGGGCACACATACTCTCCCAGATCATCGAGGCAGAGTCCTTATGGGCCTGCTGCACCTCCAGTCCATGTGCAAAAACACATACACATTGAAAATAAATAAATAGTAGAATAACAGATTGCTATGAGATTATGCCCCACCTTCGTCTAGAGTTATAAAACTCCCATACTATTTGATCAGTTTCATTAGGAGCCAGTTAGGCTGCCTGTATGTCTTCTTTGTGGAAGGAACCAGAGTACCTGGCAGGAACCCACACCAGCATAGGCACAGCATATACTGTATACTCATTGCAGAATCCAATCCAAACATGTATTTTTGGGAAAAAACATGGCAAATTTCATCTGAAATCTGTTTCATCTGTTGGGTTAACAACCCAAAAACTCTTAATTGATCAAGTTTTTAGTGCAAAAGCACTTGAATTACTGCAATTGCGTTTTCAGGCGGAAACCTCCAAAAAAGAAGGCTATTAAAATCTTCAAATTATGCCATTGACTTCTACGTGACCTCGACAGGTTTTAGATGACATACAATATTTTCAGATTTGAGTGATTTCCAGGGTCATACAAATCTTTTAGGGGGTTATTTATCAAAGTCCAAATTTATCTCAATATTTTCTGAATAAAATTCTGACCAAATCCGCACAGGTTTTTTGGGCTTATTAATTAATAGACTTTCTGAAAATTTTGTTTGTGTAAAAAAATTTTCATCCGATTTTCACGATTTTTTTTCAATCGAAAACTCTGAATTTTGCCCAAAAACCGTGGGGTATTGCCAAAACCCATCAAAAAATCATCGGGACTTCTCCCATTGACTTATGTATATGCAACCTCGACAGGTCTGAGATGCCGGATTTTCAGATTCAGACTTTTCCCATCTTCAGGGTTTAAAAGATTCCGAAAAAAATTGTGATTCTTTTAAATCTCCGATTTTATTGAAAAAAATCACAAATTTTTCGTAATTTTTGCATTTGGAGTTTAGTAAATAACCCCCTTACTGTCTTGATGATAAATGAGCCATATGAATGTATATGCCTTACAATAATATACTTCTAAGCTGTCCCAAGTTTGCTTTTCTTTTAAATTTCTTTAGGGATGCACCGAATCCACTTTTTTGGATTCGGCCGAACCCCCGAATCCTTTGTGAAAGATTCGGCCGAATACCGAACCGAATCCGAACCCTAATTTGCATATGCAAATTAGGGGTGGGAAGGGGAAACCATTTTTTACTTCCTTGTTTTCTGACAAAAAGCCACGTGATTTCCCTCCCCGTCCCTAATTTGCATATGTAAATTAGGATTCGGATTCGGTTCGGCCAGGCAGAAGAATTCGGCCGAATCAGAATCCTGTTGAAAAAGGCCGAATCCTGGCCGAATCCCGAACCGAATCCTGGATTCGGTGCATCCCTAAATTTCTTATATCTTTATATCTATATACTAATATTTAAGTTTTGGTTTCCTGTTCATAATGATCCATCAGGTCTGACCATAAGAACCTTTTTCTTTTCATATCTCAGAGTTGCTCTGTACCTAAAACAGAGTGGATGTAATTTTTCCCAGAAAGAATTGGGAATGAAAATTAGATATAAATGACGAATAATTCCTGCAATATTCGAGTACTGCATTTATTCAGATAAAACTGATCGCGGCCATAAAGCAATTCTTTACATTCATTACTGCATTCACCCGTTTTACAATAAGTGCCGGATTCTTATTTTTTTTTCAGGCTGCATTAAAATTTCACAAATTTATTTCTAGCTGATAAGAGCGATTGTGTTTGAATGCCAGTGCTAATGAGTTGCAGCCCACGTTCATCTCTATAAACCAATTGCTGTAAACACGGTGGCCCTTTGTCTGCCATTAGAAACACTTTCCTGCTTTGTTAATCATTTTAAGTACAGTTCTAACACATGAAATGTCACCTGTTTTTGAAATAACTTTTTTTTTCTTTCCTTTCATCTTCCAGCCCAATATTGTGAAATTAACAAAGCCGGTGGCATTTTGGACTCAGCACGATGTGTGCAAATGGCTAAGGAAGCATTGTCCAAACCAGTATCAACTCTACAGCGACTCTTTCAAAGAACATGATATTACAGGTAAAGAACTTTTTGAATTACTATTATTTTAATTACAGGTATGAGACCCGTTATCTGGAAACTCATTATCCAGAAAGCTCTGAATTACGGAAATTACGGAAAAAGATTTACGGACCTTTGCAGGCTATCACTCTGAAAAAAGGAAAAGACACCAATGTTTTTTGGGACTAGGAAAATTTTTACACTAAAAATTGAGGAAGTCCTATGCACTCCAATGCACTTCACCTGGTCTGAGCTGGCGAAGGCAAGTCTGGCGAATGAGGAAACGTTCAGTAAAATCCGAATCTTAGTGAATTTGCGGAGTTACGTCCATTCGCCACAGGAAAAATTTGCCTGGCGTTAGAGTGCGAAGCAACGCAAGCGTCTATCTCCTTTGCTAGCGACGTGACACCTGTGCCCGTTAGGAAATCGGTGAAGTCCCTGCGGGCGGTAACACTAGCAAATTGACGCTAATGTTAGCCACTTCGCTCTTTATGGAATCTGCCCCATAGACACCATTTTAGCCAAATAATACACATTTCTTTAAAAATAATTTCCTTTTTCTGTGTAATAAAACAGTACATTGTACTTGATCCCAACTAAGATGTAATTAATCCTTATTGGAAGCAAGACCAGTCTATTGGATATACTTAATATTTACATTATTTTCTAATAGACTTAAGGTATGAAGAACGAAATTACGGAAAGACCCATTATCCCGGCAGGTCCCGGGCATTCTGGATAACAGGTCTTATACCTGTAATTGAATGTGATGGGGTGACATTATCAAAGGGTCACTGTACCATTACCTCCAATAAAAAAAATAATCCACCAGTATGTTTCACATGTTCATATGTTTCTTAGGCTTTTTAATCTTTGTTATAAAAGCCAGCTTGGGAAAATTATATAAATTGTCAAGTTGTTTTGCCCCGAAAGCCCATGTTAGTTAGGAAACTCATGCAGGGTTTCCTTAAAGGGGTTTGTTCACTTTTGAGTTAACTTTTTGTTTTTTAGATGGGGGTCAGTGTCCCCTATTCGAAAGCTGGGAAGAATCCGAAGAAGCCAAATAGTTACAATTACAAACTATAAAAAATAAATAATGAAGACCAATTGAAAAGCTGCTTAGAATTGACTATTAAGTGAACTTAAAGGTGAACCACCCCTTTAAAGATCGCTCTTGCCAAAAAGCATGAGCTGTGTTAAATAGGCCCCAGAGTGACTGACTGACCCTCACTTACTCCAGTAGTACAATAACACTGCCACTGGATCACTAGGGCATGTCCATTGCTAACTTATTGTGCAAGCATTATAACACAAAGTGGGGAATGAGAGGTTTATGGGAGGTAATGCCAAACTTACTCTGCAAGCTGAGCCACTAAACAAAAAAAGTCAAAGGAAAACAAATGCATTCACCATATAAATCTACTGAAATATTTCAATAGACTTCTGCGCAGGGAAATAATATAGTAGGTCATTTACTGGTGGTGGACTTAAAGATGCCTGCAGGCCTCTGCAGTCCATTTTGGAGCACAGTAACCTGTGTTGTCCCCCAATAATACATTTGTTTCTATGTTTAGCCAACAGGAATGGGTGTCGGCATACCTCCTTACCACCCCCTACTTGCTCGTAATTCAGATGCATATATTTCACAACTTAAGTCTGAATTTTTTGTGAAAACGGTGGAAAAGCACTAAATGTGTGGGTTATAATACAAAACCAACGCAGGCCATAATTGACTTCTACAGGACCTTGACAGGTTCAAGATGGAGTATTTTCGCATTCAGATTTTTGCATCCTCAGGGTACAATAAATCTTTTTTACACTAGAAATTTGGATTTTATAGTAAAAAAAAAATGTTTCAAGTTTTTAGCATTCAGACTTTAATAAACACTACTGTTTAAAAAAAATGCTATTTTTCATTCTAGTAAGATGCATTAAGCTATTATTTCAGCTAAATGCAGCCCAAATGGCATTGATGGATAAAGTCCACACTTGTTATTAATTGCTCTAATGCAACATAATAAACTCTGTGAGAATCATGAAACTTACAGTCTACTGGATTGCTTTAAACCCCATAATAGCATCATTCCTAATTTTCATGATAAATACAATGAAATATGCTGGATCGTTTTCAAGTACTCTTCACAGAGAGATGAAAGAAGTGAAAAACATTGGTATATGTTGCATTTGTGGCCATTGTTATGTGTCCAATACCAGCATTTAGGTGTGTGTACAGAGATTTAGCACACACAATGCCTTAGCATTATCACTGTTGTCATCGGTTATTTATGAACTGCAAAGTACTTACACTGGAGAACACAATAAACATATAGAAAACTGGAGATGCAGAGAGTTGGTGAGAAGGACATTAATCTAGGGTTGTGAAGCAGCATAGTATAGTGTGAGGGGTCAGTTAATTATCTCCTACTGTATATTGGCATAGGGTGCATCACCACCATGTTTTAAAACATATTGCAATAAGTGTTTACAACAGTGATTCCCAACCAGTGGCTCGGGAGCAACATGTTACTCACCAACTCCTTTGATATTGCTCTCAGAGACCTAAAAAGCAGGAGCTTATTTTTGAATTTCAGGCTTGGAGGCAAGTTGTGGTTGCATAAAAACCAGGTGTACTGCCAAACAAAGTTTTCCAGTCCACAAAGTGGCTACCAAATAGCCAAACACAGCACTTATTTTGCACCACCCAGGAACATATTTCATGCTTGTGTTGCTCCCCAACTTTATTTACATCTGCATGATGCTCACTGGTAAAAAAGTTGGGTGCCCCTGGTTTACAAGATCCCATTGGTGGGTGAAATGCTATGAGCACTATGCACATGACGAAAACAATTGCCCCTAGTCTTTCTTGCTCTTAACATCAATAATTATTTCACCTTATTGCAATGTAACTAATGGTACAAGTCTTTGGACCCTGTACTATAGAATTGCCATTGGCCAGGTGTAAATATGTGGGTTCAGCGTATCTTTGAAATTCCACAATTACACAATCACAGGAAACATGGAGTTTTTTGTAAAAAATATTACTGGAAACAAGGAGTCAGACCAGAGAGGACTGGAAACAAGGAGTTGGAGCCTGACCAGAGAGGACTAGAAACAAGGAGTCAGACAAGAGAGGACTAGAAACAGGGAGTCAGACCAGAGAAGATTGGAAACAAGGAGTCAGAGTTAGACCAGATATGACTGGAAACAAGGATTCGGATTCAGAACAGAGAGGACTGGAAACAAGGGGGGAAATTTACTAATGGTCGAAGTGGCTAATGCTGGCAACTTCACAACGCCAGTGGATTTTCGCAACTTTTTGATTTTTCTGACCGTTATCGTCAAACTTGCCTTAGCCACCTCAGATCAGGTGAAGTGCAATGGAGTAGATAGGACTTACTTGAAATTTTGTTGAAAATTTTTCTAAGTCCCAAAAAACGCTGGCATCTTTTCCTTTTTTCAGGGTGATAGCCTGCAAAAGTGTGTGTACCCGGCTTCCCCCTACATTTCCTTACATATGGCACATAAACAATACAGTGGGCTCATGTATAGGGCAATATAACACCTCAATTTTATTAAGGTTCGCTGGCCTTGTGTAGTGTAATGTATTTGCTGCAACATATACGTCCATTGTATTTTAACTGCACACCGTATGCAAATTAGCTAATGTTAGCATAACTTCGAACTGCTGATCGTATTATCGATAGGACAGCTTCGGTACCCTGCACAACTTCGGATCTTCGTGAATTAGCATTGTCCACGCGAAGTGTTGCGATGTGCACATAGCCAACGCTGGCGGATTTTCGGAGGTAAGTAAATTTGCCCCAAGTCAGAGTCATACCAGAGAGGACTGGAAACAAGGATTCGGATTCTGAACAGAGAGGACTGGAAAGGAGGAGTCAAAACAGCAAGAGCACAGGAGCTGGAGCTAGGGTCCGGCCACAGTACAACAGTAGTTAATGCTCATGCATAACTGGAGTGCTGGGCTATATAAAGGACAGGGTCAGCCCTGATTGGCTGACCCCAACCCACCAATAAGGATGCTGGGGTGAAATAGCTAAGCCCAGGATCCAGACGACAAGGGAATGAAAACTTGCCGACTGCTCTCCTGGCCCAGTGGTTATGGGTGAGCAGCCAGCAACCAGGAAGTACTAGGACCAAACCCCAGCAGAGCCTGACAATCTCAAATAAGTTCTGAAATAAGGTGCTTTATTATAAAGAACTCAAAAATCTAAGCCAGACAGAAATGCAGATTTTGTTTTTGGGGGGGGGGAGAAATAAACGTTAAGGCGATGTTACAAAAGAAACCTTATGCAGGCACCATATCAGATGTACCTTTTTCAGAATCTTAGATTCTTCATTTTTTATATTTTATAGTTTTTTAATTTTATTTCTGACTCTTTCCAGCTTTCAAATTGTCTCACTCTCATGATACGTGATACAAAAAGGGTATTTAAACTTGCCATTGTCCGCCTCAATTTGTATCTGGATATATTGCCTATTCCGGTTACCAAATTTAACGATAGTGTTTATATACATAATATAACTTAGGACATGCTGTTCTGAGTGTTATGTTGGCCCAGCTTTGCTGCAATAAAGGAGTTGTTCACATTAAAACTTTTAGTATGATGTAGGGAGTGATATTCCAAGACAATCTGCAATTGATTTTAGTTATTTACTATTTGTGGTTTTTGAGTTATTTGGCTTTTTATTTGCATCTCTCAAGTTTGCAATTTCAGCAATCTGCTTGCTAGGGTCCAAATTCCCCTAGCAACCATGCATTGATTTGAATAAGATACTTGAATATGAATAGGAGAGGCCTGAATAGAAAGACAAGTAATAAAAAGTAGCAATGACAAAAAATGTGTAGCCTTACAGAGCATTTGTTTTTAGATGGGGTTAGTGACCCCCATTTGAAAGCTATAAAGAAGAAGGCAAAAAATACAAAAACTATTAAAAATAATAAATGAAGGCCAATTGAAAAGTTGCTTAGAAAGATGCTAAAAGTTAACTTTACGGTGAACCACCCCTTTAAAATACTGATGCCGTTGGTTCGATTCTGACCCATGCTGCATTGAGGTAGGACATAACATACTGATATTGGTATCAATCCATTGATTTCAATGTAATTCTCAAAAAAGCATCTCTCAAATCCCTCTGGAAGTTTCTTTGTTGATCTATGATGTGTAGGTTGTCTCTCTGTAATTACTAGTACCATGCTCTTTGCCAGCAAAAACGACTCTCGTTGACTGCATTACACCTGGCAGTGCCAGTCACATGGGTCTATTTATAACAGATGGATTATTTTTGGTTTTGATGTTGTGCTCACCGATACCAATGACATCAGCAAGAATATAAGGCACATAGTAAGCCAATAAAAATGTAAAGACTGCAACACTTGAATTAGGTGAGATGGGGAGTTGGGAGTGGCGGATCTGAGGTGGACCAGGGATTTGTAATACAGGCCATATGGCAACACTATTCTCAACGCCTGCCCTTGACCGTTTGCCTGCCATTGCCTGATCCTAGCCTGTACTGCATATTGGAAGTCTGGTCTCTGAAGTTAGTAGAATCTCAGCTGGAACTGCAGCAGAAAGTTCCGGGGCCCCAAAAGGGCATCGGGGAAAACCGGGACTGGTTGGGCTCTCAGGCTTTCTCCTTGGTTCCTGTCTAACTAGTACATTACAGTTACGCAACTGGGATTGCAGTAACATTGTACCATTTCAGTTTGGATTTTGGGTACACTTCCTAAATAAAAAATATTATTAAAGATTGCACTTCATATTAATAAAAAAAAAAGCTCTGGTTTTGTCTTTGCCGGTCATAGTGGCATCCAATAGATGTTTTACCGAGTCATTTTGCGCGTCTCTATTACGTGACTTACATCGAGAAACCATGTTTGTTGCCGATTCCCATTCTGAGGGTTTCTGATGCATCTGGAAGGGCACAAGCGAGGCGGAGGCTGCTTTTTTGCTGACATGACAACTGCCAGATTGTTTATATTCACTTCATCTTTGTTTTTTGTTTTCCGAAATGATAGCCTTTCATTTGTGATTACTGTTTGTTTTCTGCTACTGCTATTTCATGCTATTATTGCTGGTGGGGCTAACACTGTGAGTTTTTTCATGTAAAATGCATTGCCTTTGATCTGCACTAGAGATTTCAATTTATTTCATGATGTGAAGCTTGCGCCCCTCAGCTCTTGTGGTCTCCTAGGCAAAACATCTTATGCCCTCTGGGAGTTAGTGTTGGATAGCCTGAGAACCATTATACAGTTTTCATGCCTCTGTAGCCAAAATAAAAACCAACTGCAGCTGGTCTACAACTTTTTTGGCTTGTTGCTGTTAAACTTCAATGGGGCTCCTGTGTGTGGGGGGGTGAGTAGTTAGGAGCAGACTTCTTGTGATCGTCAGCAGAAGTGATGTCAGACACTGTACATATGATGTCACACACACACAAGGGGGCACAATGAGGTCCAGTGCCTCGGGCTGCACCGCATCTAAGTGTAGCAATGCCCTAGAGGCAGCAAGCTAGGGATTGTATGGTTGGTTGTTCTAAGTTTGGCTTACAGTGGTCATACATTGACATATATTGGTACGACCTCCTTGTATTGTTCTGTTCATGTTGTCCAACAGCTTAGGCTCTTCTGCACTTCCACTTCTGCCATGTAGTGTCAATATCAGTAGATGGAAGTTTCAAACCTGCCCGAACTGACCAATATCCATAGTATAAAGCTATTGGTTGTGATCGTCTGGCCAGCAAACACATATCGATATTTGTACAAAACAATTTTATCAGCCTTTGTATCTCCAACTTGGGCCAATATATATCTGCAAAATAAATAGAGCTTGTAAAGAAACATGTTCTGTCAATCCTTCTCAGTAAAAACATAATCACTTTCCTCCTCCCACCATTCCTCTGAAGAATCAAGGAGATAGACTGAAGCGCAACACGAAAGTGCTTTAAGTTTCACTGTTTTACAACAAATATCAAAAACTTTAGATGTTGACTAATGCAGTAAGCCAACACAATTCCGATTCATTGGACTTGAGGTGAACACAGAATGATTATTGCACCTTTAACAGCATGTAGCACAACTACCTGTCCATGAAGGTCACCTTCTCTTGTCCATCCTCAAGTATGAAAGACAGACACACACACATATACTGAGAGCATCTTCTGGTGAGACTCATGATCTCTTCCATCGATTATTTCTCTTATTTAAGTGGCATTTCACAAATCCAAAGGCATATTCAATTCAGTTTAGACAGGAATGAGGGTTTATACATCAGCCCATACACATATATATACAGTTGGACTCTGATTTTGTGGATAAAGAAAAAACGCGTGGCCTCCTGACATTTATAGTCACTAAAGAAGTAAATGATTTAGCACTCAGAGTAAAAGTGACATTTAAAATATTGCTACTTTGTTCCAGAATGGTAAATCCGCGCAAAGGGATATTTTAGCAGTAAGAAGAGGGCACTGAGTTCATGGAATTAATTATAATGTTGACCTTGTGGAAAAGGAACTTTTTTTAGTTCTGTCAAACTGGGGCAAGCTGAGAACGGAGAAGAGAGGAGATTTAACTACAGTAAAAAGATCAGAAGATGGAAAGGATAACGGAGAAGAGAGGAGATTTAACTACTGTAAAAGACCAGAAGATGGAAAGGATAACAGAGGGTGGGGATGGCTGTACATTTATAATGCCCTTTTTTTTTTCCTGCAAAGAGGTGTTTATAACGTTGCTGGAATATTACTACTATGACTACCCTGAAGGGTGCATTAGACTTCATCATTATTATATATTTTTCTTACATTTCTACATTTCTAAAGATAATTTTAATTCATTGTTATTTTGTGTGTATTTTTTCACCCATGGACCCTGCTCTAATTACTTCCATGTTTTTGCAGCGATCTATTTCAAAATTTTAATTTTTTTTCTTTTTTTTGTGAAGATTCAGCATTTTGGGCCAAATTCACTAAGATTCGTAGTTGCGCCAGGCGCATATAATACACAGAAGCCATGAATATCTTGTAAATTAAACGGTGACTATTGCTGTCATCAGTTACTGTATAATCAGTGAGTTGTGATGTCATTTTTGTCAAATGACTCAATAAAACTTGTGTATTATTATAAATAAACTACCCCTAGTTGAAAAATATGAAGATATTAGAAGTCACCTCGGAGTTCCATGACCTGTATGGTCATAGAACTCCTCTGTAAATGATAATATCCTTATATTTTACAATAGGGGTACTTTATTCACTATGTATCCCAGGGCTAGGGATGTAGCGAACGTCGGAAAAAAAGTTCGCGAACATATTCGCGAACTTGCGCAAAATTGCGAGCGGTTCGCGAACGGTTCGCGAACCCCATAGACTTCAATGGGAAGGCGAACTTTAACATCTACAAAAGACATTTCTGGCCAGAAAAATGATTTTAAAGTTGTTTAAAGGGTGCAACGACCTGGACAGTGGCATGCCAGAGGGGGATCAAGGGCAAAAATGTATCTGAAAAATCTGCCTGTGTGTGCTTGGAAGAGATAGTGTAGGGGGAGAGCTGTTAGTGATTTCAGGGACAGATGATAGTAAGTTTGCTGGCTAGTAATCTGCGTGATACTGCTCTGTATTGGAGGGACAGAAGTCTGCAGGGATTTGAGGGACATTTTAGCTTAGGTAGCTTTGCTGGCTAGTAATCTACTGTTCTCTTTAAACAACTGCCATACGTTGACCTTGTAGGCATTGTTTGCCCAGTTTTTTTGGACGCAGCCACTGAAGCACAGTTGCCAGAAAAAATATGCCATATAAATGCTGAAAATAGTCATTTTTCGCCATACGTTATTCAACCAACTGCTATCTAGCTGTGTGCCCGTGTTCACATTCTGTCTAAATATCCATAATATTACCGTCTCCAGAAAAAACACCGGAGTGACTTTTTTTCAAGCAGCATTCTTATATTTTACGTAATCCGTATCCACCGCTGTGTATACGTTGACCTTGTAGGCATTATTTGCCCTGTAGGCATTTTTTGCCCAGTGTGTTATTCAACCAACTGCTATCTAGCTGTGTGACCGTGTTCACATTCTGTCTAAATATCCATAATATTACCGTCTCCAGAAAAAACACCGGAGTGACTTTTTTTCAAGCAGCATTCTTATATTTTACGTAATCCGTATCCACCGCTGTGTATACGTTGACCTTGTAGGCATTATTTGCACAGTGTTTTCTTCAAACCGCCATCTAGCTGTGTGAGCTTGTTCACATTTTGTCTAAATATTGATAATATTATCGTCTCTAGAAAAACCACTTGAGTTACTTTTTTTCAAGCAGCATTCATATATTTTACGTAATCCGTATCCACCGCTGTAGTAGTGTATACGTTGATCTTGTAGGCATTATTTGCACACTGTTTTCTTCAAACTGCCATCTAGCTGTGTGTATTATCGTTTCCAGAAAAACCAACTGAGTTTTTGTTGTTGTTGTTTTTTTAAAAATAATGCCAGGCAAAGGCAGGCCGCCACGCAGAGGCCGTGCTAGGGGCCGTGCTGCTATGCAATCCTGTGGCCCTAGCAAATTGCCCAGTTTTAAAAAGCCAATGACCCTGAACTCCCAAAATGCTGAAGAGGTAGTTGACTGGCTTACACAGCACACCCCATCCTCTACCGTTTCTAACTTTACCACAACATCCTCCTCATCCTCCACTGCTATGGCCACCCCACGTAACACTTCCTCCACCACCGGTGCCCCATCTTCACTGGAGTCAGAGGAGTTATTTTCCCATGAGTTTCTTGAACTGAGTAATGCGCAACCATTATTGGCAGAAGAAGATGAAGGAGATGAGGACGTTACACCAGATTTAATTCTGGCAGAGAACACGACAGAGATGGACATAATGATGAGTGATGAGGAGGAGGAGGAGGTCCCCGCTGCTGCTTCCTTCTGTGATGTGTCAGAAGAAATTGATGCATCTGAGGAGAATGATGATGAGGAGATTGATGTTTTGTGGGTGCCTAGTAGAAGAGAGCAAGAGGAGGGTAGTTCAGATGGAGAGACGGAGAGTCAGAGAGGCAGTAGGAGAATAAGACTTAGAAGAAGCAGGGAGGCCAGCCCGCAGGGATCAGTAGGGCAACAACATGTATCGGCACCTGTGTTCAGCCGGCCAACGCACCCGCCATTGCCGCCAATGCCGCCAACTTCTACTGTTACCGCCAGATCGCAGACTTCCAAAAAGTCAGCAGTGTGGCATTTTTTTAATGTGTGTGCCTCTGACAAAAGCATTGTAATTTGCAATGAGTGCAGTCAGAAACTGAGCCTTGGTAAGCCCAACAGCCACATAGGTACAACTTCTATGCGAAGGCACATGAGCGGCAAGCACAAAGCACTTTGGGAGCAACACCTCAAAGGCAACAGGCAAACTAAAAGTCACACTCCTTCTGGTCCAGCATCTTACTGCTCTACCTCTGCTCTCCTTGACCCATCTGAACCACCCTCCACTCCGCCTTCCACCTTGACCACCTGTTCCCATTCCCAGTCATCTGCCACCAGCCAAGTTTCTGTGAAGGCCATGTTTGAGCGTAAGAAGCCAATGTCTGACTGTCACCCCCTTGCCCGGCGTCTGACAGCTGGCTTGTCTGCACTCTTAGCCCGCCAGCTTTTACCATACCAGCTGGTGGACTCTGAGGCCTTCCGCAAATTTGTAGCAATTGGGACACCGCAGTGGAAGGTACCCAGCCGCAATTTTTTTTCTAAAAAGGGAATACCACACCTGTACCAACATGTGCAGAGCCAAGTTACCGCATCTCTGTCACTTAGTGTTGGGCCAAAGGTCCATATGACTACTGACGCATGGTCCTCCAAGCATGGTCAGGGCAGGTATGTCACCTACACTGCCCACTGGGTGAACTTGGTAATGGCTGGGAATGGGAAGCAGGGAATGGGTAGCTCAACAACAACAACAACAGTGGAGTTGGTGTCACCGCCACGGATTGCACGCGGTTCTGCCACCACCTCTACTCCTCCATCGCTCTCTACCTCGTCTTCTTCCTCTTCTTCTTCTTACTCTGCTGCTGGGTCCTCCTTCTCCTCCTCCACACCTGTGCACCCCCAGCTCCCCCTAGGCTATTCGACGTGCCAGGTACGCCGTTGTCACGCTGTCTTGGGGATGACGTGCCTGGAAAGCAAAAACCATACCGGATCTGTACTCCTGTCATCTCTGCAGTCACAGGCCGATCGGTGGCTGACCCCACACCAACTGCAGATCGGAAAAGTGGTGTGTGACAATGGAAGCAATCTGTTGGCAGCGTTGAGACTGGGAAATTTAACACATGTGCCCTGCATGGCACATGTGTTAAATTTAATAGTCCAACGTTTTGTCTCCAAGTACCCAGGATTCCAGGACGTTCTCACCCAGTCCAGAAAGGTGTCGGCCCATTTCAGACGTTCCTACACAGCCATGGCACGCCTTGCTGACATTCAGCAGCGCTACAACATGCCAGTCAGGCGTTTGATTTCTGACAGCCAGACTCGCTGGAATTCAACGCTCCTTATGTTGGAACGTCTGCTGCAACAACAAAGGGCCGTCAACGAGTACCTTTTTGAACTGGGTGGTAGGACTGGATCTGCAGAGCTGGGGATTTTTTTCCCCCGTTACTGGGTGCTTATGCGCGATGCCTGCAGGCTCATGCGACCTTTTGAAGAGGTGACAAATATGGTCAGTCGCACCGAAGGCACCATCAGCGACCTAATACCCTTCGCTTTCTTCCTGGAGCGTGCCGTGCGACGAGTGACAGATGAGGCTGTAGACCAGCGTGACGAGGAGCTGGAAGCGCACGATTTATGGTCGCAATCACCAGAACGAACCCAGGCACCTGCTGCAACGCAGGGAGAGGTGCCAGAAGTGGAGTCAGAGGAGGAAGGTGGCTTTGTGGAGGAGGAGGAGGAGGACCAACAGGAGCAGGCTTCCCAGGGGGCTAGTGGTGACCTTTTGGGGACCCCTGGTCTTGTACGTGGCTGGGGGGAGGAGACCGTGGATGATGCAGTCCTTGATAATGAGGAAGCGGAGATGGATAGCTCTGCATCCAACCTTGTGAGAATGGGGTCTTTCATGCTGGCATGCCTGTTGAAGGACCCCCGTATCAAGAGGCTTAAGGAGAAGGACCTGTACTGGGTCGCAACGCTACTAGACCCTCGGTACAAGCATAAAGTGTCAGAAATGTTACCAACATACCACAAGTCCGAAAAGATGCGGCATTTACAAACCAGCCTGCAAAACATGTTGTACAATGCTTTTAAGGGTGATGTCACTTCAGGAACTCATCAACATTCCAGGGGCAGAGGTGCCAGTAATCCTGCCACGAGCACACCTGCAAGGACAAAGCCCTTTGGCCGGTCTGTAACGTCAGACATGCAAATGTTTTTCTGTCCAAGGCAGCGCCACAACCCTTCTGGATCCACCCTCAAAGAACGCCTCGACCGGCAGGTAGCGGACTACCTGGCATTAACTGCAGATATCGACACTCTGAGGAGCGATGAACCCCTGGACTACTGGGTGCGCAGGCTTGATCTGTGGCCAGAGCTGTCACAATTTGCCATGAACCTCTTGTCTTGCCCAGCCTCAAGTGTGCTCTCAGAAAGGACCTTCAGTGCAGCAGGAGGGATTGTAACTGAGAAGAGAACTCGCCTAGGTCACAAAAGTGTCGATTACCTGACCTTTATTAAAATGAATGAGGGGTGGATCTCGGAGGGTTACTGCACGCCGGAAGACTTGTTCTGACTTCTATGCAGCTGTCCTTCTCTTCAAGCCTCATGACTCCACACACAGCTGTCCTTTAGCGTCCTCCTCCCTCCGCCACCGTTACAAACTAGGGTGCAAACCCTACTGGTTTAATTTTTTCTGGCCTCTGTGCTTCAGTGGCTGCAACCAAAAAAACTGGGCAAACAATGTCTACAAGGTCAACGTATGGCGAAAAATGACTATTTTCAGCATTTATATGGCATAATTTTTCTGGCCTCTGTGCTTCAGTGGCTGCAACCAAAAAAATTTATATTTTCAGCATTTATATGGCATATTTTTTCTGGCAACTGTGCTTCAGTGGCTGCGTCCAAAAAAACTGGGCAAACAATGTCTACAAGGTCAACACACTGGGCAAAAAATGCCTACAGGGCAAATAATGCCTAAAAGGTCAACTTATACACTACTACAGCGATGGATACGGATTACGTAAAATTTATTATGGCTGCTTGAAAAAAGTCACTCCGGTGTTTTTTCTGGAGACGGTAATATTATGGATATTTAGACAGAATGTGAACACGGGCACACAGCTAGATAGCAGTTGGTTGAATAACACACTGGGCAAAAAATGCCTACAGGGCAAATAATGCCTACAAGGTCAACTTATACACTACTACAGCGAGGGATACGGATTACGTAAAATTTATTATGGCTGCTTGAAAAAAGTCACTCCGGTGTTTTTTCTGGAGACGGTAATATTATGGATATTTAGACAGAATGTGAACACGGGCACACAGCTAGATAGCAGTTGGTTGAATAACACACTGGGCAAAAAATGCCTACAGGGCAAATAATGCCTAAAAGGTCAACTTATACACTACTACAGCGATGGATACGGATTACGTAAAATTTATTATGGCTGCTTGAAAAAAGTCACTCCGGTGTTTTTTCTGGAGACGGTAATATTATGGATATTTAGACAGAATGTGAACACGGGCACACAGCTAGATAGCAGTTGGTTGAATAACACACTGGGCAAAAAATGCCTACAGGGCAAATAATGCCTAAAAGGTCAACTTATACACTACTACAGCGGTAGTAAAATAAAAAAAAAGTTAAATAAAAAAAGAATGAATATTAAAAAAAAAAAATTAAAGTTGGTGCTGCTGAACTACTAGGAGCAGCAGATTAGCACACCAGTCCCACTCCCCAACACTGCTAGACTAATAGCACTGGGCTCTTATAGTAGTAGTAGTAGTAGTAGTAGTAGTAAAACAACAAAAAAATAAATAAAAGCAGTCCTTACAAGGACTATTGCTATTGCAGCAGTCAGCAGATGAGATCAGAAGCAGGACAGCTGCCCACTGCAGCTACATACAGAGCACTGCAGTAGAAGGTAGATTACTAGCCAGCAAAGCTACCTAAGCTTAAATGTCCCTCAAACCCCTGCAGACTTCTGTCCCTCCAATAACAGAGCAGTAGCAGTATCAAAACGATTACTAGCCAGCAAACTTTCAACTGTCCCTGAAATCACTAACAGGCAGCAGCTCTCTCCCTACACTATCTCTTCAGCACACACAGGCAGAGTGAAAAAAAGCTGCAGGGCTTCGGTTTTTATAGGGAAGGGGAGTGGTCCAAGGGAGAGCTTCCTGATTGGCTGCCATGTACCTGCTGGTCTGGGGTGAGAGGGCAAAAAAAAGCGCCAACAATGGCGAACCCAAAATGGCGAACGTCGCGCGACGTTCGCGAACTTCCGGCGAGCGCGAACACCCGATGTTCGCGCGAACAAGTTCGCCGGCGAACAGTTCGCGACATCTCTACCCAGGGCCTGTACCTAGGGCAACAGGTTTAGGGGGACAGCCTTCAGGTGCCTATATAGTAGATACAAACTCTCTCCAGCCATGTAACATCAATTCCACAATGTCCACAGGACACTGGACCTAAATAAAGTGGTGTAAGCTGTCAGGCACTTACTATTTACTGTACTTTCTGCAAAAAACACAAAATAACCATGTTGGTGTTTAGTAGATGGCATCAATTCCAGCCTTGAGTCTAATTGGATATGGGATGTCCATCAACTTTGCATATGTGCAAACTGCAATAAGTCACCATTCCTCTTTTCAAAATGGTGCAAGCTCAGGTTGCAAGGGGGATTCTTAGGAAACTGCATTGTTCAGGTCCAGCCACAAATTTTCTGTTTATTGGAAGCTGCACTTGACCATTCCAAGACATATCATTGTTGTTTTAAGCCATTCCTGTGTGGTTTAGGTTCATTGTCTTTCTGCAATACAAATCTTCTACCAAGGCCCAGGTTTCTTGTAGATGGCATCAAGATTTCCTCCAGGATTTGACTGTATTTTGCTGCTTTCATCTACACTCACAAGTCTTCAAAGGCTTTCTGCAGAGGAAAAGCATGATGCCACCACCAAACTTTATGATGGGTTTCTGATAATGTGCTGTGTGTGGCTTATGCCAACCATAGGACTTAGTGTGATAGACAAAAAGCTTCATATTGGGAGCACTATTGGATGTTGAAATTTACCCCCATGATTCTGACATGGAGCCCTTTATTTCCCCTAGGTCCAAGTGTAACTAAACCTCTAAACGGGCAGAGAAGACAAAGAGGAATCTATTAAAAAAAAACAGAAAACAGGCTAGAATGGAGGCATACAGTTAGTAGAAAACAACCAGTGCCAGGGGCAGATGTTAACCAAACAGTCAGTACAAAGTCATGACCAGAATTTTGGAAACAAATGTATTGTACCCAGGAGCTCACACATTGTTAAGGTGGCCATACACTATAAGATCTGCTTGTTTCGTGAGGTTGCCAAACTAGCGGCTCTATCCCCCGATATGCCCACCAAAGGCAGGGCAATATTGGGCGAATCTGATCATTCGGCCCTAGGGTCAATCGATCAGATTACAACAATGGCAATGAGCGCCAAAGGGACGAGGACCGCATCAACTAGATTGCCAGTGAAAATCAAACCTGGCCAATCAATATTTGGCCGATTTTTGGCCAGATATCGATCGGGGATCTCGTTCTCTTCACTGATTCTGTTGGTTTTGACCTGGCCTGTGACCTCAACTACACTCTTGTCTCCTGATTGTGGGGGGGGGCATTATGTGGGGAAAATGTTTTATCAATTCTTCATTTGGGTTAAAAAGGTTTCAATTCATTAGACTAAAATAATCTGCTTTGATTTTTTTTTCCCAGTCAAATCGTTCAAAAAATGTATTCAAGTAACGGTATAAATAAATCTAGAGATTGCCTTACATTTTCTGTTGTGGTTTTGCAGGTTATGACTCGAATAACAGAGCAAGTAAATGTCAACATATTTATCCACAAGTGCGAAAGCTGAAAGGGAAAATAGAAAGTCAGATGGGTATATACTGTAGCACAAGCACAACATAATAGATGCACATATTATAAATATTACATGAGAAGTGATGAATGCAACATGAATTTCTTTCCTCCAAAATTTGTGACACATACATTTAGTTACCTTCAACAGTATCAGTGAGGACTCCCACAGAGCCCTAAGTACTCTTGAGCTCCTACTAGATCTGTTATGTTCAGGTTTTTTCCATTTATTTGGCTGAGTTTTTAACTTATTGCATGTTTTTGGGCACAATTATATTAATAAAACTGTGTCTTATTGCCACTGTGGGCCACCAGTGGGACAGCCATACATTAAAGGGGTTATTTATTAAAATCCAACTTTATCTCATTATTTTCTAAAATATATTCCAACCGAATCTGCCGGGTTATTTTCCGTTATTTATCAATACATTTTCCCAAAATATTCCAGTTCTGAAAAAACCTCTAAAAAATAATGAAAAACGTACGAAAATTTGAATCATACACATTTTTCAGATTTTTGCCCGAAAAACACAAATCTTCAGATTATTGCATGAAACCTAGCGCAGATCAGGATATCTTCGGAATTTCTCCCATTGACTTTTATACAACCTTGTCAGGTCTGAGATTTTGGATTCAGACTTTTCCCATCCTCGGGATCTAATAAATCCAGAAAAAATTGGGTTTTTTCCACAACAAATTCGAATTTTATAGAAAAAAAAAACTTTTTGGCATTCGGACTTTAATAAATACCCTAATTGTTCCATAGTGATAGTGGGGGTCTACGTCGAGTGGGGGGGTAGGGGTTTTTTTTTTTGGTAAAGGGTTCAATTTTCCTTTAAGCACTAATTACAACTGATGACATCAATAAGCACTATTTATAAGTACTTATTTATAACTTTTGTATTATCACAATGTTATGTTGCCCTTGTGACATCACTTATCGTTTGCAAGGACTAATGCACGTCCAACTAGTATCTTAATAAATATAAGAACTATGACTACCAAAATCTGGTCTTTGTTTCTTATTTATGAAATAATCTTATTTTGGGTGCAGTACCAATGTAAATTCCAGCGCAGCACATTTTATTTTTATGCAGACTCCCCTCAAATTAGGAGGATTCGTTATGCCCATTGCTTTGGAACTCAAGGTTGCTTTTAAGCAGATCTTAGAACCAGGGATCTCTTGTAGGTCTTCCATTCTGGAGTACAAATTCTTGTGGCCACAGGATCTGATAACGGGGCAGGGTGCAAAGTGTGTCCTTGCCTTCGCTAAACAAGACCTCACATGTTATTAAAGGAGACATATTGGGCTTGATTCAATTCAGTGAGAAAAAATATTTATTGCATGAAAAATCAATTCAGAAAGACTTATCTTACTATTTATCATGTGAAAAATCTATTGAAGTCAGGACTGGAACTAGGGGTAGCAGAAGAGGCAGATGCCTAGGGTGCAATGAAGTGAGGGCACCAATCATGTAACTTTTCTTTCTCCTACCCCTGGTCCGGATCCTTGTTTCCCCACTGGCAATCTCCAGCGCGCTCCTCTGTTGCCTTTGGCACCCAGCCGGCTCGGCCCAGGCCTGATTGAGTCTTCAGGGAAAAAAATTGAACTGGATCAGGAGAAAAAAATCTTCTTCTTGAATTGAATCGCAACCATGATTTTTCACATGTCCCATTGTGTGAAAAACAAGACTATACCAGTGCATTGTATTGCTTTGACTATAGAGGGAATGTGCTTAAAGGGCACCTATCACATCCAAAATCAAACACATTAACAATCTGACCAGTGCAAGCTGAACATGTTTAATCAAACTACATATATAGTTTTAAAAAATCCCTTACTTTGTCAAATGGGTTCTTTCACTGAGGGAGTCCATACTGTGACTATAACATGCAAATGAGCTCACAAGCATGCTCAGATTGAAGAACTGCCCTGAGTATTCTACCCAGAATGCCTAGTTTTAGTAAACTCCTCCACTAGATGTATCACAAGATTTCCCTATCTTGCCCCTGCTGGTGATGTTATTATGCAAATGAAGGGCACACACTAACTAACTAGCTAACACAGAGGTTTGACTGATTTAAAAATAGCTTTCAACTGAGCATGTGCAAGATTTCAGAGCTGCAGTTGACTTGGAAGATATAGGTAGGAGGAGCCAGTGAAATCCAAGATGCCTGCCTCAGCTAGAACTGCAGTTGAGATAGGGGAGATCTTGATGATTTACATTATACAAACAATTCTGTTTTAAAAATCAGATTTCTTGAACTTTCACATGGTGTATTTACTTAGTAAATGATTTTAGTTATGATTGGTGCCCTTTAAAAAAGGTTCTGCAAAACCCCTAGTTCCCCTACTAGTCCCGCCCATCTGTATCACTTCTTGCTGCCTTCTTCCCAGGATGTGCGGGGGAGCCACCAATCGCCAGCTAGGCTGACCTTATAGGGAACTGCAACCTGTCTTTGCATGCATGTGATTGACTATCTCCCTCCTACTGTGCTTCTAGCAAGGACCATTAGCACACACCCACTTTCATTTGAAACGCACACACTGTTGATGTATGGGTTTACCCATGGTTTAACCACCGGTTGGGTTGGTTCAGGTTGAAATTTAGCCAACCATTTCTGGTTAGGTTTGGGTGTGGGTGAGACTGGGGAAGAAACACTCCTCCACTGCTTCCAAAGAGTCCCTGTCTTGGAACCAGAGACATTTTCACTATTTGTTGGGCCTGCGGGGAGATTTTGGGGCCTCTGAAATTCCAGGACCTATTTTGAAATTAAGTCTAGACCTGATGGTGAACAAATTTCCCAGTCTTAGGCCTGACTTGGTTTTCTGGATCTGCTCTGGCATCTGATGATTGGTAGTTACTAATAAACAGACCATTGTACTGTTCATTACAATACACCGATCTATAACACTGGTAACTTGCTGATCTTGTTAAGTGAAAAGAAGACTACTTAATACATTATAATTAAATTTACCGTGCACTAATCTGTTCATTGTGAGCAAGCAAGCGAAGACAAAGTTATTCTTTACACGTTTCATAGGAGCGAGACAGCTCTCAGAAATCACCCTCAAATCTGTCAAAATCTTCTAGTTAAAAATATAATTATCCTGCCAATCGACTAAAAGCCATAGGAACAGTTTGAAAAGCAACAGCGAGATAAATGCAGTCACCAGTGAAACATTCACTCTCCAGCACAGAACTATTTAACTCTGTCACAGCCAAAAAAATGTATTATAGTTATAATTATTACAATAAACTTACACTTAGCTTTACAAAAGTGTAATTTGTGTTAATTCTTTTACCTTTTGTTATTATTTTGTTTTTAAGGTTCTGCAAAGTTCTACAATTCAGAGTTAAAGGAGAATAAAATGCCCACCCCAAGTTTTTAAGTGGCTGATTCCCCTGCAGAGCTGCATTGGTGCACAGCCTACAGTCCGCTGACCAGATTCTTGCCCAATGGAAACCAGACACTAGTGCGGTTTGGGTACAGGCAGGGGGGCCTCTGCAGGGGCCGAATACTTAAAAAGGATGAGTCTTCTTTTTCCTGAATCCGATGGACAAAAGTGATCCACGGATGGGCCTTAAGCAATCCCAGAACTCTACAGGACCTTAAAAAATAATAGGGAATAAATTACATGACCTATTATATTTTAATAATTACAGTTAATCTGTACTGTGGCCGAAACATGGCTGAATGAGTCGCATGACTGGGCAGTAAATATCAGTGGCTATACTTTGTTTCGGAGGGACAGAGGCAATAGAAAAGGAGGTGGGGTATGTCTGTATGTTAGGCAGGATTTAAAAGCTCATATAAAGGAGGAGGTTATGTTAGAAAATGAGGGGGCAGAAGTCGTATGGGTGGAGTTCTTCACCAATTGTAAAGAATCCAGCAAATTAATTGTAGGCGTATGCTATAGACCCCCTAATGTAAGTGAGGAGGAAGAGGCAAAGCTCCTAATGCAAATAGAAAAGGCTACTAGTTTAGGTAAAGTAATGATAATGGGGGATTTTAATTACCCAGATATTGACTGGAGCAACGGTACTGCTAGATCAGTTAATGGGAACAAGTTTATAAACTTATTGCACGACAATTTTTTAGCACAGGTTGTTGAGGAGCCTACCAGAAAAAATGCTATTCTTGATTTAGTGATCTCAAATGACCCAGAACTTATAGCAAATGTGCAAGTCATTGAACCCCTGGGTAATAGTGACCATAAGGTTATATCTTTTAATGTCTGGTGCAAAAAACAAAAATATACTGGGGCAACAAAAACCATGAATTTTGCAAAAGCTAATTTTAGTGCCTTGAGGGCTGCCCTACAGAGCATTGATTGGGGCATTAGGTTTTCAGCTAAAAACACAGAACAGAAATGGTTGTCCTTTAAAATGATATTAAATCATTACTGTTCTCAATTTATTCCCTTAAGGACTGAACGTAGAAGCTCTAAGAATCATCCTGTGTGGCTTAATACAGAAGTAAAGAAGTTAATGGGACAGAAGAGAAAGGCATTTAAAAACTACAAATCTGTAGGGACAGAAGCTGCATTTAATGAATATAAACACTGTAATAAATGTTGTAAATCAGCAATCAGGAAGGCTAAGAAAAGAAATGAAGAGTTAATTGCGGTGGAGGTGAAAACTAACCCTAAAAAGTTTTTTAAATATATTAATAGTAAAAAGATGCAGGTTGAGAGTGTTGCTCCATTAAATAATGGTACCAGTATGGTTGTAACAGATACAGATAAGGCAAATGTGTTAAATCAGTTCTTTTCTTCAGTGTATACAATAGAGGAGTCTGGGTTCACAGGCTCACTTAATAACTGCACGAATGATTCAGCTCAATCTAGTCAGTGGCTGACTCAGGATATGATTCAAAAAGCTTTAATACAAATTAATGTAAACAAGGCTCCAGGGCCTGATGGCATACACCCCCGGGTTCTAAGAGAGCTTAGTTCAGTTTTAGACCAGCCCTTATTTCTGATTTTCTCAGATTCACTGTCATCTGGTATGGTGCCTATGGATTGGAGAAAATCTGATGTTATTCCAATATTTAAAAAGGGATTACGATCTCAGCCTGGCAATTATAGGCCAGTAAGCTTGACATCTGTGGTGGGCAAATTATTTGAAGGCTTGTTAAGGGATCACATTCAAAATTTTGTCCAAATGAATGGCATTATGAGCAACAATCAGCATGGCTTTATGAAGGATAGGTCATGTCAGACGAATTTGATTGCATTTTATGATGTGGTAAGTAAGATTCTGGATAGTGGGGGGGCAGTAGATGTGATCTATTTGGATTTCGCCAAAGCGTTTGATACTGTGCCCCACAAACGACTGCTTTCTAAACTAAGGTCTGTTGGGCTTAATGAAGTTGTTTGCACATGGATAGGAAACTGGCTACAGGATCGGGTACAGAGGGTAGTTGTTAATGGGACATTCTCTAGTTGGAGTAAGGTTCTTAGTGGGGTCCCCCAGGGCTCAGTATTGGGTCCACTTTTATTTAACTTGTTCATTAATGACTTAGGGGAGGGTGTTGTAAGTAATGTATCAGTGTTTGCAGATGACACAAAATTATCCAGCCCAATTAATTCTATCCAGGATGTGGCATCCTTGCAACATGATCTTGACAAACTGGCAATCTGGGCAGCTAAGTGGCAAATGAGATTCAATGTTGATAAATGTAAAGTCATGCACCTGGGATGTAAAAATATCCAAGCCACTTATACCCTTAATGGGACTGCACTAGGCAAATCCATTATGGAAAAGGACCTTGGAGTCCTTGTAGATGATAAACTTGGCTGTAGCAAGCAATGCCAGTCAGCAGCATCAAGGGCAAATAAGGTCTTGAGCTGTATTAAAAGGGGCATAGAGTCAAGGGAGGAGGGGGTCATTCTTCCACTGTATAGAGCACTTGTAAGGCCCCATCTAGAATATGACGTACAGTTTTGGTCTCCATCACTCAAACAGGACATTACTGTATTAGAGAGGGTACAGAGAAGGGCAACTAAGCTGGTAAAAGGTATTGAAAATCTTAGCTATGAGGAAAGACTGGCCAAATTGGGGATGTTCACGCTAGAGAAGAGGCGCTTAAGGGGTGATATGATGACTATGTATCAATATATAAGGGGATCATATAATAATCTCTCTAATGCTTTATTTACCAGTAGGTCTTTCCAGCTGACACGAGGTCACCCATTCCGATTAGAAGAAAAGAGGTTCCGCCTAAATATTCGGAAAGGGGTTTTTTACAGTGAGAGCTGTGAAGATGTGGAATTCTCTCCCTGAATCAGTTGTACAGGCTGATACATTAGATAGCTTTAAGAAGGGGTTGGATGGCTTTTTAGCAAGTAAGGGAATACAGAGTTATGGGAAATAGCTCATAGTCCAAGTTGATCCAGGGACTAGTCCGATTGCCATTTTGGAGTCAGGAAGGAATTTTTCCCCCTCTAAGGCAAATTGGAGAGGCTTCAGATGGGTTTTTTGCCTTCCTCTGGATCAACTGGCAGATAGGTAGTTAATACAAAAAAAAAAAAAAGGTTGAACTTGATGGACATGTGTCTTTTTTCAACCTTACTTACTATGTTACTATGTTACTATGTTACTATGTTACTGTAAAAACACTTGCCTGTGGTCTATAATGAAATAAACTTGTGAGATCTTAGTGGGTTTTTGAAAAAGCCAGTGTTTGAGAGATGCTGAAACATCTAACAGCAGAATAGCAGGTATAGTAGGGAGAGATGGTGCCTATAGTAACAGTGGGATAATAGTCTCTGAGAAGGGAGTGTGACTGTGGGATAGCAGGTATAGTAGGGAGAGATGGTGTCTATAGTAACAGTGGGATAATAGTCTCTGGGAAGGGAGTGTGACTGTGGGATAGCAGGTATAGTAGGGAGAGATGGGGCCTATAGTAACAGTGGGATAATAGTCTCTGGGAAGGGAGTGTGACTGTGGGATAGCAGGTATAGTAGGGAGAGATTGTGCCTATAGTAACAGTGGGATAATAGTCTCTGAGAAGGGAGTGTGACTGTGAGATAGCAGGTATAGTAGGGAGAGAGGATGCTTATAGTAACAGTGGGATAGTAGTCTCTGGGAAGGGAGTGTGACTGTGGGATAGCAGGTATAGTAGGGAGAGATGGTGTCTATAGTAACAGTGGGGATAATAGTCTCTGGGAAGGGAGTGTGACTGTGGAATAGCAGGTATAGTAGGGAGAGATTGTGCCTATAGTAACAGTGGGATAATAGTCTCTGGGAAGGGAGTGTGACTGTGGGATAGCAGGTATAGTAGGGAGAGATGGTGCCTATAGTAACAGTGGATAATAGTTTCTGGGAAGGGAGTGTGACTGTGGGATAGCAGGTATAGTAGGGAGAGATGGTGTCTATAGTAACAGTGGGATAATAGTCTCTGGGAAGGGACTGTGACTGTGGGATAGCAGGTATAGTTGGGAGAGATGGTGCATAAAGTAGCAGTCGGTATAAGTGCAGGTATTGAGCCTACAATAGTAGTGGGAATAATATCTTTATCATATCTAAATATTGGTGATAGGTAACATTTTTTCCATTCTTACTGTTGAAAATCCAATTAACCCGATCTGTTTGCTTGGGCAGAACAGTAATTTGCTCTTCAAAATATTTATGGAAAGTAAACCATCATCTGCATTTTCCAAACAACTTTAACTATTGCCTGCGTCCCCTTTGCCATTGCAATTGTATTTACGGTACAAAGAGGAATTGTTTGTCTGCATCTAAACATGTTTGTGAAATGGGTATTTTTAGAAAGCCTGTTTGCCATCTGTTACTGGAAAACATAATGGGGACAGTACAATCAACTATACTTGTTTAAAATAGAATAAATAGAAATAGGCTTTTTCCAAGCAGCAGTAATACTATCTAACAACACATTCTGTATTAGGGAATATA
Source organism: Xenopus petersii (assembly GCA_038501925.1). Taxonomy (NCBI): domain Eukaryota; kingdom Metazoa; phylum Chordata; class Amphibia; order Anura; family Pipidae; genus Xenopus; species Xenopus petersii. The sequence goes on from CM076682.1 coordinate 16,188,815, forward strand.
CAGCCCCCCCGTGTAATGGTTTTTATAATATTGTTGTATGATTTCAGTATTTACAGTATTTATTTAAACATGTTTGCTGTGTCAGACTATATAAGAAAAGTCTAGTGTCTCTGTGGTTGCTAGTTGTAATACATTGTGCAAAACAATTGGCTTAACGGAGGGTGAAACCAATTGTGTATCGTCGAATAAACTGGGGAATTATTTTGGGGGTTCCTTCCTTTGAAAATAACAGACATTGCAACTGGATGACATATATATATATATATTTAGTGTTTTTTTTTTTTTTTAGATGTTTACCTATTGCTCATAAAAGCAAGTTATTTTGTTGGTGTTATTCGTTAAAAGAATTTTATGGCCACACGCCCTAAATACCATGTAAATTTTACAAAATTTGGCAGGTTATGGAAAGTTTGAGCACATTTCTGAGAGTTTTAGGGCAATGTTTTATGTGTTATACAATACAAGTCCAGTTGATTTGACTTATTTCTACTAACTTATCTTAAATAGTTACAATTGTATCTTTGCTTATCTAAATTGTTAAAAATGTATTAAAGTGCAGCTGCTGAGAGTTCTGGGCTCTCTGCCAAATAAATTTCTGAAACTTTGTATCTTCCTATGGCTGTTCAGTGCAGGAGATCAAAAAGAAAAGCTGAACATTTTACTAACAATCTGGGACTGTGTGCTGAGCTGTCACAATCGGGACTGTCCCGTGATAAAAGGGACAGTTGGGTGGTATGGTGTATGGATTGTCTTTTGGCAGTGATCATGGCCTCCATAAGAACGGGGCCCTGTACAACAAAGTTTTCAGGGGGCCATAGGCCCTGCCCACCCTGGCCCCCAAGCCCCACCCCAGATCCTGCCCACTCCACATTGGCACCAGGCCCCTTTCAGAAGTTAAAAAAAAATTGGGGCCCCAAAGAATAGTTTTTAAAAAAACATTGGTGGCAGGGGCCTATAGAATATTAAAATAATCCATTGGTGGCCAGGGGATTAAAAAAAAACAAAACACAAATTGGTGTTCAGTAGAATTGAACTTGTGGCTTCAGGACTTCAACTTTGCCTCCTTTCATGACTTTGGGTCTTTTCGCCACTTCAGGTCTTCAATTTTGGCTGTTTTCATGACTTCGGGTCTTTTTGCCACTTCAGGACTTGAATTTCGGCTTTTTTCATGACTTCGGCTATTTTCGTGGCTTCGGTCTTTTCGCAGCTTCGGGAGTTTGGCTTCGGCTGTTTTCGTGGCTTCGGCTGTTCGGCTTTTCGGTACTTCCACATTTGGCTGTTCAGGACTTCAGAAATGGCCGTGCGGCTTTGGCGCTGTCAAGGGGGCGGCTCTTTCAAACATGTTCATCATGTTGCTCACCAACCTCTTGGATGTTGCTCCCAGTGGCCTCAAAGCAGGTGCTTATTTTTGAATTCCAGGCTTGGAGACAAGTTATGGTTGTATAAAAACCAAATGTACTGCCAAACAGAGTCTCCTGTAGGCTGCCAGTCCACATAGGGGCTACCAAATGACCAATTTGTACCACCCAGGATTATTTTATTTCATGCTTGTGTTGCTCTGCAACTCTTTTTGCATCCGAATGTTGCTCACAAATAAAATAAACCCTAGTCTTATGGTATCTGTCCATTTGACATGCAATCCAACCCCTGACCTGTATATCAACTACTGCCTTCAAAACCATATGTTTCAATAGGATTTTTCTCTCCAGCAAATTGACAAGTTAACTTGTGCATGGGAAAATCTTGATGACAATAATTGGAGTCATCCAAATTTAGGAGTCAGTGGGAAGGTGCTCATAAGCTCATGTAAGGAACAAGTCCCAGTTGGGAAATTTTCACACGTGACAGTCTCCTGAGTTTGTCCTTTTCAGCCTTTGATGGAAGAGTACAACATGAAGTCCCTAATCCTGTTTATGATCACCTGGCTTTTGTTCTGTTCATGTGACCTTCTTCTCGAATTTCTTTTGATGTTTATTACATTGGCTGTTATCAAGAAGGTCTTCCTTGCCATTTATATGACTTGTTTTGATGTACGACTGTGTTTTCTCTGATCACTCTCTGTACTTGCTTTTGTTTTGTACTACAGAAAAGTTATTTTACTGAAGCTTTGATTGATAGGTTTTCAGGGACCTTATTTTAGTTTCGAATTACAATTTGGACACAGACTTTGATTTATTCGCTTGGTGATTCCAATCATTGTCTCGGCACTGGAGGATATATATATTCTTTTCTATTTTTTTCGACGTTTACCTATTGCTCATAAAAGCAAGTTATTTTGTTTGGTGCTTATTTGTTAAAAGTCAGAACAATTCAAGTACAATTCTGTAATGCCTCCACCAGCTTTCAGCTTGGCCCCTGTTATACTTCTTTTGAAAATTTGTTTTAAGATGATAGTTTTCTGTAATAAAATGCCATTGTTCTACATGTCAGGGTAATTGATTGACAAAACATATCTTCTGGGATCATTAAAAACTAATGGAAGTGTAGTCTGTAATCTTTCTCTCAGCCAACAAGCATGCAGTATGTAGTTGTTTTTGTGCAAAAGTAATGTTTTAGCAATTAAACCATGAAAGTAAATGAAATGTAAAAAAAAGGTCAGACATCATTAGAATTATCTCCCCGCTAAAGTGTTAGAATTTCAAGGCTGTGAATTTGTTCTGTATAAGGAATTAACTTTTAACTAATTTGTTGCAAAAAAAGCAGTTTTTTTAAGTAGTTTGGACTAGCAAACGATAGAAGGCTTGTTTTTTGTTTCCAATGTTTCTTTGTATGCAAACCCAGAAACCAACAAGATGAATGGCTTTAAAAATGTACATATATCTCAACAAATGCAACATATTGCACAGGTATACTGTTGATTGCAGTGGGAAAAGTGTGATATGTAGCACCATCATTATCAGGTCCGCCATCCAGCCGTCTCCATTTGTATACAAGGTCTAGTGGCACAATTACACATGGCTTGGAAGTACTACCTTGTGGAACTTGGGTTTATTTCCAGGGTTTACATTAATTATTATTATGGGTTTACTTTAGGTACCATGGTTTGTTCCCACATATTAGTATCTTGTGTCTATTACATGGCTGTAATCAGCAATTTATTTGAAAAGGGACTGATTTTAGATATTAAATCCTCTGAAAACTACTGCTTAGTAATAATAATACTAAATATGTTACTCTGCTCCAGAATATTTTGTGTATTTTGTCTTTGGACACATGCACTATGGTATGTGGAACAACTGTATTCCAGACAAACTAACAGGGATGGGCGAATTTGACGTGTGTCTTTTTTTTTTTTGACACACGTCTGAATACAAGTCTATGGGCGTCATTTTTTCGGCAAAACAAGGCGAAAAAATTTGCCCATCCCTACAAACTAACTAATGAAAAATAAACACTCAGATCTACAAAAAAGCTCAACACAAGGCAGGCTTAGATTGATAAAACCACATTCACATTAAGACAAAGGGGTCATGGTCGGAAAAGCAAGATCCCATCAGGATAGGAAAGGTCAGTGGACAAACATGGATAGTTGGTTAACAGACAGAAATCACCAACACACTTCACAAAATTCCCACCACCAACCTGGTTGATGGGTACTTGAAATTTGAGATATATGACCAGTATTCTCTCCCTTTGGGAATGGGAACTGATATGACTGAAAGGGTGCCCTGAAATATGAGATGTGGCTAAGATTCTCAGAAATGGGTAGACTTTGGATGCCTCATTCAGAAAGTCATTTGGGTTACCACAGGACTTATTATGGTATTTGCATGTGTAGTGTATTGTAGTGTCTGGGCTTTTGAACAGTATACATCATTCAGCATGAATACCAACTAGAGCAGGGGTCCCCAACCTTTTTTAACTGTAAGTGACATTCAAATGTAGAAAGAGTTAGGAGCAACACAAGCATGAAAATAGTTCCAGGGGTTCCAAATAAGAACCGTGATTGGCTATTTGGTAGCCCCTATGTGGACTGGCAGCTATTAGGAGGCTCTGTTAGGCAGTACACCTGTTTTTATGCAACCAAAACTTGCTTCCAAGCCAGGAATCCGAAAATAAGCACCTGCTTTGAGGCCACTGGGAGCTACAACCGAGGGGTTGATGAGAAACATGTTGCTTGTGAGCCATTGGTTGGGGATCACTGATCTAGAGTATTGTAGCAGGGTCTCCCCATGTCTGAACCTAGTGGATCACAATGTTGGCTTCTCATAAATAGAGGTTACCTGATCACATGCAAATTAGGGAAACTTTTAATAAATGCAAGTTGCTGGTCTGCTATTATTGCAGAATAACTGCATTTAAATGCAACCAGTGCAGCTCTTGTGGTTGGACACTCACATGATCAGGTGACCTTGTTAATAACAAAAAGGGGTTCAATGAAAGCGTTGCTATTTGGCAAAGCAATGTAATGGCAGAAAGGCATAATCCCTATGAACAGGTGCCATAAACAGAATTTTGAGAGCAAATCCTAGTAGAGATATTTTATGCAAGGTGAAACAGAAAAGTATCACCATAATAAATGACCCATATAAATGGCCCACAGAAAACCTTGACATGCCTAATGGGTTTTACTCATTTGCTGGCTCTCTTCTTTCACATTTTAAAAAGGTGTTTTATCATTCTTGCTAAGTGCTAATGTTTAGGTTTTTACCAATCAGTCATCCTGTCCATACAGTACATTTTAATTAGAGAAGTCTGCAAAATGTAGGTATATGGGCTGCATGCAGTATTAGCGTTGCATATTGTGAGGTGCACTTCATCCTATCTTCTTCAGGTCATCTTGATTTGTAAAATGGCTTTGGGGCAAATTCAAGGGCGAATTTTCACGCCACTTCGCCAGGTGCAAATTCACTACCACTACACTAATTCACTAAAATGCGAAGTTGCATCTCTGTAGCTGAACAATGGCGACGTTTTGCTAGAGTAAATTCATCAGCACAAGCATTTCATAGCGAACTTTCACTAACGTTCATTTCTGCCTAGCAAAACTTTGTTAGTACACTTAGGCCTAGGTCAATTTGAATAGAGCGAGTACATATATGTCTTTTTGACGCCTTTATTTGTGATGTTGGTGCAAATGCTTGAAGTGGCCACTTATTATTACAAATGTCCAAGGAAGCAAAATAAAGACAAAAGAGATCCTCTAATGCCCTAGACATGAGCCCACCCTAATACATATGTGATATGCCCCTCAAATGGTTTAGAAAAAAACATTAACACAAAAATTTTAAGAATTACAACTTTTAAAGACAATCTTGCTTTACAATATGAAAAAATGCCAGCATTTTTTAGAAATGTCATGAGTTTCCGGCTTACAGGATATGACATAAGATTGAGGAGGATGTAGCTTCATCTTATCAGTTCACCAGGTCTAATGTGGTGAAGGAAAGTCTGGTGAAAGAGGTAATGTTCTGTAAAATTCGCACTTTAGTGAATTTGTGGATTAACGTTCATTCGCCTGTGCGAAAAATCGCTTGGTGATAGGGCCCAAAACGTGTCTTTTTCGCTAGTGAATTGTTGTCTATAATGCCTGTATATTGGCGATATCCCTGCGGATTGGATTTCTGGCGAATTTTCGCTAGAGACGGACACTAAATCTGTGCCATAATATTGCACAGTCCCATAACTAAAGAATATGCTTGTAAGAGACATACATGGTGGTCTATTGGGGGGACGGCAGGGACGCCCGCCACATTGTGCGGGTTCGGTTAGGCCGCAGGCGCCGGATCGCCTGGGCGCACGTTAGGCCGCAGGCGCCGAATCTCGAGGGCGCACGCGGCGTGCCTCTGTGATATTTAAAGGCACAGGCGTGCTGATGTGTGAAGTCAGCGCGCAAAGGCGCGAAATTCATATAGTATAAAAGGCCCATTCAGACAGTTGACTGATGCCCGTGATAGAACTTGTTTCTTGTGGTTCCTGAGCCTTGTGCGTTTAATCTGTTCTGAATCTAGTCTGTTTGATTACCCCTGTTTGACCCAGCCTGTTCCTGACTATTCTGCATTCAGTATCCTGACCCTCGCCTGCCTACGACAACTCTTCCTGCTTAACCCCTTGATTGACAACCCGGTTTGACCCTTGCCTGCCTGACGATTCTTAATATCTGCCTGCCTCGACCCAGCCTGTCTGACGATTCTCTTGCCTGCTCCATTTGTACCGTGACCTTCGGCCCAAAAGACTCTGCTAACAGCCGTGCCCCTTCGCCAGCCAGAACATCTCGACTTGCACCGCTCGTTAAGTCCAGGTGGCACCCAAGTAAGCTGAGGGCTCCTCCCGAAGCCCAACGGTGGTCACACTACTGGTGAAGCCGAGCCGAGACCAGGGTGCTTGGCATTTGTTCTGGTATCAGGTGCCGGCCGTGACATTATCACGGGCCATGGAGGACGAAAGTCACGATGAAGCTGCTGCTGCTGCTCCTCCAACTTCCACCGAAGCGCTTCTTTCCACCCTGTTACAGCGCTTGGAGGACCATGAACAGAAGCAAAATTATCTCCTGCAGGGTTTCCACAACCTAACCCGACAGCTGGAGACTACGCAAGCTTCCAAGCAGCAATTTGTTCCTGTTTCTGCTCCTCTTCCTCCTCCTGTGGGTTCAACCAAACACCATGAAACTAAAATTGTGTTCCCTGAAAAGTTCAGTGGGGATCGCACCAAGTTTTTCGTCTTTAAAGAGGCATGCAAGTTGTACCTTAGTTTCTTTCCTCACTCTTTCCAATCAGGTGAGGAGAAAGTAAGATTCGTTATGACCCTGCTTTCGAGTGACCCCCAAATTTGGGCCCTAAGGCTGCCTTCCTCTGACCATGCTCGTTATTCCCTTGATACTTTCTTTAACAACATGGCAATTCTTTACGATGACCCGGATCGTGCATCTTCTGCTGATTCTGTGATTCGTAAATTGCGCCAAGGGAAAAGGGATGCGGAGGTGTACCGCACCGAATTCTGCAGGTGGGCAGTAGAAACTGGGTGGAACGATTTGGCTCTACGGAGTCAATTCCGTTTGGGGTTATCAGATTCTGTAAAGGATAGTCTGGTTAATTATCCCTTACCTTCTAACCTGGATGATCTCATGTCCCTCGCCATCCAGGTAGATAGAAGGCAAAGGGAGAGAAGGGGTGAGAGGAGTACAAACTTCTCTGGGGTTACTAATCTAAGATCTAATGTGGTAACCAATGTAAAATCTTCTAACCCCTCTGTGCCTTTGCCTCAGGAGGAGCCTATGCAATTAGGCATATCCCATCTATCTCCTGAGGAGAAGGCACGCAGGCGTTCCTTGGGTCTTTGCATGTATTGTGGTGAAAAGGGACATTTTCTAAACCAATGCTCTAAGAGGCCGGGAAACTCTGAAGCCTAAATGGAGATGGGGAGCTCCATTTGGGTGCAGGAATTTCCTCTCCCCAATCTGCCTCTAAGGTGTTGTTACCAGTCAAACTAACCTGGCCTACGGGCTCTGTCAGGGTGTCCGCTTTTGTGGATTCTGGGGCAGAGGGGAACTTTTTGGACGCTGCATTTGCAGCCAAATATAACATTCCATTGGTTCCTCTAAGTTCCCCACTGAAAATTTGGGCGGTGGACAAAAGACCCTTAGGGTCGGGTATAGTTTCTAAGAAAACAATTTTTCTTTCTATGACTGCTAATCATCTGCATGGTGAGGAGATAGCATTATACCTCATTAAAGGTGCTACTTCTCCTCTCATCTTGGGGTTACCCTGGCTCCAGAGGCATAACCCTCTAATTGATTGGGTTTCTAAGAGGGTAGTTCAATGGGGTTCAGGGTGTGAGGGGGTCTGTTTTCCTCAGGTAGTAGCTACTACCTCTCTAGAAGGGTTACCTGCAGCTTATGCTGAATTTGAGGATGTTTTTTTCTAAAAAGACTGCTGAAACCTTACCCCCATATCGGCCATACGATTGCCCAATTGATCTAACCCCAGGGTCTACACCCCCTCGTGGGAGAACCGACCCTCTTTCATTGCCAGAAGCCCAGGCTATGAAAGAATATATTCGGGAAAACCTGGAAAGAGGCTTCATTCGGCCTTCCTGTTCCCCTGCTGGGGCTGGGTTTTTCTTTGTGGGGAAAAAAGATGGGGGTCTTCGTCCCTGTATTGATTATAGGGGTCTCAATAAGATCACCATTAAGAATCGCTATCCTCTTCCCTTGATCTCTGAGTTGTTTGATCAGATCAAGTATGCTAAGATTTATACTAAACTTGATCTTAGGGGGGCTTATAACCTCATTCGTATCAGGGAGGGGGATGAGTGGAAAACAGCGTTCAACACCAGGGATGGCCACTACGAATATTTGGTGATGCCATTCGGTCTTTGTAACGCCCCTGCAGTGTTCCAGGAATTTGTCAATGACATCTTTCGGGACCTGCTGGGGATATTCGTAGTGGTCTATCTTGATGACATTCTTATTTTCTCTTCTAATCTGGGTGAACACAGGAATCATGTCTGTGAGGTCTTGCGTAGACTTAGAGAAAATAATCTGTATGCAAAACTTGAGAAGTGTACTTTTGAGGTGACCTCTGTTTTTGGGGTTTAATATTTCTAACAGGGGTCTTGAGATGGATCCAGGGAAGGTGAGAGCTGTCCTGGAATGGACCCAACCCCTTTCTTTACGAGCAACCCAAAAATTCCTCGGTTTTGCAAATTATTACCGCCAATTCATCAAGAATTTTTCCCTGGTAGTTGCTCCAATCACCAACTTGACCAAAAAGGGTGCTGACCCTAGTATTTGGCCCCCAGAAGCAGTTCAAGCTTTCGAACGCCTCAAAAAAGAGTTCACTTCTGCCCCTATTTTGCAGCATCCAGATACTGCCTTACCATTTATTGTGGAGGTAGATGCCTCTGAAGTGGTTGCTGGGGCAGTCCTTTCCCAAAGGCACCCAATAACCAACAAGTTACATCCCTGCGCCTTTTTCTCTAGGAAGTTTTTGCCTGCAGAGGCAAACTATGATATTGGGAACAGGGAATTGTTGGCTATCAAGTGGGCCTTTGAGGAATGGCGTCATCTACTTGAAGGTGCTAAACATATGGTAACAGTATATACAGACCATAAAAACCTGCTTTACATAGAATCGGCCACACGGCTAAACCCTAGGCAGGCTAGATGGGCATTGTTCTTCACCAGGTTTAACTTTTCTTTAACATACAGGCCTGGATCTAAAAACACCAAAGCTGATGCGCTCTCTAGGAGTTTTGAATCTACCTCCTCTGACTCTAGTGAGTGCATCCCCATCATTCCTAGGGAGTTGATTGTAGCCGCATTGGGTTCTGGACTCTCCACCTTGTTGTCCCCTGTCCAATCTTCTGCTCCTGCAGACACTCCTTCTGGGAGAATGTTTGTGCCTGAGGAGTTGAGGAAACAAGTTCTCGAAGAGGTTCATAACTCCAAAATGGCTGGGCATCCTGGCATTTCCAAAACTATTTCTTTGTTAGCCCGTCATGTGTGGTGGCCTTCTTTTAAACAGGATGCTAAGGATTTTTGTAAATTCTTGTCCAATTTGTCAAAGGTCTAAATCCTCTTGTCAATTGTCACAAGGTCTGTTAAATCCGTTACCAATCCCTGAGAGGCCATGGTCCCATCTTTCGATGGATTTCATTGTAGATCTGCCTCCCTCTCAGGGTAAAACTGTAATTTGGGTAAAAATGAGCCATTTTGTTCCTCTTCCACACCTCCCTTCTGCCAAAACCTTAGCCGATCTGTTTATCTCTCATATTTTCAAGTTACATGGGTTTCCTATTAACATTGTGTCTGACAGAGGAGTTCAGTTTGTCTCAAAGTTTTGGAGAGCTTTCTGCTCTTTAATTGGCATTGATTTATCCTTCTCAACTGCTTACCATCCCCAAACTATTGGGACAAACTGAAAGAGTGAATCAATCCCTTGAGCAATATCTCAGGTGTTATGTATCTGATAACCAGTCCTCTTGGGCTGAATTGTTGCCCTGGGCAGAGTTTGCCTACAATAATGCCACTCACTCCTCTTCTGGGGAGTCTCCTTTCTTTATTGTAAATGGGCTACATCCGAAAGCATTTTCTTTTTCTGGCTTAGATTCCTCTGTACCCTCTGCTAATTCCTCTGTCAATCATTTTTCTAAAATTTGGTCTCAAGTTCATCATTCTCTTTCTGCAGCTTCCTCTGCTCAAAAGAAAGCTGCGGATAGATCTCGTAGAGAGGCCCCTCAATACAAGGTGGGAGATTCTGTTTAGCTATCTACAAAGAATATTAAGTTAAAGGTTCCCTCTCTCAAACTGGGACCCAGGTTCATTGGTCCATACCCTATAACTGAAATAATCAATTCTTCTTCCGTTCGTCTCCAATTACCTGCTGAGTTTAAAATATCTAATTCTTTTCATGTCTCTCTCCTAAAACCAGCCACTCATGTCCGTCATATTCCTGTTCCTCCCCCAGTGTTAGTCGAAGGTCAGCCTGAATTTGAGATCTAGGAGTTCCTTGATTCTTGTTTGGTACAAGGTAAGCTCCAATATCTTATTAAGTGGAAGGGCTTTGGCCCAGAGGAGAACTCCTGGGTCTCAGTCGATGACATCAAGGCTGCTCTACTCAGAAAGAAATTCCATCAAAAATTTCCTGGGAAGCCTGGGGGTCCAGTGGCCCCCCTAGAGGGGGGGGTAATGTAAGAGACATACCTGGTTGGCTAGTGGGGGGACGGCAGGGACGCCTGCCGCCCCCTCGGCAGGGACACCCGCCACGTCGTGCGGGTTCGGTTAGGCCGCAGGCACCGGATCGCGTGAGCGCACGTTAGGCCGCAGGCGCCGAATCTCTAGGGCGCGCGCGGCGCGCCTCTGTGATATTTAAAGGCGGCGCAGGGTGCTTGGCATTTGTTCTGGTATCAGGTGCCGGCCGTGACAATGCTGCTATTATACAGTCCATAGGATGTTCTGATTCTGAAACATCCAGCAGATTCAGGTGAAGAGTTTGTGCACCCTCTGAGTTTGGACGGTGCTACTCAAGTGACACAAAGTGAACCCATCAAGTTTACTTAGATATTTACTTAAATCATTCCTATGTAGCTTCTAGTTGAGGTGGCAGGGTGGTGGCCTATTGTGTTCCATAAAGTACACCGTTGGCAGATAGGGCACAAGCTTCCGATCATTCTAGCTTCATTGTACATTTTAACAGGAATTAACAACCTGGAAGGAATAAAAACACAAGACAAAAACATGTTATTTTCGTTGAGTAAAGGTTGTTAAAACAATAGTGACACTTCTGTTAATTAACACATACAGTGTTGCTTCAAATGTTAGTAGAGAAGAAAAAACAAACTGGAAGAAAATGACTGGGAATAGCATATTAATTATCATCTCTCTTTTTAAAGTAAAGTCTTTCTACCACACTGAGAGACCTTATGTTACTCTACTCGGAGGCATAAAAACAGAGCCAGGGAAAATAGGTTTGGGACTTTTTTTCCTTTCATCTGTCAAAGGGAGAAATACACTCTTGCCTTCTCAGCCAAGGAAAATAATTTTAGCAACATGTTAGATTTAGAGAGAGTGAAAACTCCTGATGAGCAACTGCTGCTTATAACCTGACTGTTAAAGTACATCCAACTTTTCTTAAAGGGGAACTACCGCGAAAATGAAAATTTAATATAAACTTTCTAAATACAATCAATTAAATATTCCATAGCATTTCTGAAATAATCAAATGTATTATTTTTCCTCTGTTTCTCTTCATTCTCTCTTCATGCAGGAGTTGGGTGTCAGATAATTATTGACAGTTAGATCCAATATATCTTATACAGAGGCTCCATTTGCCTAGAAGATGTATTAGAGCTCACTCTATTAAAATCACCAGACGTCACGTCTCTCTACATGCAGGATTTGTGCAAAAGGCAGTTACTTTGTTAGATTTTGTTTGTACTGGAATCAGTTATTGAGTGAGCTGTAATTCATCTGCTAGGAAAGGAAGCCCCTCTATAAGATAAATACCTAAATAAGATACCTAAATATCAATGAATAGCTGACACCCATCTCCTGCAAGAAGATAAAATGAAGGCAAACAGATGCTGAGAGAAGAATAGTGAAGATAAACTTGCAGAATCTTTAATTGGTTATATTTACAAAGTTTCTTATTTCAGTATGATGAAGCTTAAAGCAATAGTTCCCCTTTAAGAACTAGACTTCATTCATGACCTGCTATCTGCTGCCAAGAACATGCCCATAACATGATACTGCCACTGTTCCCTTGACGATGTTCAGGCTCAAACATTCCACTTGTGTTAAAATAGAAAACTTTTGTTCCAATAAAAGGCACTTCCAGTTTCAACATTGTTTTGATCCTACCCTAAATATAACCTTATCTAGTTACCTTTTTTTATTGATTCATTGTCTTCATTGTTGGTCCTAGGATTCTCTTATAAGCATGAAAGTCTTCAGGATTTATTTTACACTTCGATGTAGCAAATTTTGATAAGAGAGGGCAGTAAACCAGAACAAGTTTCCTGGCCAGTTAAAGATTGAAAATGAAAATAAGGGTTCTAGTAAGGAGAAACCATATGAAGAAATAACAGTAGAAAAGGAGAAGAGTTTCCTGCCCATCGTCATCAGAAGATGAACCAGGAGCAGAGCCTGGAACCTACATTCAATTCAGTGTTGCCAAACCTTCAGAATTAATTTATGTCTAGAGGAAAGTGTGTTTAACTAGATTGGAGAGCCGTAGATAGCTTTTGTGATAGTCGGCTATGCATATATTTATTTAATCATGTTTCGGTTGGTAAAAAAAATAATGCAGCTGCGAGTATAATTTTAGAGCAGTTTTAATGGATTCAAAGATAAGTCTGGCGTTATGGGTAATTTTATGATGCAGAGACATGAGTCAGTTCAATAATGTGGAGAAATAAATTGATTTACGGAAATGAGAAGAGTTTTTTGGTTTCAGCGTAGACCATGTTTTTAAGCTTTTAACTGTGTTCAGGTGTGTGTTTGTTTGCTATAATTGGGGTCAGTTGTGTGTAGAATTCATTGTGGGATGTGAATTTATAGTTGTGTGTGTTCAGTAATGGATGCAGATTACTTCAGTGGACGTCAGTGATGTACGTTGTATTTGCATAGGACCTGGGAAACCAGGAAGATTGTGATTTATTGACTTCATCCATCACCGATGCTGTACTCACTGGGGGGACATTTATTAAGGTGACGCCATGATATAAACGTAGTTTGTTACAAACACTATGAAACTCAGGGGATTTCAAACTGTATCTGGAAGCAACACCAACTCAAAAAGTTTTTATGGACGAGAAACCATATGCAATCCTAACATTATCATGCACAATGGTAACCACCCAACTGGTGTAGCGTGTAGGTCCCTGCCATTAGACTCAGGGCAGTAAAAACAAAGTCTCATCTTCCTGTATATGTAATGCATTTTTTAATGGAGGCACAACAATGGCCTAGGGCTGTGTTGGAGCTGCTAGTTTCAATAAAGGCAAACCGTACAGAGTGAAATGAAAGTCTTAACAATACGGTTTGAGAATGGCATTCCCTGTTTCTGCACAATAATGTCCCCATGGGCAAACACAAGTAATTTTTTGATACGGAGGGGAAGTTCTTAAAATCGTAGAGGGCCAACTTGACCACAACTCAACTAAACACCTGCATGATGAATTGGACCATGGACTGCGAGCTAGGTCTAGTTGCCCAACATCCATGCCCAACTTCACTGAGTAGAAGCAAATTCCATCAACAATATTCCAAAATCTATTTGAAAGCCTTCCCAAAATAATACAGTACCAAAAGCAACAATTAACTTCTTCTTATTACCTTTGCATTCAAAGTCTGTCGTTGAATAGGATTTTGAAAATCATTTTCCCGTATTATGTATGGTTTATTTTTGTTAGCGTACGTTAGCTGCGCACTGGAACTTGTTTCGTGCTACGTTTCCCGCAAAGAGTCTGACAACAGGGAGAATTGTAAAGTAGATTTTGATTGTGCCTAGAGATGTGTGCTTTATGTGAGAGTGCTGTGATTATCAGGTTCTGCATTATATGGCAGAAAGGATCATTCTAACTTGGACTTTGGAAATTCAATTAAAAATGCAACTATCCTTTGAATTTTTTTTTTGGAGCATCTGCCATGCTTTTTGGTCTTCTGTATGCTTGCAAATGACTGGCATTAGGTTCTGAGCTGGATTAAGTATTGCGTGTGGCTGTAGATGACTCTGTGCTAAAAGTAGCCTCAATTGAATCTTTTGTGTTGCTTTACTTATTTAAGTGCCATGTTGTGTTTTTAGGTATCATGTTGCAGTGCAGCAACCAATGACAGTTTGCCTTGCCTTGCCTTGGAGTATAGACTATATTTGTGATCAGTTGTTGAACTGGGAGTAATTTCAACCACACTGCATCATTTATTTTTTGTTTGCTTTTTTTTTAGGATGATGATAGAAATATGGTTTGGCATACCTCCCAACATTTTGGAGATAAAAATAGGGACATAAAATGGGGACTGTCCCTCTCAAAAAGGAACAGTTGGGAGGTATGCCGTTTGGCATGATTTCTTTATGGAAGAAGTGTGGGATTTTTACTGTTTTCTGTCGCTATTTTCACATCTTTTTTACCTGCTAATTGACTTCCAAAGTTTCTCTTGTCTCACATGTCTCTATTCTGTCACTGAATTTCATCATTTGCATTTCTCTGCTGCATCCCCTTCCCCATCTGTGCTGCACAGACCTGCCCATTGTTTACTTTTCTCAAATTAATACTGACTTTACTATAGAGCAGAATACTGGGTTTTTTTTTTATCCTTTTCGTTTTTACATTAACCGTTCTGCTGACTTGTCGGTTTTCTTCTTCATTTTAATGCATTCTCTTGCTGTCTCTGAAGAGCCTGTCTTTGTGTATTATTATGCTGTCTGTACAAGGAAACCTAGTCTCTGCCGGATCAGCTCAATAGATGACACTGTAATACAAATGGAATACAGCCCTGGAGAAAGCCAGAGACAATCAGCATGGAGCAAAGTCCTGCCTTCTTGTTATCTCAGCAGTCCTTCAGCCACTGACACAAGCAAGATCTTAGCAGCAACAAAGACTGGAGGCCTCTTTTGGGACACATAGGCAGCAAAGAGAATGAACTAGTTTGGGGGTTATATTACAGCCATATACAGCCAAACCCCGGTTTTGGAACTTACTTATTTTGTTAATTTTGGAATTAACTTATTTTGTTAAATTGTTAAGGGCCCCACTGATTTAACAATTGAACTTTTGTCCCTAAATGTACACATTTATAAAAAGTGTACATAATTTATACATTAGCAATCTAAAAAAATATGTTTTAAATCTGAAAAAATGGAAGTGGGCAGGATCACTCTATTGATCACCTCTCCTCAGGAGAGGTTCTTAGGGCTAAATATGATAAGGTGCTGAGCACTGTGTCTCACATACTCTTACTTTTGCAACAATTAATCACATCTGTGCACATTTACAAAATTCCCCTACAATGTAGAATAGCAGATGTTAACTGCCTTTAGTGGTAATCACCCCCAATTTCAATGTTACCTTTTTGGTAAGAAGAAAGACAGACAAGAGTCATTGCTTTCTGCTATTCCAGAGTCAACGGGTTCTGAGCAAGAGAAAGTAAAGGATTTTCCAATCTATAATGATCAATTTAGAGCAGGAGTGCCCATACTTTACTAATGCAAGGTCTACTTTTAGGGGGTTATTTACTAAACTCTGAATGCAAAAATCCCAAAAAATGTGTGTTTTTTTAAAATAAAATCTAGGGATGCACCGAATCCACTATTTTGGATTCGGCCAACCCCCTGAATCCTTCACAAAAGATTCGACCTAATACCGAGCTGAATCAGAACCCTAATTTGCACATGCAGATTAGGGGTGGGAAGGGGAAAACCTTTTTTACTTCCTTGTTTTGTGACAAAAAGCCATGCGATTTCTCTCCCCACCCCTAATTTGCATATGCAAATTAGGATTTGGATTCGGTTTGGCCGGACAGAAGTATTCAGCCGAATCCGAATCCTGCTTAAAAAGGCCGAATCCCAAACCGAATCCTGGATTCGGTGCATCCCTAATAAAATCAGACTTTTAAAAAAATCATGAATTTTTCAGAATTTATTAAACCCCGAGGATAGAAAAGTCAGAATTAGAAAATCCAGCATCTCAGACCTGTTGAGGTTACATATAAGTCAATGGGAGAAGTCCCAAGGATTTTTTATGTGCGCTGGGTTTTGTGCAATACCACAAAGTTTTTGGGCAAAAAAGTATAAGAAATCTGAGTTTTCTGGGGTGAAAATATGAAAACTTGGTGAAAATCAGATTTCTTCCAGCAAAGCAAATTTTCAATAAAATGTAATAATAAATAACCATAATAAACCCGAGCGGATTTGATTGGAGTTTGTAGCAGAAAATGTTGAGATAAAATTGGACTTTGATAAATAACCCCTGTAGTGATGTTGTCCCATTATGATCTACATTAATAAAACCATTGTTAGCATTCTGTTCCACGGAAAAAGTTTCATAATTACTGATTAATGGGAAAATGTATATTGCTATATTTTACAAATAACTATTTCTTATGTAACCGTAACATAATAATTACCTGAATGAAAAGCATGAAACAGGAGGGTGATTTAGACAAGCTGTTTGTGGAAAGTGTCTTGAGATCTACTGACCCCCAGCTAAAGGTCTACTGGTAGATACCGATCGACATTTTGGGTACCCCTGATTTAGAGGTAGGAACCGCAGCCATGCTGTAGAAGTGTATGAATGACCCAAAAGTCGGGAACCACAAAACCGATGACTTTCAAACCTTCCTTCGACAAGACAAGTTCCTAAATGCTGCTGTTTTTCTGGAAGCTGGTCCAATGCTTTACCAAAGGCTGCATTATTAACACCAATTTAAAATGATTTTAAAATGATAACAGCCCTAGATGACAGATACAAAAGCAACACAATCATGGTCCAAAACAACCTCCCAGTAAAGTGTCTTGAGATGGGGGCAAATTTCTTCTTATAATACAGTTCCAGTATGTGACTTATGAAGGTCTAAGTACACGTAAATTCTCTCTTTCTCCTTTTTTTCTTTGCTATTTTGCTGGTCTCAAAATATCCAGGAAAGTGTATGGAGCCAGTAGAAATATTGGGAAATTGGCTTTGGTATTCAATTTGGCAGCCAGGGGATATGCATATAATTATCACAGATAAAATCGAGGATAACACCTAGGGGCAGATTCACTTAGGGTCGAATTTCGAAGTTAAAAATACTTCGAAATTCGACCCTCGAATTGAAATCCTTCGACTTCGAATATCGAAGTCGAAGGATTTAGCGCTAATCCTGCGATCGATCGATCGAAGGATTTTTCGTTCGATTGAACGATTAAATCCTTCGAATCGAACGATTCGAAGGATTTTAATCAAACGATCGAAGGAAAATCCTTCGATCAAAAAAAGGTTAGCAAGCCTATGGGGACCTTCCCCATAGGCTAACATTGACTTCGGTAGCTTTTAGCTGCCGAAGTAGGGGGTCGAAGTTTTTTTTAAAGGGCAAGTACTTCGACTATCGAATAGTCGAATAGTCGAACGATTTTTACTTCGAATCGTTCGAATCGAAGGTCGTAGTCGAAGGTCGAAGTAGCCCATTCGATGGTCGAAGTACCCAAAAAATACTTCGAAATTCGAAGTATTTTTCATTCGAACCCTTCACTCGAGCTGAGTGAATCGGCCCCCTACAGTTGTATCTTCTTAAATCAATATCATATTTCCCCATATAGTTGTATTGATATAAACCATCAGGGCTGGATTTACATAGTGGGCACACCTAGGCCCTTTGATGTTCGTCCCCTCGTCCCCTCCCTTTTATTTGCACACATTTTCATTGTCTAGACCGGAGCAATGGGGATTGGCGCACGCAAAATTTAACAAACAATTTTATCTCTTATGCATCCCCAGTATTTCTGAACCAATGTGGGTGTGGTTGGGCAGCATGTTGCCCCCTAATATAGTAATAGACGGCACCAGTCAGCGGTTTGTTATCTTAAAATGCCTTTATTGGGACATAGGATCTGACCCCAAACACCCGGCAATGTTTCAGACCACTCACGGTCTTTTCTCAAGCATGCTGCCCCCTAAAATCCTACCACCCTAGGCCCGGGCCTTGGTGGCCTTTCCACAAATCCGGGCCTGTAGACCATAAGATAACACATAGGCAGCAGTAGTTATATAAGGCATTGAAGCTCAATTGATCAAGTGTTCCCTATTCTCTTTTAGATAGTCCTTATATCCCCATAGAATAGGTCAGGCTTTATGTATCCTTTACTTTACTTTAGGAGAAGGAAATGTTAGGCACCCCCAAGTGATTGCATGTACTTACCTGAAACAACGGGCCAGTGCTCCTATCAAAAAAAACTGCACCGGCCTGGGATTCTTCCAGCGAGCACGGAGCCATCGTGTTCTGTCTTCTTCTTTCTTCAAATTTCCCTGGGCAGATGTATGTGCAGTAGAACGAAATAGCCGGCCTTTTTGTTGAAGTGATACACTAAAATATTTTCTTTTCAAAATATTAATCTACACAAAATGTTACCTATAGGTCACATTGATTGTTTTTTGCTGATAGTTCTGCTTTTGTAAGTAATTATTACTTAAAGTTCCTAAACCTGACTGTTTTGTCAACCTGACTGTCCCATCTCAGTCTGTGGGTTAGAGTTTCTAATGCTAATGGACTCCTGCTACACAAATATGGCAGCCCCCTCATAGTGGAACATGGGGGTATGAAAGGTAATGTAAAAGCATCAGGCAAATACTTTTATGGCAAAATTATAAATAGCATTCAAAGATAATGTTATGATAGATATAAAACAAGGTTATTTTCTGTTGTCAGTATCTTATTAAAGTTTGTTTTGTTTTTTTTGCGCTTATGCATGCACAGCCACGAGAAAAAAAAAAGAAGCCGGAAGATGATCGCTCTGTGGTTCTTTCTGCGATCACTTGGGACTTGGGGGTGCCTAACTTTTGGCACCCCCAAGTAAAAGAACCTTTCCTTCTCCTTTAAAGTATCTGCTCGTGGACATGAAGGTATTGGTAGAGCAGGTGTATTAACTAAACCAGTGATCTCCAAACAGTAGCTCGTGAGCAACATGTTGCTCCCCAACCCCTTGTATGTTGCTCCCAGTGGTCTCAAAGCAGGTGCTTATTTTTGAATTCCAGGCTTGGAGGCAAGTTGTGGTTATATAAAAACCAGATGTATTGCCAAACAGAGCCTCCTGTAGCCTGCCAGTCCACATAGGGGCTATCAATAGCCAATCACATCCCTTATTTGGCATCACTCAGGAATATTTTTCATGCTTGTGTTGCTCCCCAACTCTTTTTACATCTGAATGTTGCTCACGGGTGAAAAAGGTTCAAGGACCCCTGAACTACACCATAGACGTGACCGTGTATACCATATGTGCTACTGGGTTTCTGCAGTACTTTTTGTATCTCTCAGAACCTTGATCTTTGTCCAGGCTTTGTATAGTGTTTCTGCTGGGACACCTTAGCATTTCATCTGCACTTGTATGTGTATGAAGGGCAGTACTGGGAGCTTCAACCTTTCTTCGGTAAGATAGCTTTACATGTGGGTTGATACACCAGCCAAATGGCATGGGGACCATTTACCCATGTTGCGTTTACCAAGGGTCTTGCTTGTGCTTTAAGCAATAAAAAGCATGGTCGTTTCTTACCCTTTGTTAATTGTGTGTATTTTATCTGTCTTGCTGCAGATTTGCTGCTCTGGGGATATGATAAATATCTTTCCATATAACTTCTTACTAACACGACTTATTTTTCTATTCCCCTCAGGCATGTTAATGCTTTAACCCACCGAGATTGGTCACATAAAGAAGAAATCCCAAAGTACTTTTCTCTTTGTGACATTGATAGCCCCAGCTCTCATTGTAAATACTCAGCTTCTCTCTGACAATAATCCCTGAACTCAGGCTGCCCACGGTGGCAAGATTTATGTCTGTCTGGAACTCCAATGGTAGCTTTCACCTTGAGGAAATTGCTTGCTGTAATAAAATACATATTTTTTTTTCCCCAATACAATTTCAAAATACCACTATCCATACATTATGGAAGAATGAAGCTCGAAAAATTGCCAGAGTTTGTTATAGATATAGAGTGGTGACGCAGAGTATAATGCAGTAGATAATGAAATATTTAGGGATGCGGGAAATAGAATCCTCTCTCTCACGGCACCTATTTATCTAAAGTATAGTTCCATGCATTAGAAGCTAGATTGTATTAACAAATTCAATGCTATGCTTAAAGGGACACCCCATATGTTTATTTTTCATTTTTATTTAATTGACATCGGCCAATTTTCTGTTGCCAATTGTGAATCAGTAGAGTGGAATTGTTTCCTATTAATTGCTATGGTTACATGGCATCTCAGCCCAAATGATAGCTCAGCAGTAAAGTATTGCTGACGTGCTGCAAATGAAGGAGATTTAGGGACTGATTTATGAAGCATTAAAGGAGAAGGAATAGCATTTTACACTTGGGGGTGCCAAAAGTTAGGCACCCCTAGGTGACTACTTTTACTTACCTGAACACCCGAGGTTCTTCTAGCAACCACCATGGGGAGATCCTCTTCCTGCTTCTTTCTGGTCTTCTTGCAGTTGCACATGCGCAGTAGTGCGGAAAGCCGGACGTTAACGGAAAAATCCGACTATTTCGCTCTACTCCGTATGCGTCTGCCCTGGGAAATTGGAAAACCGATCAATCAGGTAGAGGATCTCTCCGTGGTGCTCGCTAGGAAAACCCTGGGCCGGTGCAGTTTTCTGCTGATTGGAGCACCGGCCCGGAGTGTCAGGTAAGTAAAAATAGTCACTTGGGGGTGCCTAACTTTTGGAACCCCAGTTGTAAAATGCTATTCCTTGTCCTTTAAAGTGGGAAAATTGTTAAAGTTTGAAAATGAAAATTTTATGTAAACTTCATCATACTGACATAAGAAACTTTCTAAACATAATGGATAAAAAGTACCGTTTCTGAAATAATCATGTTTACCTTCCCTAAACTCAAATAACCGACTCCAGCTCAAACAAAATGTAACAAAATAACTGGCACACATCTTGCATGTAGGGAAACAAGATTTCTGGTGATTTTAAAAGAGTGAGAGCTAAATCATCTTCTAGGAAAAACTAGACTTAACTGTCGTCCAAAATCAGACTTCAAACTCCTGAATGAAGAAGAGAAGCAGATGCTGCGAGGAGGAGAGGGAAGATTAACTTGATTATATCAGAAACAAGTCAGAAATTTTAATTGATTATATTTAGAAAATTTCTTATTTTAGAGATGCTTCTATTAAATGATCTTTTTTATGATAGTTCCCCTGTAAATGTTCTACTGTATAAGAGTACAGGTATAGGATCCCCTATCCGGAAACCCGATATCCAGAAAGCTCCAATTATGGAATGGCTGTCTCCCATGGACCCCATTTTATCCAAATAATCCAAATTTTTAAAAATGATTTCCTTTTTCTGTGTAATAATAAAACAGTAACTTGTACTTGATCCCAACTAAGATATAATTAATCCTTATTGGAAGCAAAACCAGCCTATTGGGTTTATTTAATGTTTACGTGATTTTCTAGTAGACTTAAGGTATGAAGATCCAAATTATGGAAAGATCCATTATCCGGAAAACCCCAGGTCCCGAGCATTCTGGATAACAGGTCCCATACCTGTTCAATATAAGATATTTACTCTATTTACCATTTACCATTTTCTTCACTAGTCGCTATTCATAAGAATCTTCACCCAAAATGTCACCAACTGGACTAAATCCCATTACTTCCTATAGGATGAAAACAAACTTATTTTGGGGGAAAAACATCATGAATATTTTAAAGACTAACCTATAACAGATTGTGAATTACGTAGTGCCGGCTGTCAGCCATCACAGTTCCAGTGTTATAGAATTTGCCCTTCCAAGGTCTTCTTTGATTTTTGTCTCCCCATGTAAAGGGTAAATACCCTCCAATAATCAGTTTGAAGCCATTGGAAATTAGGGGATGTCAACGGTATTTTCTACTTAAACAACAGTTTCATTGTGGCAACTACTTACAACTACTGACATCTCTCCAAGTTTGCCAGAATTTCTTTTTGAGGCTTTATAAATAGGTAATTATAACATTAGAGCAAAGTGAGTGACATAAGGAAACATTTCTACTTTCATGCATTTTCAATGGACAGTTGTTCCCTAAGCATTTTTCCTCCAATCCAAAATACTAAATATTATACATTATTTTCAGACATAAATACATTTTACTTGTCATTGATAGTATGACTTTAAGAATTAAATGAAGCTCTTTATTTTGAAATAAAATTATCCTCTCGACTAATTTCAGAAGAAAGATTGAGTGGAGCTTCAATCAATTACAGTAAGTTGGCGCTGGTCTGAGATGTAATGATATACTCATATGCAATTGTCATGTAATTTCAATGATAACTACACCCATAGCATTACAGTCAGCCATCCGTTATATTAAGTGGCAGCCATGCATGCATAGTGCTGTAAGTGCTGCGCTTTCATTAATGATTTGGAAGGAAATTGACAGAGAAGAAAGAGCTATATGAATTTTATTGTGTCTGTGCCCACACTTTCTCAATTTGGAAATACCACTTTTACATAGTAACATAGTAAGTTAGGTTGAAAAAAAGACACACGTCCATCACGTTCAACCTTTTAACTTTTTTTAACCTGCCTAACTGCCAGTTGATCCTGAGGAAGGCAAAAAAACTCCATCTGAAGCCTCTTCATTCCTTCCTGACTCCACAATGGCAATTGGACCAGTCCCTGGATCAACTTGTACTATGAGCTATCTCCCATAACCCTGTATTCCCTCACTTGCTCTTAGGTACTCTTGAAATACCAACTTGAATTAATTAGGGTGGAATTTGTGGTAAACAATTAGTTGGTGTCCAAGATATTTTTGTAACTATGTTTAACTGGCTATTACAGATATATTGATCAGACTCTGGCATCCCTAGGGAGCCATAGGGGCTCTTTAGAGAAAATGCCAATTTGCTCTCTTAGATACTTTGAAGTCCAGCTTGAAGGGCGTGCATGCATAGTGCTGTTAGTCTTGTGCTTTCATTAACCATTGGGAAGGAGATTGACAGAGAAGAAAGAGTCATACAGTATGACTTTAAATTTGCCTTTGCCCACACTTTCTCAAGTATATGTTTAAATCAGACTACAGGAACCCTAGAAAATCCCATGTTACTCTCTTAGATAGTCATGGAAGACCAGCTTCAATTGATTAGGGTGGAATTTGTGGTGAGCAGCTAGTTGATGTCCAAGATATTTTTGTAACTACAACTGACTGGCTGGAACAGTTGTGTTTTCATGTATATTTAACCTGTTTAAAAGCTTAGGGGGGGACCTCAAATGGACTCTTCAATCAAAATAGTCTAAAAACTAGGGATGCACCGAATCCACTTTTTTGGATTCGGCCGAACACCCGAATCCTTCGCGAAAGATTCGGCCGAATACCAAAATTAATACGAACCCTAATTTGCATATGCAAATTAGGGGTGGGAGAACATTTTTTACTTCCTTGTTCCAAAAAGTCACGTAATTTCCCTCCCCGTCCCTAATTTACATATGCAAATTAAGATTTGGATTCGGTTCGGCCAGGCAGAAGGATTCGGCCAAATTCTGCTTAAAAAGGCAGAATCCCGAACTGAATCCTGGAATCGGTGCATCTCTACTAAAAACCATTATATTAAACGGCAGTGTCTGACTGCCCCACCAGGATACCAGGAAAACTCCCGGTGGGCCCAGGTGTCCTCATGCGGCAGTGTCCTCTCGGTGGGCCCAGTGGGTCCTCATGCTGCTAAACATTTGGTATATTACATGGTCATTCTTTATTTCTATGATACAAAAAAGGCTGGGGGGGGGGCCTGCGAGGCTGCGGACCCTGGCCCAGTTGCACCCTCTGCTCCCCCAGTAGTTACGCCACTGGTTGAGTGAGGAGAGGAAGAATAATAGGAGAGAGTGGGCCCCTGGTCTAATGTTTTTGGGTTGGCCCCTGGTGTCCCAGTCCGACACTGTTAAACGGTAATGTAGATTTGTTGTATAGAAGCCTATAAGGTGAGGTTTGCTAGTGGCTGGGGATTTCAGTCATACAGCATTGATTAGTTAACTGAAAATAAGGCCAACTGGTAACCTCACTGGTAGTTGTACAGGGTCCTTGGTCAACCCAGAACTGCAAAGTCATGCACCTTCACACACTGTTCTAGCTGGGAATCCCACACCCTGATCAGTCCATCCATCAGTGAGCAGTTAATACAAATAATAAAAACTCAAATGTGACTCATTACTATTTTCGACCCACACTTGAACTGGTCACCGGTGTGTTGCTAAAGCCCATAACTTATTTACTATTTATCCGTTCAGTATGTCAATTGTTCTTCATGCCATAACTGATGTGCGTGATTTATTTAGCATATTCAACAGGGCTTTATGGAGATCATCATCATACCTAATTCACACCACTCCCTGCCCCAGCGGAGCTTCCACGATTCCATTCACGTTAGGGTCAGGTTTATTAGTAGCCTAAACTGGTTTTTGGGCTGCTGGACCTGAAATGAAAACCTTCTGACATGAGAGAAGATACAAACGACATCACATAGTGCCCTTACTGTCCTACAACTTCACTCATATATTATAAGATACATTTAAGGATATTAAAAGTCACCTTGGAGTTCTGAATCTCTTTGGTAATAGTAGCCTTATATTTTCACAGGGTGGATCATAATCTCTTGAAAGATATAAGAGAGATATAACCATTTAACTGCATTCAGTGTGGCCACGTAATCATAATGTTTTTTCATTCAGTGCAACATTTCCTGCAGCATTATGGTTAATACTCAGATTTCAGCGCTCAGGATAGATCACAGTTAATGTTCTATTTGTTAAATATTAGAGAGACATTTGAGCTTTAAGTTAAAAAGCCCAAACCTCTGCAGACACGAATGACAGATATTGGCCTTATATAAATAGACAGAGCATTAAAGTAGTAACGATGTCATGTGTATATAAGATTGGCTGGGGACGGAGCTGTCAAAAATTCCTTTGATACTCTGCCCTTTTTTATGTTAAACCAAAGGCAACCGGAATGCAGTCTCTTATGCATCGTTACAAAGAAATGGAAACACAGCAAGTCAGAACCTTTGTCTTTTTTTTTTCTAAGCGTGCAAGTAGGAAGCGGAATATTTAGCACAGCAATTAGCTGCTGGAAAGTGATATCAGACTAACAGCGATTTGTATTTCCGCACTGTCAAACTCAAAGCAGTGCTAATATAAAAGGTAGCACCCTAAGAAGAAACAACACAACAATGCATTCAAATCATTATAAATCCAGAAACCTTGTCAAAAGGGATATTATCGCCTTAAAATTTCAAATATTTCAAATTCATATTTATTAGGAATAGCTAATTAAAGCCGGGCAGTTTTATGTTAATGAATATTTCACATTTGCTCAAAAGTGTAAATTGTAAAGGCGATGACACCCGAGGTATAATTGATCAGCCATGCGCTGGTGTGTTTTGCAGAGATAACCGTGGGTTGGGAGTTTCAGGCCTTGCTTCCTATTGCAATCTTTTAGGAAAGAACTGCAGAAAGTAGTTTGTAGCTCATGACTAGAGCGCTGAGGGGGGCAAGACTGAAGACCATTAGGGGTGAGATTTGGGGAGATCGATTATTTCCTCTACTAGATCTTCCAGGAAGCCCAGCTGGAAAGTCAGTAAGGGTCAACACAATACAACAGTTTTCTTTAACATTAAGAAACTTTGTATGAACTAAAGAGAACACTGAACAACTACTGAGCCTCAAAGGGGCCTTGAACTGGACAAAAAGGCTGGAAGCTACTGTTATAAGGTTTCTAAATCCTGCAGTTATGTGAACAATGGTCTTGAAGTAGGAACTGTGACCTCTGTGACAGAATGCTCTGTTATGAAGTCATAGCAAGGCTCGAGATAGTTTTCATATTAACCCCAGACAACTGCAAAACAATTATGTTAGAAATATAGTTAGAATCGGAGCCACAAGACATGGCAGTATCTTTGCTTTGTGTGGAAAACAGGCCCAGATTTGTGGAAATGCCACAAAGGCCTGGGCCTAGGGCAGCACGAAGTAAGGGGCGGCATGCCTCCCACCTGCTTCTACATTTTTATAAACATTGTAGAATTGGGTGTGCAGGAGATTTAAATATCTTGCGTGTGGCCCCCATAGGAGTACAAATGAACAAATAGGAACAGAAGCGAGCCGAATGGGAGTGTGGGGCGGAAGGACCATCCAAAAGGGCTTGGCCTTGGAGTGTCCGGCTGGCAAATCCGGGTCTGGCAGAAAAATGAAATGTACGTAGTGTGTGCTTCAACCACCTTTTCAAACCCTTGCGGGCAGGGTGCAACGCAGTCCAGAAGACCTTGCCAGGGGCAGAAGAATGAAGGCAGCTTGAACATTTAATTACACTACCCTGTGCATAATGTGTTATTTTCCTCCCACAAACCTTTATGCATTGTTACACATTTAACATTGTCTTCAGGCACAAGTACAGGGCACTTAAGAGCTCATTTACTTATTTGTAGACCAAGAGCCATAGTGATAGTGGTCACAGATATGCAGAGAACCATACACTATAGTGAAGTTCAAGTTGAGCTCTATGTCTTGGCTTGATGCACAACAGGGCCCTCTATGTAACATCTACTTTGGGAAGGCATTAATGGAGAAGGAAAGGTATATTCACTCATGGGGTGGGTGCCAGAGAGTATACCCTTCCTTAATTTACAGTTCTCTAAACGTGTCCTAACCCAGAAGGCACTCCTACAAGAATGCAAATAGGAATGAGCAGGAATTAAGATGCCCATGGAGAGCCTACATACATTGTGGACAAATTACATAAGGGTAATGTAATAAAAAAAGGCCAAGATTATCCTGGTCTAGTGACTGATTGTAACCGACCAGATGCTTGATTTATAACAGCTAACCAGTTAAAGGAGAAGGAAAGGCTGTATTTACTTGGGGGTGCCAAAAGTTAGGCACCCCCAAATGATTGTATATACTTACCTCACACCGCAGAAGCACTTCCAGCAAGCACCACTGAGTGATCGCTTCCGGATTTTTCTTTCTTTGCACTGAAGCACATGCGTATTAGCGAAAAGCCAAACTTTAACGAAGAAGTCGGCTATTTCGTCTACTGCTCATGCTTTTGCCTTGGGAAATTTAAAGAAAGAAGAAGCTGATGGAAGCCAATAGCTCTGTGGTGCTCACTGGAAGAACCCCCAGACCAGTGCAGTTTTCTCCTGATAGAATCACCAGCCCGGGGTGTGAGGTATGTATATACAATCACTTGGGGGTGCCTAACTTTTAAATAGACCTTTCCTTCTTTTTTTTTCCCCCCTTCTCCTTTAAGGCTACCTGCTGATTGGTTGCTATGTGTTTTATTTTATTATGCCTATTTTTTGTACAGTTGCCCTTTGCCCCCTAATAAATAAGCCCTTTGATTTTTTTTTTACTCTAGCCTTGTGACATTCATTTGAGTTACAGCTTTAATTCTTTTGTAAATACCTTTTTTTAAAAAAAGAGAATCGATGTAATAAGTAAGTAACGGAGATATACTGGCTTCCGACAAAAGCTTTAAATTTAACCATAATGTCTTCTGTTGATTTTGACTTGTCCTTCCTGAACTGACGGATAATGATTTAGTTCTCCTTAGACAGCTCACAAATTTCTTTTAATATGATTTAAGTCTAAAAGTGTACTCCACGTGGGGATGTGCAACTGTTTCCTCCTATTACAATGCTTGGATCCTGAAATGGCAATGATTAGAAGAAAAAAAAAGAATAAACAAAAAAAAAACACCTAAAAGTCTGAGGCACAAAACCTGTAAGAAATCAATATTGTTCCCATCAATGCAGTAAATAACTTTGCAAGCCATTTCCAGTAAAGGCCAGGACCAGTTCTTCATTAACCCTGTGTCTCAGAAACATTAGAATTTTAGGTTATAGAGATGATACCACCAAATTCTATCCTGCTATTTAACCCTGGCCTTTATTTACAAACAACCCCGTTCCTTATTTAAAAACAATTGTTTTATTAACAAAGAACTTAGGAGAACAATATTTTGTAGTTACCTTAGACATATCAGTGCTCTTCAGTCTATCTAACAAGATTCCCTTTTCTGTCATCCCATGAGGTGGGCGGCTGAGAACAGTGGTCACAAATTACTTCTGAAAAACCAATAAGAGCACTTCTGACTGCCGCTCTCCTTGAATTACAGTGGAAATGCAGAGGTGTCAACCTAAATAATAATAATAATAATAATGGTCTAAATCGGTGGCCCCCAAGCAGTGGCTCATGAGCAACATGTTGCTCACCAACCCATTGGATGTTGCTTCTAGTGGCTTGTTCTTGAATTCCTGGATTGGATGTAGGTTGATATACAGGTGTGGGACCTGTTATCCTGAATGCTTGGGACCTGGGGTTTTCCAGATAACAGATCATTCCATAATGTGGATTTTCATACTCGAAAATCATGTAAACATAAATCCAATAGGCTGTTTTTGCTTCCAATAAGGATTAATTCTATCTCCGTTTAGATCAAGTACAAGGTACTCTTTTATAATTCCAGAAAAATAGGAAATCATGTTTAAAAATTTGATTATTTGGATTAAATGGGGTCTATGGAAGAAGGCCTTCCCGTAATTTGTAGCTTTTTGGATAACTGTTTCTGGATAACAGGTCCAATACTTGTACTGCCAAACAAAGTCTCCAGTAGGCTGCCAGTCCACATTGGGGCTATCAAATAGCCAATCACAGCACTTATTTGGCACCCCCAGGAACTTTTCTCACACTTGTGTTGCTCCTCAACTGTTTTTACAATTGATTGTGTCTCAAAGGGGAAAAAAAAAGGTTGGGTACAAATATTTAATAGAATCGGTGCGCTAGTAATTGGTATGTAAATACCCAGATACCTAGATGTAAAAGATATTGTATGGTGAAGTACATTCCCTTCAGCAATAGATACAAAATTACCGGATCTACACACACAGGGTCTCTTGGCTATTCGCTTATCATAGGCTTGACGCCGCACAGTAGGAGAAACCGAGCCGGTATTGGTACACCTGAAAAAAGGGATCCGCAATAGTGCAATACAATATGAACTCGATAATGCTTATGCGGGTAATGGCAACTTACCGAGTCGCATATATAGGGAAAGCCGTGTTAATCATCTGTTCACTTCGTGTCAGTGTCTCTGCCCAGGGAAAGATTTTGTACAGCCACAGGGGGATCAGGAGATATCGCAGGCACGTCTCCTGTGTTGTCGTGGTTCGGCAGCCTTCGTCTTGGATTGCACTGTGATCATGAACTGGGGGGTCACGTAGTCAATTACACTCAGTTTGTAGTTTTTTTTTTAAAAAAAAGGTTTATTTGAACAAGGCCCAACGCGTTTCCTCTAATCTAAATCATTGGCCAAGTGCTTAGATCAGCCGAAGATGACCCACAGTGTGGAAGACTATATCAAAGAATTGATTTCAATCCAAGATCTCCTGTTTTGTGATGTCAACAGAACATTGAAAATGATATTGCATGGTCCAAAAAAATTAACTTTTCCAGTTATCCTATCAGAATGTTTTCATTTTAGGCTGTGCTAAGTACACTTTTATCTTTTGACCTCACTGCACAGGCCCTGATGTGACTATTGGCCAGAGGGTCAAGTGCTCAGATCAACCCCAGTTGACCCACATTATGGATGACTGAATCAGATTAAGATCTATTTAATAATTCGTCTTAATTGGTGCATTGATTTTTTTTGTAAAATGGCGACAGACTCGGCACAAAGGCAAAAAACTGTAAACAAAATTACAAACTTTAACGAGAAATCAAGAAACCCTGTTATGCTTTGTTAGTGTGAGCAGTAAAATGACTGCCTCTAAGTTAATGTTCCTCCTTCAAAACCATTTACCTTGCTATCCCTGACATCATGGTGTATACTTATGTACAATATGTCATCCATAATATGGTCAGGACTATAAAGGGCTAGTTATCAAAATCTGAATTTATCTCATTATTTTCTGAAATAGACACCGACTAAATCCGCACAGGTTATTTACTGTTATTTATCAATACATTTTCCCGACAAAATTTGGGAAAAAACTCAAAATCAAACAAAATCGTTCGAATCATATGAATCATATTTTTGGATTTTCCACACGAAAATCATGAAATCTTCAGATTTTTGCACGAAACTCAGCACAGATCAGGATACTGTATCTTTGGGACTTCTCCCACTGGCTTATATACAACCTCGGCAGGTCTGAGATACCGGATTTTCAGATTTTGACTGTTTAAATCTTCGGGGTATAATAAATCCTGAAAAATGTTTATTTTTTTTTTTTTTTTACTAAAAATTCAGATTTTATAGTAAAAAAACCCCTCAAATTCCTTGCATTATGTGAAACACTATGCATTAACCTGACTAACATTTTAAATAAACATGATTCAAACAAGTTCTGCCATGCACGTATGGTAGTTTAGTTATTATCATATACTAAAAATGCATTGAAGGTTTAAGCTCTCCTTTAATTTTTCTTTAATATATTAGGCTGAAATACAAATTATATTTTTGGGGGGCTTTTAGAGGTTATTTACGGCACACCATGCAGTGTGCAAAGTCCAAAAAAGGCTGCAACCTGTAATTTTTATGGGGAGGCGTATACTATAGGTGTCATCTCTACCTGCTCCCTTACACGTCATACGGATGCACAAGTTAGGTAGTGTGAGGTGCAGCCAACACCTTCCTTTACCACCTGCCATAACATTTCTGTTCCAACCCGACATTTCTCTTTGTACCAAGTGCCAATTTTTTGATTCTGACACTCACTGCAGCGAGCAGCAGACCCCAGTGCTCTTGTGCCCCTCTTACGCCCTGGGTTTAAGCAAATGGCCTTTTTTGTTTCATTATTACCAGCAGTGGCGATCCGTGTGCTGCTACCGCCTGAGGCAGCAACCCCGATGCCACCCCCTCTCCCGCTCCACGCTTAAAATTTTAGCGTCGGAGATGGTCAAAAGGTGCAACATTGCTAGTGTAATGATCGCGAACTGCACTTTGTGCACAATTTAAAAACCGGAAATTCGGCTCTTAAAGTTACAGGAGGCATCTTTTTGCCGCCCCTTGTAACTGGCCGTTCCCTGCCGTAAGGTGCTCACCTTGCCTCATGGAAGGAACGGCCCTGCTAACCAGCAATGGGCGTACATTACTATGCACAGTACTTTATTTTATAGCATGGCTAGATATAACTAATGAAACTAAAGCTTTTGTTCTCCTCAGATGTAATTTAAGCAATTTGTGTTCTCCTTGATGTGTCTAAACCTTTGACGGGGAGATGAGAAGTAAATTGCTGCCCTGAGTTGACTCTCTTGCCATCAGAAAGCCCAGTACAAATCTCAGGTGTCCAGCACAGCAGGACGTATCATTAGAGAACAAATCTGTCGAGCCGTCAGGGCAACGTGGACAAGATTCTTTTCTTAATGGTGGAACAATCTTCTTTTCTATCCTGTTTTATTCCATTTTTGTATAACTCACAGAGAAGGCCTGGCATGTAGAATGGCCGAGGTCTTAGTTGACCATTTCCAGTTTTTTTAATATTTTAAGCTTTTTCTTTTTGCAACAGGCAAAACTTTCATTGCACCATTGTTCCCCATAAGAACTTCCTTGTTCTCTGCTCAGTTTCATGTATAAAAATAGTTCCCTTTTCAGAAATTATTCATTAATAGGTCTCTGGACAGAACAACCTTTTGTGTTTCTTCCAAAAGCCAGAAAATGAGTGACAGGGAAGTCGCTGACCTCCATGAAACAGGCTGAATGAAGAATCTTTCTCAAACGAGGGTGACTATTTAGTAAAGGACCTACATTTCCTCCTTTACTAAATAGTCACCATCGTTTGAGAAAGTTTCCTCATTCAGCCTGTTTAAGGGGGCATATTTTGGTCCCTTTGTAGTGGTGCGTTTAAAGGAGAATGAAAAAACTTGATGCCCTCAATAGGCTTCCCTTCTAAACAGCACCACTCTGGAGCCCCCAAAACTGCCACATTTCCTGTACCTGGTTATACAAAGCAGTGTAACACATTGAGGCTGGTGGGCTCCATATATTGTGCTGCTTCAGGTCCTCCTCCTACTTTTAACATTGTCCAGATTTGCTGCGACTTTGATATTGCTGTGAAGAGGAATGGAAACAGGGCAATAGGAAACCCAACAACAATGCTGCTGTACTTGATTTTTATATTGCTTAATGTTGATAGGGCAATTATGCATTTGGAAACTAGTAATAGAATTGTCGGATGGTGTCGCAGCGTTGATCCGACGCGACACGATTGTCGGATGCAGACGATAGTTGCGTCGTGTCGGATCAGCGCTGCGACACCATCCAACAATTCTATTACTTACCTTATTTCTGTCGCAACTGCGTGGAAATCGTTTGTGAAGTTCTACCCTTATTCAGCAGCTCTCCAGATTGCAATTTCAGCAATCTGGTTGCTAGTGACTAAATTATCATAGCTACCATGAATTGATTTGAATAAGAGACTGGAATATAAATAGGAAACGTGACTAGCAAGATGAGTAAAAAAAAAAGGAGCAATAACAATACATTTGAAGCCCTACCGAGCATTTGTTTTTTTAGATGGGGTCAGTGACCCCCATTTGAAAGCTGTAAAGAGTCAGAAGAGGAAAGCGCAAATAATTCAAAAACTATATAAAAAGAAAAAATCATGGCCAATTGAAAAGTTGCTTAATATTAGCCATTCTATAACATACTAAAAGTTAAAGGGATTCTGTCATGATTTTTATGGTGTAGTTTTTATTTCTAAATGACACTGTTTACACTGCAAATAATTCACTCTATCATATAAAATTTAATTCCTGAACCAGCAAGTGTATTTTTTTAGTTGTATTATTGGTGTGTAGGTGCATCTCAGGTCATTTTGCCTGGTCATGTGCTTTCAGAAAGAGCCAGCACTTTAGGATGGAACTGCTTTCTGGCAGCCTGTTGCTTCTCCTACTCAATGTAACTGAATGTGCCACAATGGGACCTGGATTTTACTATTGAGTGCTGTTCTTAGATCTACCAGGCAACTGTTATCTTGTGTTAGGGAGCTGTTATCTGGTTACCTTCCCATTGTTCTGTTGGGGGAAAGGAGGGGGGTAATATCACTTCAACAAGCAGTGTAGCAGTAAAAAGTGACTGACGTTTATCAGAGCACAAGTCACATGACTGGGGGCAGCTGGAAAACTCACAATATGTCTGGCCCCATGTCAGATTTGAAAATGAAATATAAAAAATCAGTTTGCTCTTTTTGAAAAATGTATTTCAGTACAGATGTCTGCTAGAGCAGCACTATTAACTGATGCTTTTTTTCCCATGACAGTATCCCTTTAACTTAAAGGCGAGCCATCCCTTTAACAACCCGCTCAGCCTGATCATCTGCAGGAATAGAGGTTAAACCGGAAATCTTTAGGAGTAGTCAGAGTGGGAAATTATTCTGGGAGACATGGCGTAAGTGGAACAAGATCGTTGGCAATTCTGCATCAGGATTAAATTAGTCATTTAAGTGGTATACGACACGGATCAATTTCCCGGGCTCTGCATATGTTGATGAGAAAACCTTACTTTACACCAGTTAGACCCAATAATGGTAAAACCAGTCTGTTGTTTGGATCTGGTTAGCAACTGTCCTGGCTGGGATTTAGGACCAAGAGGGTGAGATTTAGTATAGGGTACTTATCATATGGTATATCATTAAAGACCTATTCATTCCAATTAATTAAAATAAAGATCACAGAACCAATGATTTTCTGTTATATACTGACAGCTAGTAAAAATATTCCCTTATACAACTGTCTTCTAACATAATATGAATACAAATGTCAGCTCATTAACATAATACGTTGCTTTCAGGTGCAAATCAAAGATTTTTTGTCATTTAATACTAAAGAAAAGCCTTGCCCTAAAACCTTAGATTTCAGCAAAGCAGTTGTGCCTCGGCTAAGGGAATCATCGCTCCACATTGACTTGTTTGTAGTCTTTATATAGAAAATATGGACGAGAATTTAACCAAAGGCTTTTAGATCGACTCACAAAGAAGCATTTCCCCCGAGTAGAAAATCAAACAAATCCAATGTAGCCAAATACCATCAAGTAGAAGAAAAGCAAGCATGGATTTTTAAATACATCAGGAGAGAATGGGGCTCCATTTAATTACAACGAGGAATGAATATGAACCCACAGAAGTGTGACCAGATTAACAACAGCACAAATGGAACCGATACACAGGTCAGATGCAAAGAAATTATTCAAGTCTATAAATAATGGGAAGTTTGTTTTTAAAAAAAAATAGGTCTGTGTGCTGAATAAAACTACAAGTGACTGCAAAATAGTTCATGCCGCAATCTGCATTTGTAATGGTACGAAGAACGTATTTTCAAAACTTCCCAGTGTGGAAACCGATTGCTTGAACCAGTAATCACCTTGTGATTTCTGTAATTAACAGTTGGTTAGGTGTTAGTACTCAATGCTGCTGTTGAGCAACACTAAGGGGTTTTTGTGTACTTCAACTAGGGAATAGTCCAAATTCGATTTGAATTTCAAAATAAATTTGAAAATCAAAATTTATCATGTACTGTCTTAAAAAATTTGACTTCGACTATTCGCCTTCTAAAACCTGCTGAATTGCTGTTTTACCTATGGGGGCCTCCTACAACCTGGAGTCAATTGGTGGACCAGGTTTTTTTTGGGAAAACTTTGAACTGAATTCGATCGAATGCGATATTCCTTCGATTTGTGCGATTCGAATTCAGCCGATTACGGACCTATTTGACCAAAAAAAACTTTGACTTACTTTCGGTTTGTCTTTTTGAATTAGAATTTTGAAGTTTTTTCCATTTGAATTTCGACCCTTGATAAATATGCCCCTGCAGGTTTTAGACGGTGAATGGTTGAAACCGAATTTTTAAAAAGACAGTACATAATAAATTTCGATATTCTTATTTTCACATTTTTTTCAAATTCAAATCGAATTTGGACTATTCCCTAGTCGAAGTACACAAAAAATAGCTTGAAATTCGAAATTTTTTCATTCGAAAATTCAACTTGACCCTTGACCAATCTGCCCCTTGATAAAAATGCCCGTAAGCTCTAAACCCTCTCCAATTGAATGTGTTCAATTATTTTTAGCAGTCAGACATGTTTGGACAAATTGATGTGTATGGCTATAGTAAAACGGAGTGGACAACGTTACTGTAACCATTAGATTTTATTTACCCCTGTATTTGCTCCAGATGAGACCTATTATTCTCATTTTTTTTTTTTGAAAAATACCTACAACACTAGGGAGGTTGGGAGGTACTAGTCCCGCATGATCAGGGAATCGGGAACCTTACTGCTTTGCAGGTATTCCGCGTGTACCCAACCAGGTGCAGGATAGGTGATAGGAAACACATTTAGCTTCCCTCTTGAGATCCCATTGTGGTCAGTTACAGTCAGATCAGAGGCAGCAGAACCTTTGTGCCAACGCACACCTATCATTCCAATCGACTGAATGCTTCACTTCATCTTGCATTGCTTTAAGCAACTTTATTCTAAAAAGTGATATATTTTACTGCACCTCTGAAATATTTCATTAAAAATTCCGTCAGTGGGCCGTGAAACGCTTATTTTGCCCATAACTTCTCCAAAGCTTTCTTCCTTTCCACTCCTGTGACTACCTTAATTGTTACATCTAATTAAATGATGACATTTTTAAAGCCGCCAACATTCTTATCAGCTGTCTGGTGTGAAAAATTCTATAATATTACCCTGCGCCTGGATTCCGTTGCCTGATGCCGTTGGTAATGAAGTAGAACTACACGAGGGATCCTTAAATAATTTAGAGTATGACTTGAGAAAAAATCTTACAGGTTGAATATAATTTCAGTTTATGTTATTGCTCACTTGCATTTTAAATGTGCTGTAGAACACATCAATTAAAAACCTTCTGCACATAATTTGTTATAAAGCACAGCTATTAGTGTTCTTAAATACAGTATTCGGAGCAGTGAGCGGCATTGAATTGGAGCAGATTTTCTATTGGTTACTTTAGAAAGTTTACATGTTCGTATTATACTTAGAACTCTGTTACTAAAGGAATGCAAAGTGCAAAACTTTGGCCACATATGGCTACCCCATTCTTTAAACTATTTGTTCATAAAGTACTTGTGTTTCTCTTATGCCGCCTTAAGGTGGCCATAGACGCAAAGATCCTATCGTACGTAACGAGGATTCGTACGTTTTTCAGACCGTGTGTGGAGAGTCCCGACATTTTTCGTCCGGTGGAGATCGGTCGTTTGGTCGATCGGACAGGTTTGATTTTGTCCCGACCGTCCTGCCGAAGCCCGTTGCGCTCTCATCGTAATCTGATCGTTCGGCCATATATATATAGACAGACAAATAGATAGATAGATAGATAGATAGATAGATAGATAGATAGATAGATAGATAGATAGATAGATAGATAGATAGATAGATTAATAGATTGATTAATAGATAAATAGTTAATAGATTTATAATAGATGATAGATAGATAGATAGATAGATAGATAGATAGATAGATAGATAGATAGATAGATAGATAGATAGATAGATAGATAGATAGATAGATTTATTAATAGATTGATTGATAGATAGATAATAGATATATAATAGATGATAGATAGATAATAGATAGATAATAGATGATAGATAGATAATAGATATATAATAGATGATAGATAGATAGATAGATAGATAGATAGATAGATAGATAGATAGATAGATAGATAGATTTATTAATAGATTGATAGATAGATAGATAGATAGATAGATAGATAGATAGATAGATAGATAGATAGATAATAGATAGATAGCTTTATTAATAGATTGATGGATAGATAGATAGATAGATAGATAGATAGATAGATAGAGATAGATAATAGATAGATAGCTTTATTAATAGATTGATTGATTGATAGATAGATAGATAGATAGATAATAGATATATAATAGATGATAGATAGATAATAGATATATAATAGATGATAGATAGATAATAGATATATAATAGATGATAGATAGATAGATAGATAGATAGATAGATAGATTTATTAATAGATTGATAGATAGATAGATAGATAGATAGATAGATAGATAGATGATAGATAGATAGATTTATTAATAGATTGATTGATGGATAGATAGATAGATAGATAATAGATAGATAGCTTTATTAATAGATTGATTGATTGATAGATAGATAGATAGATAATAGATATATAATAGATGATAGATGATAGATAGATAGATAGATAGATAGATAGATAGATAGATAGATAGATAGATAATAGATAGATAGATTGATAGATAGATAATAGATATATAATAGATGATAGATAGATAGATATAGATAGATAGATAGATAATATCATTGTGAGTTTACAGATGGTACTTGATGGATATAAATGGCCCAATCTTGAAAAAAAAACACGAATATACAGTGTATTACATCCATTTACCTGCATGTATTAAATCAGTGGCCAATGCATGTTTTATAAATGCATTATTATATATAAATGAGCTGGGTACATTTGCATGCATGGCAGTATCATTGTAAGTAATTTAATTGCTGGGGATAAAAATAGCAGGCACCACATTTGTAATAAATAAACCAACCAGTGCGTCTAAACTGCTGTAGCATTGCCAGTAAATCAGCTGCATAAATAAGGACAGAATGAATAAATAATAAGTATTACTGTGCCTTCCTATTGCATGGAGCCAGTTGACTAATGATCCTGGCTGTAGAGTGAAACCTAACTAAGCTAACCTTCCCATAACAGACATGATTGTAGTGATTAGACTGATCCTATGGTGCCTCTGTACATACAGTTTTATTATTGTGAGCTCTAACGAGCAGGGCTATCTTTACATCTTGTATTTGTCAGTGTTTGTATGTTGTCTGTATATAAATCACGTGCCCATCCTTATATAATATGTTGCTGCTTTATAATTAACAATAAGAATACGTTTGTACAGTTACACTGTATTGACTAGGGATGAGCAAAATATTTTGCTGCATTTCAATTAAAAAATAAAACATCCATCGGACTCTAAAGGTGGCCATAGACGTAACAATTATGATCTTTCTTGGAAAAGATCTTTCCAAGAAAGATCGTTTGTTTCAGTATACACATGTAGAGCTCAATAGACAGATATACAGGCATACCTCCCAACATTTTGGAAACAGAAAGAGGGACAAAAAGATTTGCTACGCGTAAGGCGGAGAATTTTTTGACCACGTCCATATTTGTTAAGGTTGAGCTGTCAAAAGCGGGACTGTCCCGCTCAAAACGGGCCAGTTGGGAGGTATGATACAGGTAGAAACAACAGAATTGTACCTGAATCTGATGATTCAGCACTAACAATGGCCGATGTTTGGGTGTCTTCAAAGGCACCCGATCAAAATATTCCATCCAGCCCGATCGACGAGCCGACCGATCGACGAGCCGACCGATATCCAAGTCTTCTCCCGATATCGGTCGGCTCTTATCGCACCATACACACACCTGGGGGCAGATTTACTAAGCTCGAGTGAATAATTCAAATAAAAACATTCGAATTTCGAAGTAATTTTTTGGGTACTTCAACCATTGAATTGGTCAAATTCGATCGAATTCGATCGAATCGAATGATTTGAACGCTTCGAACGCTTCGAAGTAAAAATCGTTTGACTATTCGACCTTTCAATAATCGAAGTACTGTCTCTTTAGAAAAAACTTCAACTTCATACTTCGCCACGTTAAACCTACCGAAGTGCAATGTTAGCCTAAGGGGACCTTCCAGGGCACTTTTCTACGTTTTTTTTTTGATCGAATAAAGATCATTCGATCAATCGCTAAAAATCGTTTGTTTCGAAGGATTTTATCGTTCAATCGAAGGTTTTTATTCAATCGTTTAATTGAAGCTTTTGTGCTAAAATCATTTGAATTCGATATGCAAATTCAAAGGATCTTACTTCGAGGGTCGAATTTGAGGGTTTTTTAACCCTCAAAATTCGACCCTTGATAAATCTGACCTTTAATATTGTATGAAAATTCGTTTCATACAATATTATCTATGGCCACCTTTAGGTACAGGTATGGGATCCGTTATCCGGAAACCCAAAGCTGCAAATTACAGGAAGGCCATCTCCCATAGACCCAATTTTAATCAAATAATTAATTTTTTTTAAATGATTTCCCTTTTCTCTGTAATAAAAAAATAGTATCTTGTACTTGATCCCAACTAAGATATAATTAATCCTTATTGGAGGCAAAACCAACCTACTGGGTTTATTTAATGTTTAATCAATTTTTAGCAGACAAAGCGGTTTATGAAGCTTAATTTTTTTCTGGTCGAGTTTTTTAGGAGGACAACACAAATTTATAGAGAAAAAAACAATACTCCAGCTAAAACCTGTTGAAGTCATGTAGAAGTCATTGGGAGATGTCCCTTTTACAATTTGAAGATGTTTCTTGCCTTCATGATCTTCGAGGGTTTCAGGCTGTTTATTGTTCTGTATTCCAAAAAATTTGCACGATTTTGTCGCAACTTTTTCCTACACCAACATATCTTTTTTGATAAATTAGGTAAATTCGGTGATGGTCAACTTGTCTATTGTTTTGCCCAAACACTGTATTTATTGTAGATCAAGGTGCATTCACACTTGTGATTAAAAAAGGGACAATCATTGGTTCTACATGTCTTTTTTTTTCATTCCAAGTCGCTAGACTTTATATTTTCAGTATTTGGTTAGCTTGGTGCTTTTGGTGCCCTTCATGGTTCCTTGGTGACTTTCATAGGCGAATCCTGCGACACATGTTTTATAATGAGAGATAAAGGTCACAAAATAATTCATTCCAGGTTTCCTTAG
This sequence comes from Xenopus petersii, assembly GCA_038501925.1. Classification (NCBI taxonomy): domain Eukaryota; kingdom Metazoa; phylum Chordata; class Amphibia; order Anura; family Pipidae; genus Xenopus; species Xenopus petersii. The sequence continues at coordinate 16,228,795 of CM076682.1, forward strand.
CTCACAGAATCACTGGTGTCACTTCATAAACAGACTTTCATTTTGACAGTCTATCTGCTTTAAATAAGAGGTTGACTTTGCAGCAACATTCATTCTGAATGTGGTCTGTCAAAACACAGCGCAAAATATACATATTTTCTTTGATTCTTAAGCTAATATTGAGGTATGTTGGAGAGAATTCAAAGTAGACCTCTCGTTCAGCCTTTTCCCCTGCCATTTGCTAGGGATGCACCGATTGATGGATTTTGTTCAGGATTCGGCTGAATCCAAGCCTTTTTTTGCACAATTTGGACAACAACAGCACCACCTGCTGTTCATTTTTTGCCAACTTGTTACAATTGGTAGAGCAATAATTTAGTGAGAAAAGGAATGTCTTGTGATGCTGCTCTGCTCAGAAAATAAAATTAGTGAGCAGTGATGAGACATCTGATGTTTCTCTGGGGTCCGTCCTACCCTCTATTGTCAATCACACACAGTTAGCCAACTGACGAAGAGGAAGTCTTGAGGTATCACCATCTCTGAAGGCAGCAGTATCTTCAGGTTCCCCACAGTGGCCTGCAGTAAACAATGTAGTCTGGTTGTATAGAAAGATCTGGAAGGGTAATTTTGAAGTAAGTGGCAAAAGCAAAGTCATCTGGACCTTTGGAACTGCAATTACGATGGAATTATGGGAAAAATTATGCATTGTAAGAAAAAAAACATGGCAATTGTATGTCAGTGGCTGGTAAGAAGCCATAAAGACCTTCTAACAAAAGACTTTGCAAAATATGTATTTTTGGCAATAAGAAATTGCTGTTGAAGCATACGCTTATCCTAGTGGGGTCCCCTCTGGAGCTGGGAATTCAGCTGTATCTGTACAGGGAAAGACTTATATCCCCTTTAAATGATAATGACATATATCCCCTTTAAATGAGAATGGCTCATATTCTTTGGCTTATTTCAAAATATGCCGTATACTAACATTTAGGGGGTGTTTACTAAAACTCCAATTTATCTAATTTTTCATTAAAACAAAGTCGACCTAATTCCCATCCACAAATTCAGCTCATTTATCAAGAATTCAGCTCGAAAAAGTCAGGTAAAAGTCTTGGCAAAATTGTGCAACAATCTGAATTGTACATCCTTTCGCGCCTGAATCACTCAACTTTTTTGAGTTGTCATCCAAAACCCCCTGACTTTTTTGGATTATATTGTACGAAACTCAGATCACCATGTCAAGAAACATCTTCGGGACATCTGCCATTGACTTCTACATGACCTCGACAGGTTTTAGCTGGAGTATTTGGATATGGATTTTTAGCACCTTTGGGGTATAATACATTTCTAAAAAGTGTAGTTTTTTTTTTCCTCTAAAAATTCAAGGTTTCCCCTTCAAAAACTTGACCGGAAAAAATCGAGGTTTAATAAATAGGCCTCTTACTGTTCATTCAGGCCACCCATTGTTTAGCGGTCCATAAGGACTAAATTAAGGAATGTCTTATATGAAGCAGCACTAGCAGCAAACTGTTGCAGTGCTATCCAGAAATGGCATTACTGCCTGTGCCTGTTATTAAGCTGCTTTTGCAAATAAAACAAAATGAAATATTTTAATCAGGTCCAGGCTGGTGGTGAATTTCGGTCTAGATGGTTTATTTATTTTTTTTTTGTTTTAATTTTCTCGGAAATATTTTAACCATCACAACTTTTTTTTTTTAGATCAAACCGTTTCCTCTGTATTTAGGTGGGCAGAATTGTTGTAGTTAAATGGAAACATGTTTAACCAACCGATGGACATTGCAATGTGCAGACTTCTGCCGTTTGTTTAGGACACACAACAAGAGTTGCTTAGTTGCACCAGGGATATTGTTAGGCTAATGGAGAAACTGCAGTAATTTACAAAAGAAATATCTGAGCTGTAGTGTGGTTGTAAAGGAGCGGTTCCCCTTTAAGTTAACTTGCAATATGTTATGGAATGCCTAATTCTAAGCAACTTGTCAATTGCCCTTTATTTTTAACAGTAATTGAAATGTTTCCCCTTTTCTTCAAGTATCACCTCGCTCATGGTTGGTGTCGATTTTTTCGAACCATTTTTTTAAGATGTTTCTTCTAGCTGATGCTCAAATTAGTCAAATTGCCATTGCAAAAACTCGACTTTATTGGACAAAACCACAACTTTATCAGATTATCCAGCTCAGATCATAATGTAAAGAAACAACTTCAGGCACATCTGCCATTGACTTCGACATGACCTTGACAGGTTTGAGATGGAGTATTTTTTGGATTTAGATTTTTAGCACCTTTGGGGCACAATGAACCTCTAAAAATAGGAAGTTGTTTTCCTCTAAAAATTCCCTTTTTTAAAACTCAACCAGAAAAATTTGAGGTTTATTAAATGGGGATTTAACTTCACGAGAGGGGGACCGCTCCAAGTTCACACTCCCTATTCGCTGCTCCAATCGGGTGCTCAGTCCGCAGCGTCCCCACTGCTAGAATTCACTTAGACATCAGAAAAGAGGGACAGCACTCCGATACGTGGAATATACTTTTTATTCCAGATTCATACAAGGATCCAATGCCCTACGCGTTTCGGGAATCACTCCCTTAATCATAGGCATGATTATTAAATGGGCCCTAAAAGTTAATCTAAATGTGAACAACCCCTTTAAGGAACAATGCCATTTCTTCCTGCCTATGGCAAGAGTAGGGTTGTCAACTTTATGTTTGCCCAACTCTGGGCAGGGGGCAGGGCGGCCAACGTCAATGGGGGTGGGTGACGTAGGAGGTGGGACCTGTGATGTAAGGGCGGAGCTTGTGTCGTGGCGATTGGCTGATCACCATGCCATTTACGTCAATGTCCTGTCTGGATTTCCTAATTTAGTTTTCACCCGAACATCCCTTCGGGTGAAACGTTGAAGACCAGACAGGTGCCAACCCTAGGCAAGACATGAGGACAAGGCTTCCTTTCCACCCCAGCACTGTGAGGTACAGACCACAGCAATGCTCCAAATGCAAGGGGCACATTTACTAATGGTCGAATATCGAGGGTTAATTAATCCTCGATATTCGACCCTCGAAGTAAAATCCTTCGACTTAGAATAACGAAGTCGAAGGATTTACCGCAAATACTTTGATCGAACGATCGAAGGAAAAATCGCTCGATCGAACGATTCGAAGGATTTTAATCCATCGAACAAAGGATTTTCGTTCGATCAGAAAAAGCTTAGCAAACTTATGGGGAAGGTCCCCATAGGCTAACATTGTAGCTCGGTAGGTTTTTTGTTTTTTTTTTAATAACTTTTTATTGACGTTTTTCTCTTTTTTTACAATACAGTAAAATACAATATAGTAAAATACAATTGTTTCAGATTGTCATTGTAAACATACAGAAGGTGAGTAGTATATTTGCATAAATAAGAAAATACAATATAATCTGACTGTTATATTTTCACACTTTTAAACTCCAAACTTAATAAATGAACTTCAAACTAAGTTTGTGCGCCCATCTTTTTCTTTTCGTCTGGCATTCTTAAAATATGTGCAGAGTTACTCAACTAGGAAGCAATTTCCAGTTAACACTGAATATTTAGGGTAAAGCATAAAAGCACAGAGGTTAGCGCAATTTTATAGCTCGGTAGGTTTAAAGTGGCGAAGTAGGTAGTCAAAGTTTTTTTTAAAGAGACAGTACTTCGACTATCGAATGGTCGAATAGTCGAACGATTTTTAGTTTGAATCGTGCGAGTCGTAGTCGAAGGTCGTAGTAGCCTTTTCGATGGTCGAAGTACCCAAAAAGAAGTGTCGAAATTCCAAGTTTTTTTACTTTGAATCCTTCACTCGAGCTTAGTAAATGTGCCCCCAAGTGTTGCTGACTTTAAACCCCCTGTAAATGAGCCCTGAAATGTGTTAGTGTTAGTGGATGATATTAATGGCCGACATGCTCGTGGCTTTTAATAGTAGTGAGCTTATTATTATTTACCAGGCTAAAATGAGATCTTTAATTAAACCTGCTCCATTTCCACTACTAAATTATATCCTTGGCTTCCCCGGCTCCTTGGGACATGTTATGTCGCGTGAGTATTCTTAATCAACAGAATTACAGAAGAACTGATGGGGTTCCATTGTTTCTCCTTCACATCCATTTAATTTGAGGAATTAGTTTCATTACTGTAAAGGCCTTCCTATTAATGTGCTCTATGTTTTTTTCCTTTCTATCCCCTGGAGAGCCATTGCCTCTTAACAATCTAAATCAGGTTGATTGGTGCAAGATGTCTCTGCAATGTTATTCTTGCTTCCACTTCCCCAGCGCTCTTATAGACAGTCACGTTGTAGAGTAAAAAGAATTACTAGGGGGGAGAAATGTTATATTTGTGAGTACTGATGATACCAACCATGTATGACCAAGGTATGTTATCCGTTATTCAGAAACCTGTTATCCAGCAGGTTACAATTTATGGGAAGACCATCTCCCATAGACTCCATTTGAATCGAATAATTCACTTTTTTCTTTTTTTTTAAATGATTTCCTCTTATCTCTGTACAGGTATGGGATGCATTATCTGGAAACCCATTATCCAGAAAGATTCGAATTATGGAAAGGATATCTCCCATAGACTCCATTTTATCCAAATAATCCAAATTTTTAAAAATGATTTCCTTTTTCTCTGTAATAAAATACAGTAGCTTGTACTTGATCCCAACTAATATATGAATAATCCTTATTGGAAGCAGAACTGGCCTATTGGGTTTATGTAATGTTTAAATGATTTTCCAGTAGACATAAGGTATGGCGATCCAAATTACAGAAAGACTCATTATACAGAAAACCCTGAGCATTCTGCATAACAGGTCCCGTACCTGTAATAATAAAACAGTGCCTTGTACTTGATCCTAATTAAGATATTATTAAAGGGGTTGTTCACCTTTGAGTTAACGTTTGGTATAATATAGAGGGTGATATTCTGAGACTATTTGCAATTAGTTTTCATTTTTTATTATTTGTGGTTTTTGAGTTATTTGTGTTTTTTGAGTTATTTAGCTTTTTATGCAGCAGCTCTCCAGTTTGCAATTTCAGCAATCATGTAGCTAGGGTCCAAACCATCGTAGCAACCATACATTGAGAGACTGGAATATGAATAGAAGAGGCCTGAATAGAAAGATGAATAATAAAAAGAAGCAATAACAATAACTTAGTAGCTTTACAGAGCATTTGTTTTTTTAGATGGGGTCAGCGACCCCCCATTTGAAAGCTAGAAATAGTTAGAAGAAAAAGGAAAATAATAAAAAAAACTATAAATAATGAAGACCAATTGAAAAGTTACTTTGAATATACCATGCTAAATGTTAACGTAAAGGTTAACCACCCCTTTAATCCTTATTGAAAGAAAAACAATCCTATTGTGTTTAAATAATGTTTAAATCATTTTTAGGAAGACTTAAGGTATTGAGATCCTTATCTGGAAAACCCCAGGTCCCTAGCATTCTGGATAACAGGTCCCATACCTGTGTTTGGCAGGAGTTGTTACTCCAGTCCATAGGATAGTCCATAATCCTTCAAACCCACAATGAATTATTTTTGCAAATACAATATTTTTGAAGAGAAGTAGATAAAATGGATTTGAAGGTAGGGGTATATTATCCAACTGTGATAACAAGGACTAATTTAAATATTCACCATACGTGGTGGGTACTGTATGTCCTCCCATGCTGCTTGTCTGTCACTGAAAAATGAATGAATCCAACCCCCCATTACTATATTTTACTATGCGTTTTGCCTGGCAAGGTTAGAAATACATACCAATTAAAGTGACCCCAAATAGCTACTCTGGGTTTCCCAGGTACTTTACTTGTCAGGCTTTGCCAGGCTGTTTAAAGTTAATGAATTTTAAGCTGACAGTTGACAGTGTTTAAGAAAGATGGAATTTTTTTTTTAGCCAACTCTCCATTAAATTTATATTTTTATTCAAGAACGGGTCTCTGGGGTGCAAAACTGTTTCCTTTTAAGATGTAGTAACTCTCTTACCCCATTTACCTGCAGCTATGAAATATTGCTCACTTATAGTATGTGCAGAAATCCTAGGCCGTGCTCTGCAAGGAATAATGGGATTCAGAACGGGGACAACACACACTGATGTTAATAAAGCATAAAAATAAGCAATGACCTGTGAAAATAGATACAGAGCAATGAGGTTTTACCAACACAGATGCATGATAGACCCTACCAGAGATTCTTACTTATCAGGGATCAGCTCTGAAATATTCCTGAATTATTTTAAATAGTCATACGCCAGTTTTATTATATAGAGTCTCCTATAGCTGTAGGTCTATGCGAGGGGTCCCCAACCTTTTTTACCTGTGAGCCACATTCAAATGTAAAAAGATTTGGGGAGCAACACAAGAAAATGAAAAAGTCCCTTGGGGTGCCAAATAAGGGCTATGATTGGCTACTTGGTAGCCCCTATGTGAACTGGCAGCCTACAAGAGGCTCTACTTGGCACTATACTTAGTTTTTATGCAACCGAAACTTGCTTCCAAGCCTGGCATTCAAAAATTAGCACCTGCTTTGAGGATACGGAGAGCAACATCCATGGGGTTGGAGAGCAACATGTTGCTCACGAGCTACTGGTTGGCGATCAATGGTCTATGCCAAACCAGCACAGGAACTTGTAGAAGTTCAGTTACATGGACATCAGTATGCAATAAGTTGGGTCTCAAAAAATGTTAAAATGAATGTATCAATCCCCAGTTCAAAATCAGCAAATCCCCCTAAAACAAAGGCTTTTAACCTTAAAGGAGAAGGAAAGGCTAAAATTAAGTAAGCTTTATCAGAAAGGTCTATATAAATACACCAGTAAACCCTCAAAGTAATGCTGCTCTGAGTCCTCTGTCAAAAGAAACACCACATTTCTTTGCTTTTATTGTGTACACATGGGCTTCTGTATCAGACTTCCTGTTTTCAGCTTAAACCTCCAGGGCACGGCCTTGAGCATGCTCAGTTTGCTCCTCTCCCCCTCCCTCCTCCCATCCCTACTGTAATCTGAGCTCAGAGCTGTTAGTAAGCAGGGAGAGACTCAGGCAGGAAGTGATGTCACACCAAGCATATATGGCAGCTTCTATCCTAAACAAACAGAGACAGTGTCTAGAGCTGTTTACTCAGGTATGGTAAAGCATTCTGCAGAATAAATATAGCTTCTAGCTTGCACTATTGTGGCTATTCTATTGGCAATAAACTGTCTTGGAGCTTTCCTTCTCCTTTAAAGGGATTCTGTCATGATTTTTATGGTGTAGTTTTTATTTCTTAATTTCACTTTTTACACTGTACATAATTCACTCTACAATATAAAAGTGTACCAGTGCTGCACTATGGAACTGCTTTCTGGCAGGCTGTTGTTTCTCCTACTGGGACATGGATTTTACTATTGAGTGCTGTTCTTAAGTCACATGACTGGGGGCATCTGGGAAACTGACAATATGTCTAGCCCCATTTCAGATTTTAAAATTAGTTATAAAAATCAGTTTGCTCTTTTGAAAAACAGATTTTAGTGCAGAATTCTGCTGGAGCAGCACTGATGCATCTTTATTTCCATTAAATAAACATGGATATCAGTGTAGAAATATCACCTTTAAGCATTTGGGTTCAGAACCCTATGCCAAGAGAACAGTAATATCAGTATTAATACCAGACTAAAGTTACAGGGTCGCAATGGCACCTGGTCAAGTTTCGGATGGTTAGACTATTTCCAAACTGACATTTAGGGGTATTTTTATTAACATTGGAGTAAGAAATCAAAGGCAAAGATCTGATTGGCTGGTATGGGCAACATGACCGGTGATGTTTGTCTCCAGTGATAATAAATACACCCCTTAATGTATCATTTGTTGTAGAGTCCTGCATTGGGCTGTGTAACTGTGGATTACCTGCAAAAAAAGCAGGTATATCGCGGGTCGCAATATATGGGTTCAGGTCAGCTAATTATTTTACTTTTTCCTACCTCCCCTGCCTTTTGATCCAGTTTCTTGGTGGACGGAAGAGAGTCGGGTTGCAGATAAGGCAGTTGTGGGGAGTCAGACAGGGTAGCAGGTCCAAGTGTGTAAAAATACGGGTGTGGGTCGTGAGTCCAGGGTCAGTCCAGGTTTCAGAGATTGGACTCTACTGTAGAGGGCATTTCTGACTTTAAGCTTTAAAATAGTATATGATTAGGAGAAACTAAACCTTTTTCTGCAGGAGTGAAACTACACGTACACTGAAAAGACATTGAAACTGGCTTATCTGCTAGCCCTATGCTTTTTTTTGTTATTTGCTACTGGCAATTCCTCGCTGGAGGTTACATTTGATTTGTTTAGATTCTGTAGATTTATCAGTGAACAAAAAGTTTCTGGGGGTGACAAAAAAGTGCTGATTGGCTATTTGGTAGCCCCTATGTGGACTGGCAGCCTACAGGAGACTCTGTTTGGCAGTACAACTGATTTGTTTATTCAACCAAAACTTGCCTCCAAGCCTGGAATTCAAAAATAAGCACCTGCGGAGTGGTGGATGAACTCATTCCTCGAAATTTCTCTAGGAAGTTAATAAGAGCAGTATTGTTTTATGCAAAAAAAAATGATTATTATGAAGTGGATGCACCCTGACTCTCCACAGATGGTAGAATGGATAGCACTGGTGAACAAAACAGGACCACTCATAAAACTGACATATGTAGCCCGGGGATCTCCTTCAAAATTCGACAACATTTGGGCCCCATGGATAGATGCTAATCCAACAATAGCCCTCCCTAAAACAACCTTTCCTAGGCGAGCTCAATAAACTTGCAACTGGTTTAACTTATACAGGAATACAGGATTGTCACAATGTATGTGTATCATGGTAAACCTAATACAGTATGCCTCTGTAAAAATATGCTAAACTGTGAAAAGGACTGCGAACGTAATGTTTTATATGTTGGTTGTTAAAAATCAAAATCAAAACCTTTAAAAAAAATAATAAGCACCTGCTTTGAAGCCATTGGGAGCAACATCCAAGGGGTCGGGAAGCAAAATGTTGCTCGCAAGCCACTGGTTGGGGATCAATGCGCTTAAACAGTGTTGCCATTAAATAAAATTTTGGTATGACCTAACCCCTCTGCAGATTAACCTAATATAGCTATCTTTGAGTCAACCTCCATTGGGCAGTTAGTTCTGTGGAAGCTCTTCCTGACATTCTATCCATGGTGAAATCAGAGCAGTGCTTAGGGAAAGCTGAGATAGTCTGGCTCCGATATCGGGTGTAGATCACAGTTAAATGAATAAAGCGTGAACGGGTACATTTGTGAACAAGAACAATATTGACTATTTCCTGCATTAAAAAAAAACCTTGAAATCTAAAGCATTTCCACAGTATAGGCTTACTGAATAATTCAGCAGCAAATTGTCTCATTATTCACCCTATCGACCTTTAGAGAATGCTGAATTGTACTCTGGTGTTGCCAAGGAAAGTGTCTCCTCGGCTTTTCCATGTAGTGCAGGTATCCCAGGGACTATCAGCGTATCCTAGGGACCAGTCAAAAGATTTCTATTATTAAAAATGTCTATTTTGTAATCTTTATTGGCACCTTATTAATTAATTTAGCATCTGGGTTCATTTTTGCATCACATAGGGGTGTCTACATGCTAGCAGTGAAAAACAAAGCATTTAAACCCCTTCTTCTCCCTACTGAAAGGCCCAAATACATCCAGTATTGTTACTGGTGCTGATCTCCCAAATGGGTCCCTGGGGTAAGGGTATACCATTTATTGTAGACTATTAAGGTAGTACCTTTTTTATTTTTGCAGGTAAGAAAGAAAACAGGAAAGGGTAGGCCATTGGAGCTAGTAGAGTACATATAAAACTACATCATACATTGGAGTCACTAGGCGTATCTTGTATTGCAAGCCATGGGCCCCAGGTTGCCTCAAACATTTTTGGATATGTTAGTTTTGGCTGGGAAGGGTAAAGTTCACCAGTGATTACCAAAAAGTAAGGTTAGGGGGAGCTGAAGACTTTTAGTGGAGTAGGATAGCTTTTTTAGTATAGTAGAGGAGCTGGAAATAGCAAAGTTTGACATAGGAACAAAGTCCCCAATCGTTGGCCATACCCAATAAGCAAACCAGAATGCCCTCTATGTCTGAGACAAACTGCAGCTCTTCTCCCCAGAAACATTGGATGACTGAGAAGTCCCAAAATACTGTACTTGGAAGTAAGAACCAATATCTTGTATATATACATTAATCTTGAGTCATTGGGTACAGCTTTAAGAGCCTGTACGGAGTCAAAAACACTCATTTAAGGAACTTCACTTCTGTCATACACTGACAGTGATATTGGGTACCTGTTTTAGCACATATACCCACATTTCCTCTTCCAGCTCTGGTTTATCCCTAACCCTTTTTCCATGTATTCTGGCCAAAGGATCAGGACGGGCTTGCCATAAGATGGTATAGAACCAGGTCCTTGGTTTGCCGAGCTTCACCCTACGCAAATATTCCTCAACAGTAGAGTCCACTAGTTCAATTAACTTAGTGGAGAATTGGGTTCTACAAGCATGTTTTAGTTGAAGATATCAACATGGATTGAGGCAAGTTATAGGTTTCTCTGACAACTTAGAACTGCTAAAAAAGAACTAAAATCCCCCAATAAGAAAAGCCCAGGGATGCTCCGCCAATGAGGCGAGTTGAGGCACTCGCCTCAGGCGGCAGCGCCACCTGGTTGCCAGGAGCGGCATTTCTGGTAAATAAGCGATGAATTTCCGGTTTTCATCGTGGACCCCCCCCCCCGATCCCTGTCTGGCACTGAAGGCAGGTTGCGGAGGGAAGCAAAAATGAAGGCCGTTTTGTGCGGCAAATTGGATAGGATCGCCCCTGGAAAAGCCCGTACCTACTACCTTAGATATTCCCCCTACCCTGCTTCCCCTGGATAGTTCATTAACTCAGAAAGTGTCCCGAATACATTGCTCACGTACCAGTGCAGAGTAAACACAGCAGAGCTCATGGGCACCATCTTCCAGATCTTCATTTTCTTCAGCATCCTCCTCCTTTCCATTGCAATTCATGGCACTTTTGGCTCATGCGCAGTTGTTACAAACTGGAAGACTGATCCAACTGCACATGCGCCTATACTGCGCTTCTTACAGATGAAGAAGAATATCCGGAAGATGGTGCCCATGAGCTCCGCTATGCTAACTCTGCACCGATACATGAGCCATGTATTCAGGACACTTTCAGGGGTAATTTAACTATGTGGGGGCACCAGAGAGGGGGGACTGTTTAAGGTAGTTGGTAGGGACTTTTCTTATTGGAGGGTTTAGTTCTCTATTAATATCACCATTTTCTCCAATATCGTATAGGATTTTGATTCCACAGGAGGCCCAGCAGTTAATGTCTGGTGATTTTGACACGATCTAATGAAAATCCCCCATGATTCAGTATGAATTCCACAAAAAAAAACGTATCATGAGAAGAAATATTCTATACAAGTCAAATCTTGTCGATTTCCTTTTTTGGCAAAATGATCATCATTCCCATTGTGTTTTTGGCAAGAATTCTACATATTCCCTTAGGATCAGAGCTTGTGTCTCTCAAGATTTAACTACCCTTGCTCTAAAAGACTTATTGATATCAGCTACACTGCAGGGTTGGTGATATCTCTGTCTGATTCTATTGAGAGTGGAAAAAATAAGGCACTGAAACTATAATACAAAAAATATATAAATGATGAATGTCTAATGTTATATAAAATACACACAGCGCCTTTAAATCTTGTTGGGAAAAAAATAAATGGGTTATAGGACACTGACTACTTTATCCTTAAAATGTTTTTCATACGAATTGTGCAGCTCTTACGTAGATCTAATTTGTTTCTTTTTTAGGTCGTGCTCTGCTGAGACTGACAGAGAAAAAGCTGGAGCGAATGGGTATCACCCAGGAGAGTCAACGGCAGCATGTCCTTCAGCAAGTCCTCCACCTGAAAGTCCGAGAAGAAGTCCGGAACCTCCAGCTGCTTACACAGAGTAAGAACTAGTCTTTTCCTTTGTCTTCAGTCTCAGTGGAAAAACCAAAGAAACTCTCTGCTGTACAATGGTAATCTGAGTATAATGCGCCCTTTGTCGGCATAAATTATTTTATAAGCGTCTTTTTTTAATAGGAAAGCTGTTCTGACTGCTGAGAACAATAAGAAAGTACAGATGCTGAACTGGTCACTTGGCAGGATAAATTTTGCTTTGATTCACATTTGCGTTCTGGCAGTTTAAATGTCAAGCTGCTGAGATGAAAACAGTTTGACCGTATTCAGGAATTGGAAATATTTTTCTGGCTGTGCTCCGTACAGGGGCTTGCTTGTACTGACATAGGTTTATGGTATCACTCACCTTCCGTAACACAAAAGGAAGGCTGTGGGAGGTCCTTATGGTCTTATATTAGACAATCAACAACTGCAGCCTGAGCAAGTAAGACCTAGACAGAAATATATTGACCTCTCGATATATATCCATTAAAATTAAGGTGTAATGGTGCTTTAATGTTTCATTTGATTACCAATGCGGTAGAATTTGTTTTTCTAGGTTATTCTTTGATCTGTTATGCTTTGTCGGTCCATTGGCATCACAGAGCAGGCAGCATGCTTGTAGTTCATATCATTGCTCTAACCAAGTAGAAATCCACAAGAGAATAATACACTCCTGTTTTTGGGTTCCCATCAGGGGCATAACTACAGAGGAAGCAGACCCTGCGGCTGCAGGGGGGCCCTGGAGGTATAGAGGCCCTAATTCCTAAACAATTTCAATATATATTGGTAAAACAAGTCATACTCTAGACATTTAAGGGGCCTGAAAAATAATTTGCAGTTGGGCCCAGGAATATCTAGTAATATAATTGTATCCCAGTTCCAAGCAAGAAATAGATGTGGGAAGAGTGGGGTGTGGGTTTGGGAAATGGAAGTATTTGGTTGATTTTGTTTAGAGGTACCAAGAAAGAAAAGACATACAGTATTTATATGAAAACATTGAATTATGCAGTAAATTCCTCTCTTGTCAGGTTGTTATTCTAAGGTTTAGATGGAGGAGAAGATTTTTAATTCTTTGTGCAACCTTAAATGAAAGATTTTCCCGTTGTCTCTTCATCCGTTAGAATCATCACAGTCCATGTATTTACTTTTGTCCAGGTGGATTTTACACTTTAAAAACAGTACCCCAAGTTTTGTCTGCCGTGACTTTGCTTTGGACTAGCTTAGAGGGAACAAATGACTGGTCTGGTCACACACTGCATCTATAAATAGTCAGCGGAAAGTACAGCAGTAGGATACAAGGTGGGACAATGGGAAGATAGTTGGGATACTGCTGTGAGGCACAGTATGTGTTGTGGGTCTGGGAAAGTAGTGTATTGTGTTATTGGGGTGTGTTCATTCATATGAGTGCTTCTATTAATTTTCTTCATTTTCTTTAATGTTATATCAGGGATGCCTCTATGCCTCTATGTAAGTTCAGCCTCTGATGTCTTGTCTATAGCTTAGCTTAGAGAAATCAATCAGAATGTCCTGATGTGTGTGAATCTGGTTCTGGTATTAGTTGACAGAGGTAAAACTAACATCAATAATTGCCATCTTCTGTTATACTATTAATTTTCTGATGGGTGGATGTTGGAATTTATAGCTCAACAAAGCTAGAGCAGGGGTGCCCAAAAGATCTGGATCTACCAGTGGCTCAAAGATGAAATTGCCCTCTTATTTCATGTTTTTCAGATATTTATTGTTAAAGTTACAGAAGAAATAGCTGTTTGTTAAATATAACAATATACACTTTCTTATAAATCAATATTTAAGTAATATTTTCCATGGAACAGAATGCTAACAATGCTATTATGTGTGGAGATCATAATAGTTCAGTATCACTCATCACTAGAGTCCTGCGCAGGTCCATTTTTTGTGACCGTACCAAACCAGTACCCGCAACCTGCAATCCACAACCTGGACCTGCAACCCGCATTCTTACCCACTTTGAACCGCTACCCGACCCTACCCACAAGTACCTTATCCGCGACCCGCTGACCATCAAGAATCAGGAAGTGCTGTCATTGTAAACCGGAAGTGACATCATCGGAAGTAGACCCGGGTACCCTACCCACTGCAGGACTCTAGTCCTCGCATTAGTAAAGTGTGGACACGCCTGAGCTAGATCCTGCATATTGGACATTCCAGTGCCATTGGGAGATGGTATTGCACCCCTAAATACAGACAACCCTGGGTGAACATCTGTAATACTCATTTAATATGGAATCATACAATCATACACCTTCACCCATCAAACCTTTAATTCTTTGAGTTCCAGTTCACCATTGTCCCCACATACAGTGATCCAAAGCAAAAGTCCACTTGACGGTACACCAATAAATAGAAGAAATGCCTTTATTTAGCAGTGGGAAGCAACACTTCAAGGCTATGCACCTTAAATGACCCCTTAGGTCTCTCTCTGTATTTTCTCTCTTTCATTCTTGGGGCAATGACCTTGAAGGTACATTTTAGTCAGAAGATAAGATACTGAAACCAAATGGTTTCTGGAATGGAGCACTGAGCTGCCTTTGCATTTATGTATGTTTCCGTCTATATGCATAAGTAAATACAATTATTATAGATTTTAAAATGACATTTAGGCTATTGTGTCTAAATGAATTCATCCATAATGCATGAGCGGCCCTGGATAAAATCACAAAGGATACTTTTATATGTCTTGCGCTTTTCCAGACGATTCCTGTCTGATTGATTATGTCTTTCATTTTAAGATACACCATGTGGCACTTGTGATGTTTCCTCTGTGTATGTCATTTCCAGCTCCAGCAGAACTTCACAGCAATTCCTTAAATGCATCACTGTCCCGCGTTCCGGAAGCTTCTGTTATCTCATTTTCTGTGACAGTTCCCATCCCCGTCGCAAAGCTTCAAATTTCATTGAATATCAGTGCTTGAGGAATCCTAAGCCATATAGACATTTTAGGAGCAGAGATCTGCAAAGGGTTGGTTCTAGTATGTTTATGGAAAAAAAGGCTTTCTTTATTGTGCATATATTTTCTTTAATGTACAGGAATACAAAAATGCTTGTCTAATGGCCTCATTTATCATAACATGTCATTTTTCTTGCACTCTATACCTTGCTATTTTCAAGGTGAGCCTGTAGGCACAATGCTTTGCAGTCACAAAGTGGAGCACGGAGAGTTGCTCCGGGTCTTTTAATGTGCCGTAGCTCACACGTAGCTTGTATGTAGCGATGCCTGTGTTGTATTAAAAAGAATTCACTAAATATTTTCTGGTCTGCCTTGGATATGATCATGCCCAATAGTGATGACAGTTTGAGCTGGCAGTAGCTTCTGAACTGAGATATAAACTATGCCTGGTGTTTCATGTTCTGTATTACAGCTGCGGTCATCAAACTTTTTCAATTCAAGCCCAACTTTAAGGCCCAACTGTTGTTGAGCACACAAAATGGGTAGGACTGTAGGAAAATTTTAGTGTACCCAGAATAGCAAATATATCTTCACCCCAAATCTTACTCTAAGTAGCCTTCAGGCTGAGCCGCTCTGTCACTGTACTGACCAGCCCTACAGTATGGGAACCACTGGTGTACATAGTGATGCCCATAGTACCGGTATCCAGACAGAAATGGACACCATTATCAATCATGTTGACACCATTCATTAAGGGTACTTTGTGACAAGCGACCATTGCGCATACTGATGAATTCCAAACAAGTGCACCTATTTATGCAGGAAACCCTTGAGCTACCACCACCGCAGGGTTCCAACTATGGGCTGCTTCAATAGGAGCAGTGTTGGACTGGAGTGTGAGGGGCCCACCAGTCCGAACACCCAAGTCATGGAATCTGGAGCCAGCCTACACTCGTCGTTCCATCATGCGCAGGGTCTCTTGTTTACCTTTACTTTTCCCCCTCACAATCGAGGGCAGAGAAGGAGCGCACTACGTTCTCCATCAGAGTAGAACTGGGTCGGTAGAGCCCACAAGCACTGGCGTTTCCCAGTGTCCCACCGGACCAGTCCAACCTTGAATAGGCAAAGCAGACTTGTGCCTAAACAATCCCTCACAGACATTGTTCTAAAGATGATTGCAAAAAATGCCCCAATTTTGAGCACAATTATGTTTAATTTCTAAAAAGCACAGAAGCCCCATTAATGCATCAGGCACAATTGCTAATTGAACTTACTGCTCCTAGCTTTCTGCATCTCACCATCCAACTCTGCTGCAAATCTTTGTATTATCATTGCCAATTGTTCAATTGTGGGGTATGTCTAATTCCTGCTAATTGAACTTACTGCTCCTAGCTTTCTGCATCTCACCATCCAACTCTGCTGCAAATCTTTGTATTACCATTGCCAATTATTCAATTGTGGGGTAGGTGTTAAAATGCATCAGTTTACGTTTATCTAGCAATTTGTTGCTTGCTTTAGTGAATAGTTTGGTATGTCCATTTTATTGCTATTGATGTCTGTTAGATGACCAGATTCAGAGATTCTTCTGTCTTTAACTTGTCTTAATTAATCAATTGCTGGCCCTCACCCATGTGACCCTCTTGCTGTATATCAGGACATTCATTCTAGGGGAAGCATGGCAGGAGAGCCATGGCAGATTTAACAACTTAAGTCCATCAAGTTAAAGTACAGAAAGTTTAAGTACAACATATAGAGTTAGACAGAGTTGGCCAGCAGTTGGATCAGAGTTGGACTGGAATCTCCAAGCAGTTAAAGTACAGAAAGTTTAAGTACAACATATAGAGTTAGACAGAGTTGGCCAGCAGTTGGATCAGCGTTGGACTGGAATCTCCAAGCAAACACTGGACATCACTGCTCAACAATTCTTCTATCAACAAGATAAGCCTGATTATACTGTCCAACTATGTTTAATCAGATCCTCTGCACTCCAACATCCATCAAACTATCCTGAAATTGAAATCTCCTCTTCACTGCTCCCATCACCCTCTCTCAATCTAAGCACACTATCTTGTATTGTTAAATCTATTATCCCCTCTCATCCCATCAAACAATACACTGCTCGCACTGTCAAATCTAGGTCACACCTTGTCTCACTCTCATTATTACTGTTACTTGCAGCTGGGGATATCTCCCCAAACCCTGGTCCAACTCACTCATTTGTACCCTCACTTATTCCTACTCTCAGGCATTCAACATGGTCTTTTCCAGTCTCTCAGACTTAACGCACTTCTAATATTGCAAACCTAATTCACATAAAACTAACACCCTCCCTGCCTTTCTCATGTGCCCTCTGGAATGTACGGTCAATCTGCAATAAATTAACAGCAGTCCATGACCTCTTTATAGCTAAATCCCTTCACCTTCTTGCAATCACTGAAACATGGCTCTCCCCCTCAGACACTGCTTCACCTGCTGCCCTCTGCTATGGAGGCTTCTCACTTACTCACACTCCTAGACCGGATGGCCGTCATGGCGGTGGGGTGGGATTTCTTCTCTCCCCCAAATGTAGGTTTCAAAATCTAACTACACCGACTTCTCTCTCCTTCACTTCTTTTGAAATCCACAGCATACGTTTGTTTTCTCCAATCTCTCTGCGTGTTGCTGTCATATATCGCCCCCCAGGTCCCTACTCCACCTTCTTGGATCACTTTGCTGCCTGGCTTCCATACTTTCTCTCCAGTGAAACACCTGCTCTCATTTTAGGGGACTTCAACATCCCCATTGACAACTCTGCTTCTGCTGCCACCTCTAAACTTCTCTCTCTAACAGCTTCTTTTGGTCTCTCTCAGTGGACCGACTCACCTACCCACATTGAGGGTCATGCTCTTGACCTTATATTCTGCCACTCATGCTGCCCATCCAACTTAATTAACTCTCCCTACCCTCTGTCTGACCATCATCTACTCTCCTTTCAGATACTGCTTTCACCTGCACCTTCACAACCATCTCTCTCTAACCACACGTACAGAAACCTTAATGCCTTTGAACCACAACAATTATCAACAGTATCAGCACAATCCATATCTCATATTAATACTCTCTCCTATCCCAATATGGCAGCTTCTCTCTACAACGATGCCCTTTCAACAGCAGTTGACTCCCTTGCACCTTCTACCACCCGTCACAGCCGGCCAGCTAAACCCCAACCCTGGCACACTAGTTTAACACGGTACCTGAGAAGATGTAGTAGATCAGCTGAGCGACGGTGGAGAAACTGATCCTGACTTCATCCACTTCAAATTCATGCTCTCCTGCTATAACCGAGCTCTATCATTAGCCAAAGAACAATACTTCTCTTATCTAATATCTACTATGTCCTCCAAACTGCAGCAGCTGTTTGCCACATTTAACTCACTCCTATGCCCCCCTCCACCTATTAATGTTACCGCCCAAGACCTTGCTCATTTCTTTAATGAAAAAATCGATCTCATTAGACTGAGCATACCGTCCGACAACAATCTCAGACCAACGTGCAGTCCACTCACATCTACTTTGCACTCCTTCACCCCTGCAACTCTAGATGAAGTTAGCAAACTTCTAGCCAGCTCAAAACCCACCACCTGCTCCCTTGACCCCATACCCTCTCGCCTTCTCCACCCAATCTCTGATACACTCTCTCCTGCACTTACCCACCTATTCAATCTTTCACTCTCTACTGGTACCTTTCCATCATTATACAAACAAGCACTAATCACTCCTATCCTCAAAAAACCTTCCCTTGCTCCCAGCTCTCCCACTAACTATCGACCAGTCTCCCTTCTTCCATTCGCATCCAAAATACTAGAAAGGCTTGTTTACAAACGCCTGATCCAGCATCTCACTTACAACTCCCTCCTTGACCCCTTGCAATCTGGCTTCCGCCCATCACACTCGACTGAAACTGCACTCACCAAAGTAACCAATGATCTTCTATTGGCAAAGTCTAAAGGTCATTATTCCATTCTAATCCTTCTAGATCTCTCTGCAGCCTTTGATATAGTTGACCACACACTCCTCCTTGACATTCTACACTCATCTGGCATTCAGGACACTGCTCTTTCATGGTTTACATCTTATCTGTCTGACTGTTCCTTTAAAGTTTCCTTCTCTAACTCTACTTCTACTACTTTCCCACTCTCTGTTGGAGTTCCTCAAGGCTCTGTTCTTGGCCCCCTGCTGTTCTCGCTCTATACAACTTCACTAGGAAAACTCATTTAGTCATTTGGACTTCAGTATCACCTTTATGCTGATGACACCCAACTCTACTTGTCTACTCCTGATCTTTCTAATTCTGTCCTTTCCCAAGTCACAGACTGTCTTATCTGCTGTCTCCTCCTGGATGTCACAGCACCACCTGAAACTGAACCTTTCTAAAACAGAACTCATCATATTTCCTCCAAGATCTTCCCCTGTCCCTCAGATATCACTCACCGTAAACAACACCGCCTTTCATTCCACCACACAGGCACGCTGCCTAGGAGTCATCTTAGACTCTCATCTGTCTTTTTCACCACACATTCAAACACTTGCAAAATCTTGCCGTATTCAGCTGCGCAACATTGCTCGAATACGACCCTATCTCAGTTCAGAATCAACTAAAACACTGATTCAGTCTCTCATCATCTCCCACCTTGATTACTGCAACTTACTCCTCACAGGTATTCCAACAAGTCACCTTTCACAACTCCAATCTATTCTAAACGTGGCCGCTAGACTCATTCATCTAGCTCGCCGCTCAACATCAGCTGCTCCCATATGTATGTCCCTTCACTGGCTCCCAATCTCTTCTAGAATCAAATTCAAATTACTTACACTCACATTCAAGGCCCTTAATAATGAAACCCCTCCCTATATTTCATCTCTAATCTCCAAATACACTCCTTCATGAAACCTACGCTCTGCTTCTGATCTTCGCCTCACTTCTCCTCTGGTCACTTCTGCCCATTCTCGTCTACAAGACTTCTCTCGGGCTTCTGCTTTTCTCTGGAACTCTCTGCCACAAGCTGTCAGACTTTCTCCTTCCTTCCAAACTTTCAAGCGTTCCTTAAAGACCCATCTGTTTAAAGAGGCCTATTCGATGTACCTTAATTAATCATTGCTGTATCAAAAATGACAAATTGTTTATACAATCCTAATGTCTCAATTGTACCCTAACCTTTTAGTTTGTAAAACCTATTGTACTCTGTAATCCTTGTCTGTTATCCACCATTTATTCCCTATTTGCTATAACTGCAGTAAAGCACTGCGTATCTTGACAGCGCTATATAAATAAATGATGATGATGATGATGATGATGATGATAATTGCAAAAAGTGCAAATCCACATGTCCCTTTCCCAGCATACCCTGCCATTTGTCTATAGGAGTGGCAGCGACTGAACTGATCTTTATAGAAGAGAGAGTTGTTTTTGAAGATGACCTCCATGATATTCTCACCATCATTTTGTCGATCTCTTTATATATCTTATCAACATTATTCACAGCCTTAGAACATCTTGTTCATCATTGCAGGAAAAAAAAAATCTGTAAAATTCTGGATTAGTGATAAATACCCTAAATATAAAATTCTGCAGTTGCTGTTCCCCCTCCAGCTACAGCTTTTGAAAGGAATCAGAGAGGTGTGAGTAACATTTTATGTCGCACATTAGGAGTGCTTTGGAAATTGTTCTTATTATTTGCAGCCTACAAATAGCTGCGCACTGCTCAATAAAGAAAAATATTAAAAATCAATGCTTTGCAGGTTAGGAGATCAAAAAAGGAGTTAGGTATAAAAAAAACACAAGACAAAAAAACAATGAACATTCGTGGGTGGAAAACACAGACCAAACATCAATAAGAATTAAACTCTGCGAAGCTCACGACTAGCAAGCGCCAAGCACACAGCCACGGAACATTAGACCTGACAGATGCTAAAAACTGCATCAGGGAGACTTGTTTCTACTTAGTCTTTTTGTAAAACCAGATAAGGTCTTGGCTTTGTGAATCTGGGGGTCAAAATACAGAGAGGGGGGTCTAGTATGATATGGGTAACACATCGGTGCACACATTCTTCACATTTTGTACCAACGGAGAATAACCCTTAGCTAAACTTGTGAATTATTTCTTAACAAATCATTGCTTTCTATTGTTTGGCTGGAAAGGTTGATATAAAATAAGTTGAAAAAAAATCAGGCCCTACCTTTTTTTGTTAAAAAGGTTTTTATTTTGCATTTTTATAAGGCCCTACCCTTTTAATGATTTTTCTGGCAAGAAGACTTGCACTCTCTGTAGTTATTCCTCGGCGTATTTTCCATTCGTGCAGTTGACAGATCGGTTGTTCTAATTCTTTTATATTTTTCTAATCTCACTCTTTAGTTTGATTTAATGCGTAACACGCAAAATGAGTTCCTGAAATCGTACTTTAGGAAGGAATACCGTCATAAATTGTTTTTTTAAGTTATATTTTGTGTTCATTTTAAATAGGAGCCAGTTCCCATGGAGCTGGGAAAAACATCAGATAACATTAGTTATTTGTGTTTGTATTGAAAATGTATCTACAATTTATGTTCTCGCATTCATCTACGGTTTTTGTGTGTGAGTATAGACTAAGCGGAGGAATGATATGAGGTCTCCAACCAGTGGCCTACAGCTATCCTTAGAATCCTTAAAATTGCTTTCCCAGCTGGAAGGAGCGATTCTCTGATATATATAAGATTTACAGATTTAGAAAGATATTCAGTGGTACCCAACTCTCCTTTGGAGTCAAAGGTAAATGGATATTGGAACCATACTAACCAGTGACAAATCTCCTCCCAAAAGGGGCAAAGGGCCGTATACAAGTGGCCATGCACAGTTTGTCCACCGTTCTATTGTTCTGTTTGTTCCGGCCATCAGCCCAAAAGTTTAGAGCAGTGGGAAAGAAGAGGAGCTGTAGTTCATCTTTACATCTTTACATGTTTGATTGTGAACCGGCCAATATCTAGTACAAAGATACTGGATTGGGATTGCCCATGCAATATACTCATACCTAAAACCCTAAAACAATTTAGACCAGTATTAGGTGTCATGGAATTTCAGGAACCAGAGATCGCAAAGTTTATTTGGCATGATCGCCTTGGCTTCTGAACTCACAAAGAGTCAGAACCCCGAACAAAGGAATCACAGAGTTTTATGGGCTTGGGAACATATGACATGAATACAGAAAAACAAAGAACTGCTCTTACAGCCAAGCAGATGGCTCTGTCTCAAGGCCAGGGCACTAGTGACAAAGGCTAGCTTAAAAACAGAATCCACCCAAGTCAGGGGGGCTCCTGGAGGAATCTACATACACAGAATTTTATTATTTCTCATAGGCAGAGCTGCAAGGGTCTAAGCAGTCCATTGATATCACCATTCAAGGCTGAATTTATTGGTCACAGTCCTTGCAGGAGTCTCTGAGCAGTGAACAATTTAGTAGGGATTGAGTAGGGATGCCGAGGAAATTTAGAGCATTTATGTAAAGAAACGTTTGCCTTTAGTTTTTCTAAACTTACCGTAGTATACCTCAGGATAGCAAGAACAAGTAGGGTAACAAATAATTATGAAGAAGTAGGTAAGAAATAATTATAGTATTCCTTTAAGCAGAGGAGACTACAGTATTAGTAATGCCCTGATCACTTATTTGTTTCCTGCTTTGAAACAATAAAAAAATTCAGTATCAGGAACCTCAAAATGGTCCATAGACAAGTAATTTCCAAAATGGAACAATCTTACCCGGTCTTGCTGTTTTTTTCACCTAAAATTGATCTTCATGGCTTTTTTGTATATCTATATCTATTCATATAGGATGAAGCATAACAATTATAAACTGCACAGTTTCTGTTAGATTCTCCACTTAACCCGACATAAGTACCACTTTATGCATTCAATTGCACTTAGTGGGGAGCCCTGAAGTCTGTGTGGTGGGTATTAGTTCCCTAGGGCAGTCGTCTGTGCTCCTGGCAGACCCAACAGCTTCCCATATATTTGCTTCAGAAGTTCAAGTTGAAATAGGGCTATAGGACACTCATTTGCATGGCAGATAAACTGGGTATAATACATCAAGAGGCAATTGACCTTCATATCTCTCTATAGAACTATAGTATAAAAACCTTTCTTATGGAAAATACATTTGTTGCAAGTGCTGCATGAACAGCTACAAACTTTACTTTTAATTGTATGTATATATCTATATCTATATATATATATATATATATATATATATATATATATATATATATATATATATATATATATATATATATATATATTTATTTACCTTACTGGTTCTTTTGAAATAACCTGAAAGCTTTGACTTAACAGACAGTTTTATTAGTGAAGGCTCGTATTCCCGTACTTGTGGGACCTCATAAAGAAACTCTTCCAGTTGTCTGTCAATATACAAGACTCCCTTGTGCCGTGTTTCACATGGAAGGAAAGCATCAGGGACTTGCAGTTTGCCGTGTGCTGATAGATATGCACAATAATTTACTGTGTAATCACCTCATCTGTAAAAGCTAACAGGGAATTATGCCCTTTTGTAGTCAGTGTATTACCCAAATAGGAAGGAAATAGACAATTTTATTAAATAAAGAAGCTTCATTTTAGCAAATCCACCTTCA
Organism: Xenopus petersii; assembly: GCA_038501925.1. Lineage (NCBI taxonomy): Eukaryota > Metazoa > Chordata > Amphibia > Anura > Pipidae > Xenopus > Xenopus petersii. The sequence goes on from CM076682.1 coordinate 16,252,363, forward strand.
GTTGTGATCATAATGATGAAAAATGGTATTCAAATTAGGCTGTATGGTTAATTAATGTTGTAATATATGATTTTTGCATAGCACGGGTTCCTACAAACATGTTTATTCTATCTAAGGAGACAATCTGAGAGGCAACATGTTTTATCACTCAAAACAAAGGAATTTTGTTGGTACAGTTACTTAGATTTTAAGGCGCAAATTCACTAAGCGCCGAAGCGCCGAACGCTAGCGTTAATTCGCTAGCGTTTGGCATTTTTCGTTACTGCGCAAATTCACTAACGAACGCTGGCGTAGTTTCGCTAGTGTTACTTCGCACCCTTACGCCAGGCGAATTTTCGCTAGCGACGTAACTACGCAAATTCACTAACTTGCGCAGTGTACTGAACGCTACCTTTTACACTAGACTTCCTTCGCCACCTCAGACCTGGCGAAGCGCAATAGAGTAGATAGGGATTGTTTCAAAAAAAGTCAAAATTTTTTCTAAGTCCCAAAAAACGCTGGCGTGTTTTCTACATGATGGGTGATGGGCTGAAGATTTTTGGATCGAAAATATTTTTGGGGCTCCCCTCCTTCCCCCTACATTTCCTGACTCATGGCAACTTACCTAGACAGTGGGCACATGTGTTGGGCAAAATAAAAATTTTATTTGCTGATTTGAAGGTTTTCTAGGCATTTGAAGTGGTGATACGTGTTCCTCCATTGAAATTTGAATTTCGCGCCGTATGCAAATGAACCATCGCTAGCGAAACTTCGCTTCGCTTGGCGAATTAACGCTAGCGCAACTTCGAAAACTTACGCTACCCCTGTGCGCAACTTCGGATTTTAGTGAATTTGCGGAGCGCTGGCGAAAATACGCCTGTCGAAGTGTGGCGAAGTGCGGCGAAGTTGCGCCTGGCGCAACTTCGCATCTTAGTGAATTTGCCCCTAAAGCTCAAGTCGACTTATTGCTTAATATCATATTCCCCTATACAAGTGGACAGAAACCTGACTGCCGGACAAGCAAACGCTTGGGGATGTATGAATAAATAGATTGGGACTAGGGATGGGCGAATTTGTTCCGTTTCGACAAAAATTTGGCGTCGGCGAAATTTCGCCGACACCCATTAATGGGCGTCAAAAAAAAAAATGTTGTCGCGTCTTTTTTTTTTTCCGCACGACGCCATACAAGTATGTGCCCGTCATTTACGCATCAAAACAAGGCAAAAAAATTCACCCATCCCTAATTGGGACCCCTCTAAAGTAAATGTATGTTTTTTCCTAGTTTGTTTTGTTCTCCTGTAACCTCTTGAAGCAGAGACTTCAGCCTCCTAAGAACTGAACCCTGGTGGACTTTGGCCATGCCTCGTCCCACTCAGACTACTTCTCGTAACATTATGACCAAAGCCAATTATACCCAAACCAGGCCTCCCAGGTGTATAAATAGGTAGGACAGGGCTGCAAGAACGTGTCACTGGCTTAGCTGGAAGTTCAAGCTTCTGTCCAGATGGAGCAAACACACGGCCAACCAACCCTCCCTGATTCATTGAAGTCAACTGTATTTATATGGGAAGAGTTGGGTTCAGGACATAATTGAGTATTACTGGGGTATAACTAGGTGCGGCTGATCTGAGGCATGAAGTGGTCATAGCCATAAACCTCCAGAGTTCCAGTACTGGAATGATATTTCTAAAACATTCATGGGTAACGCTGACGTTTTCTAGGGTTGTCACAGACCGCCCAATGGCCCTGCATCATGATCCCTAAAAAGTGCAGGGCTTTATGGAAAAGTGAGTGGAGTTTGATGGTTCGGGGAACTGTCGGGGCATAGCTTGGTATGGTTGTGTAGACTATCTCTAATATGTCCCTCATTTGATAATTCAGATGTTGGGATTAGTGATGAGCCAGCCATGGATTCGCAACGAAATTTCGCATGTTGACAGCTGCAATTTTTTTTCTCGAAAAAGTGGCAAAACTTCACAGTGCAAAAAAATTGCAAAGACAAAAATGTTGCAGAGGCAAAAAAGGCACCATAAGAAAAACTCCTGTTGACTTTAATGCATTTGGAGCGAGAAAAATTGTAAACAAATTGCCGCTCTCAAAACAAATTTGGCGCCCATTGATTTCAATGCTTTTTGCAAATTTTTCAGACAAATTCGCTCATCACTAGTTGGGATGCTTAAATTATATACCGTATGTGTCTTTCTCTTGTATATTAGACGTAGCAGTTAGTAGTGTTATAGTTTATAGTTATTTATACTAATGTAAATGTCTCTTATGTATTTGTACAAATATAATCATTGCCTTTGTGCTCTGGTTTGGTTTGTCCCTTCATATTTATAATGAGAAAGATCTTCTTTTCAAGGAAAAAAAATAAGCCTTCATGCCCTAAACAAAGTGTTAATTCCAGCCTGTTGCTGAAAATTGTAGCCTGAGCCTTGCCTGCTGATTTGAAACAGAACCTGAAGAATGACTAGGACACCAACAGTGAAATTAAATACATATTTGAACAGTGCATTACAAGTACATGATGTTGAAGCGAAGCTGATTTATGTAATCATTACTGTTCTGCTCATCTGGAGTGGGAATGCCTAATGAGCCCCAGTGCAACCCACTCATCAACCTTCATCACTTAATCTTCATGCGAGTTTGAGACTTCCCAGAAGTAAAGGGGAACTTCAACCTTATAACCTTTTTTAGGACAATGTAGACAGGGTTATTCTAAAAGAAACTGTGATTGGTGTGAGTTGGTGGCATTTAAATTAAGCTTTGGTTACTGGGGTCACTGGTCGGAGCAGCCAGGTCATGACTTCAGTGATTGGCTGTGAAAAACTTTGGAGAACTGAGAGATAAAGTTAGATATTAATAACACTAAAATCTGGCCTTGCGATTAAATTATTTGTGCTGATATAAGTGGTCTTATATAAATTCAAGGCAGGAGAGGGACAGAAAAAAATGCAAATAAAAAAGCATTGATTAGAATTATTTAAACCATTTTCTAGCAGATAAAAACAGCTATATTTGTAGGCTGATTTCACTAGAAGATGAAAAATGATGCAGCCAGTAGAAATCGTAGGGCCCTGTACTAGAGTCCTGCAGCGGGTCGGGTACTCGTGGGTTACTCTCAAAAAAAACAAGTACCATGTGGAATGAGGGGAGGATTTTCAGGTGCAGGTATAGATATGTGTCAGTGGGTTGCGGTTCTGCGGGTTGCAGGTCTCATTTAAACTTCTTATCTTATTTTATATTGTCTATATTTTACTCCTTTTAAAATTTTACAAAACTTGTTTCTGCCCCGCCCACTGTTGATGATGTCACTTCCGGTTTGTACTACATAGTTGGCAGGGACTTTTTCCTGAGAGTAACACAGCTATTAACCCAGTATCCAGCCCCCCTAGGGTTCGGACCTGCCAACTTTGTTAAAAGGGCCACAACCCAAATCCACCACCGTCATGTCAAAAAATATCTAGGATTCTTTCAGAGACAAAGGGGCAAATTCACTAACCTCCGAAAATTTGCCAGTGACGGCTTTGCTCACAGCACAACACTTGTGCAGGTAGAGTCCTGCGCGGGTCAATTTTTTGGAACCTGTACCCGCAACCTGCAATCCGCAACCCGGACCCAAACCCGCATTCTTACCCACTTGGACCCACTAACCGACCCGCAAGTCGGGTTTTTTTTGGAAAAAATGTTGGATGTTTTTTGGGAAAAATTTTCAACTATTCTTTTAGGAAGTCCTATCTACTCTATTGCACTTCGCCTGGTCTGAGCTGGCGAAGGCAAGTCTGGTGCAAGAGGTAACGTTCAGTAAAATCCGCATCTTAGTGAATTTGCCCAGTTATGTCCATTCACCAGAGCGCAAATTCACCTGGTGTTAGGGAGCGAAGTAACGCTAGAGTCTATCGCCTTCGCTAGAGACGTATTTTCTCTCGAGTTATTCACTTCGCCCTCTAGTAAATTTGCCCCAAAGAATCTGATTTGTCACAACTGTTTAGCCCCTCGTTGGGTTTTGCTCCTAACTAGACTTTTGCCTGTCCCCTGTCCCCCCATGGCTTCATATTCAGGATATACGTAGTTAACTGGAGTTTGCCAGAGGAGAACCCAAAAAGGTGAAAAGAACTGTGGACTTTAATTTATATATACAGCTATGGGATTTGTTACCCGGTAACCTGTTATCCAGAAAGCTCTGAATTAAGGAAAGGCCGTCTCCCAGAGACCCCATTTTATCCAAATAATCCACATTTTTAAAAATGATTTCCTTTTTCTGTGTAATAATAAAACAGTAACTTGTACTTGATCCCAACTAAGATATAATTAATCCTTATTGGAAGCAAAACCAGCCTATTGGGTTTATTTAATGGTTTAAGTAGACTAAAGGTATAAAGATCCAAATTACAGAACGACCTGTTATATTTGTTATCTCTGAAATCCCCAGGCCCTGAGCATTCTGGATAACAAGTCCCATTCCTGTTCTCCCGTTTACACCGTAAACATACCGTAAAAGCAGGGCTTGCAATATGTATAGATACATACTTAATAATTACAAGTATAACCTTAAAGTGATACTGACACTAAAAAAACTGCTAAAAGACTAAAAGTTACCTATAGGTCACGTTGATCGTTTTTTGCTGAATGGTCGGCTTTTGTAAGTAATTGTTACTTAAAGTTCCTAAACCTGTTATGCCGACCTGACTGTCCCTTCTGAATTGGGTCATATTTTTGACCCAATTTACTTGCTAAATGAAATGCCGACCTTTGCCTTTTCTGCTTCTGATACAGGGACTAAATTATTTTTTCTTCAAAGCAAAAACACAGGTCATGGGGGAATAGGTGGGCAATATACAGACGCATTTGCATTTATATTACATCCATTCAGTTATAAAGGGGGGCAATGTAAAGAGTTTTTTACAATGAGTACTTGCAGTAGTGTGACATAGAGCAAAGCACATGCTCCACATCCAGGGTCCGGTGGAATGGGGGCTACACAGGCAAAATATTAAAACCTGGGTTCCATTCCAAGTCTTTTAGGGGTAAACATGTACAAGTATGGAATCCGTTTACTAGAATTCTAACCCATTATCCAAAAAGCTCTGAATTATGGGAAACCCATCTCCCATAGACTCCATGTAATCAAATAATTAAAAAAATAATTTTATCTGTAAAAATAAAACAGTATCTTGTTCTTGCTCCCAACTAAGATATAATTAATCCTTATTGGAGGCAGAACAGTCCTATTGGATTTAATGTTGAAAATTGTTTTTTTAGTAGACTTAGGGGCCAATTTATTAACTTCGAGTGAAGGAATAGAAGAAAAAAAAAATGTTGAATTTCGGAATGTTTTTTTGGCTACTTCGACCATCGAATGGGCTACTTCGACCTTCGACTATGACTTCGACTTCGAATCGAAGGATTCGAACTGAAAATCGTTGGACTATTCGACCATTCGATAGTCAAAGTACTGTCTCTTTAAGAAAAAACTTCGACCCTCTAGTTCGCCAACTAAAAGCTACTGAACCCAATGTTAGCCTATGGGGAAGGTCCCTATAGGCTTGCCTACATTTTTTTGGTCAAAGGATAATCCTTCGATCGTTGGATTAAAATCTTTCGAATCTTTTGATTCGAAGGATTTAATCGTTCGATCGAACTATTTGCATAAAATCCTTCGACTTCGATATTGAAGTCAAAGGATTTTCATTCCCCAGTCGAATATCGAGGGTTAATTAACCCTTGATATTCGACCCTTGATGAATTTGCCCCTTAAGGTATGGAGATCCAAATTACAGAAAGATCCCTTATCCTGAAATCCCCAGGTCCCGCGCACTGTGGATAATGGGTCCCACCCCTGTGCTTGATTTGCTCATGGTTCTGGGGTGATCTGTGCCCATTCCTATTGGCATATTTGCCAGGGTTGTTGGATAATACAAGTAAGGGACCTGCAGCCTATGGGGTAAATTTATCAAAGAGTGAAGTTCCGCCACTAGAGTGAAATTCCGCCACTCTCCATTCATTTCTATGGGATTTTAAAGGCGTATTTATCAATGGGTGAAAGTGAAAGTTCACCATAAAAAATCCTATAGAAATGAATGGAGAGTGGCAGAATTTCACTCGAGTGGCGGATCTTCACTATTAACTTAACTCTTTGATAAATATACCCCATTGAGTAAGTGCCCCAGTGGGTACGAAACGCGTTAGGCAGTGAGTTATCTGTATGTCCTAATAAATTATTTGAACTTTTAAATATAATTTTTGGTCTTTACTTTCGGAGAAAACTCACAACCTTTTGCTGTTTTGGATTTTTGCACCCGTGGACTGAGGTGAACTGTGAATATTTTTCTCCCTTTATTATTTGTTTATTTTTATTTTTGATTAACAATGGTACAGTTATTGGCATTGTGCACCATACTCTAATGTTTGATAAGGGACCTGTTATCCAGAATGCTGGGGTTTCTCAGATCACAAATCTTTCTGTAAGTTGGATCTTCGTCCCTTATGTCTACTAGAGAATCATATAAACATGCATATGCAAATTAGGGTTCGGATTTGGTTCGGTATTCGGCCGAATCCTTCGTGAAGGATTCGGGGGTTCGGCCGAATCCAAAAAAGTGGATTCGGTGCATCCCTAATTAATTATATCTTAGTTGGGATCAAGTACAAGCTACTGTTTTATTATTACACAGAAAAAGGAAATCATTTAAAAAAAAATTGGTTTATTTGTATGAAATGGAGTCAACTGAATATTTCTACGGCCTTTCCATAATTCTGAGCTTTCTGAATAGCGGGTTTCAGAATAACGGATCCAGTATAGGATCCATTATCCGGAAACCCGTTATCCAGAAAGCTCCATTTTATCCAAATGATAAAAAATGATTTCCTTATTCTCTGTAATAATAAAACAGTCACTTGTCCTTGATCCCAACTAAGATATAATGAATCCTTATTGGAAGCAAAACCGGCCTATTGGGTTTATTTAATGTTTACATGGTTTCCTAGTAGACAAGGTATGAAGATCCAAATTACAGAAATATCCTTTATCCGTAAAACCCCAGGCCCGAGCATTCTAGTGGTACCATACTAGTGGTACAGTTTCTCAGTTGGATTGAGATCTGAGCCTTTGTAGCACTTTCACCTTATCGTCTTTGCTTTGGCCTTATTTTTGGGATTATTATCCTGCTGATGAACAAACAAGTTCAGTTATTAGCATCCTGAAGCAGGTTCTCCCTTCTGTTATAAGAAGTAGCCCAGTCCCTGCATCTAAAAAGCAGCCCCATGAGGTTCTCTCCATCACCATTGCACTTCACTGTGTCCCTTGCTTGCCTTGTGTTTGTTCTTTTTACAAGTTCTCCAAGAAAATGAAATTTCCATTCAATTACTGTCTTGCCTGCAGCACCCTACACTCTATTACACCCTTCTATCACAAACTAGAATTTATTTTTAAGGAGCCTTTCCAGCAGGGGTAACACTTCAGCCGTGCCCACGACACTTTACACCCCCTCTCCGTACAATACATTTCATTTATTCGGAGCTCATGCGTATTCGCTGGCATGCATTTCCCGAGCCCGGCTACTTTGGCAAGAACGCCACGGCTACATCTGTCACTTCTGAATAAATTCATATGAAAAAACGAACATTTCTTCCCATCTCGGGAGGAAAACAATATGAAAAAATGCACAAACAATAATAAGCTGGCAGCGATGTGTAACAGGAGTGTTGGGCATACGCGGGGATGACAAAGCAAATCATAAGCGAACGTCACTCTGCGGCGCGCTGTTGTGTTTGATGTTTTGTCATTTTAATTAAATTCGGAAGCCATTATGGAATTGTCCATCAAGATTGTGTGTGAGTTCTGGATCTGATGCATTGTGCTGCAGAATCCCTAATGCCCCCCATAGTCAACGTGCACTCTTTCCTGGTGCAAGTGCTCCATATACAATATCCGTTCTGGTAGAATACTGGAATGCAGAGGTTTGTTTATTAGTTTAGGTTAGAGTCCTGCAGCGGGTCGGGTACCCGCGGGTTGTGGGTAGAAGTTCCGGATGTGGGTTCTGACGCGGGTCGGGGGTTCTGCGGGTTTCCGGTCGGGACGCGGGTCTTCTCAATAGTGATTTTTACTCTTTTTCTGATCACGTCTACTTCCGATGATGTCACTTCCAGTATATAATGACAGCACCTCCTGATTCTTGGTGGTCAGCGGGTCCGGGTTGCGGATAAGGTACTTGCGGGTTGGGTAGCGGATCCAAACGGGTAAGAATGCGGGTTGCAGATTGCAGGTTGCGGGTACAGGTCGGGTACGTGTTGCAAAAAATGGACCCGCGCAGGACTCTAGTTTAGATGCTTTCACACAATAGCACATTTAGGGGGTTATTTATCAAAGTCCCAATTTATCTCAACATTTCCAGCCACAAAATCTCATCTAATCTGCACTGTTTTTTTGGCGTATTTATTATTAGATTTTCCCGAGAATTTGCTTTGCGGGAAAAAAATCTTATTTTCACTATGTTTTCAGATTTTTCATCCGATTTCTTATGCTTTTTGCCCAAAAAACTCTGAAAACTTCGGGGTATTGCACGAAACCCAGCACACATCAAAAAATCATTGGGACTTCTCCCATTGACTTATAATTTGCATATTATTTGGTTTGGTATTTGGCCGAATCTTTCGAGAAGGATTCCATGTTCGGCTGAACATCCCTAACTTATATACAACCTCGACAGGTCTGAGATGCCAGATTTCCAGATTCTGACTTTTCCATCCTCGGGGTATTATAAAATCCTGAAAAATTTGTGATTTTATACTAAAAAACCACAAATTTTTGCAATCGGAGTTTAGTAAATAACCCCCATAGTGATTGATTTTGAGAGCACAGTCATCACAAGACCCACTTGTTGCTTTTCAAAACAGCAGGAATTCTGGGGGGGGAGTTATTAGGCTTTGGTGGCTCAAATTTATGGTAAAATTGCTCTTCTGGACACTTTCTAGAATCCCTTTTGTTTAATGAATGCGTTTTAAAGGAATAGTTCAGTCTGTGCAAAATAAAACATGTTTCTAATATAGTTAGTTAGCCAAAAATGTAATATATAAAGACTGGAGTGACTGGATATATAATATAATAGCCAGAACACTACTTCCTGCTTTTCAGCTCTCTAACTCTTAGTTAGTCAGTGACTTTAATCAGTGAGTTTGTAAATGATCCTCAGCATTCAGCTCAGATTCAAAAGCAACAGTTATGACCCATGTGCCCCCCCCCACCAAGTCACTGATTTGTTCGAATTCCAAACTAAATCGGAACCCAAATTTGCAAATGCAAATTAAAGAATGGAAGGTGGAAAAAGGGGGATTTTTTTTGATTCCTTTAATCACCTTATAAGTCACGTGATTTTATTGGTTGAGATTTGGTTCGGCCAGATTGAAAAAAGCTTAGACTTGTCCAATTCTGAACTCAATTCAGGATTCAGTGCATCCAGGGAGTACATACAACTTAATATCAGCTACCACACCTGTTCTGCTTTAGTAACTGGAAACATTTAATAGGGAAAGGAAGCCAAATAATCACTGGGGAGGGCCGGCCGGAAACCCTCGGGTCAGTTTGGGCTGGCTGCCGTCTCAAATCTTAAGGTTGGGTGGGACGGGTTCGGGTTTTGCATTTCCTTCCACTCTCCCGCCCACGATCTAACACTGCCGGCTTCCGGCGATTTATAGATTTGTGCCTGCCCCTTTTGTGACATCACTGCAGTCCAGGCGCAGGTTTTTAAATTGAGGAGCCGAGCCGGGTCTGGCTGGGTGCTGTTCGGGTGAGGGCAGGTTAGGGTCGGCACATTACTAAGATGCACCCCTGATTTTTCATAAAGCTCCGCCCACTTCCTGATAATCCCCCATCCATTTTTTGGTTTTCTGTTTAGGATTGGAACAATTGGGGGCTATGTGACTACTGGGATAAGAATGCTGAAGATATGGATGATCTCCCCTATAAAGCAGGACACAGTCAGGAGACCCAATACACAGAGCCGGAATTAAATAACAGGCACCCCTAGGCCCGCTGCCGCTCATCTCCCCCTTCCTTTGAGCACATTCGACAAATGTTCAGCATCTGGTCCTGAGTACTGGGGATTGGGGCCTGCCAGAGCCACAATAACGGTATTGCAGGTGGTTGGGCAGGGGGATATTTTACATTGCGCAAGCTGGCAGCACTTCATCCTGTACCAGGGCTGCCGGCAAGTAGTTACACCACTGATACTCATTGCTTACGGGCAAAACATAGTAACACAGAAACTTAGGTTGAAAAAAACCACGTCCATCATGTTCAACTGTGTGGTCTAAATAAAACCTGTGTAACTGCTAATTGATCCAGAAGAAGTCAAAAAACCCCCATCTGAAGCTTCTCCAATTTGCTTCAAAGGGGGGGAAAAGCTACCTCGCCCCAAAAGGGTATTCAGACGAATCCTTGGCAACTCAAGTTTTCCTTATTAATGTCCCTTTATCCTCCAGTTTCAGCCGCCTCATTCACATTCATTTTGTTTGTGAGTCTTCATATGATCCCTGACGCTCGGTGCCGGGGAATATGTTGCTGCTTTAGAAATATATTTAGAAAATTGATATTGGGTTTCCAGTGAATCCACTATACTAATAATATTCAGTTTCACATTCATGCCATAACAATCATATTAAGAAAACCAGGGGGAGAATGCTGCTCATTTTACCGTGTCTATATTAGTTGTTAAGTACAGCCATAGCGACACCAATTCATTATCGATACCACCCTGACAATATAGGTAATTAAAAGAGACTCCGCCGGAACCATGTTTTGTTTGAACAAATGTGTCGTAAGAAGGTTAAATGGGCTAGATCAAATGAGTTTATAATAAACCCATAAATATTTCATGAGAAGCGGCTTCTGAAGCCAATTTAAAGCTTGGCGTGACTGGTATTACAGTATGCAGGGCTGTAGACTTACAGTATATACAATGAGCTAGGAGGCAATGTAATGCTTTGTTCCACTCCTTGTAACCCATAGTAACCAAATGTTTGCTTACGAGTAGTTGACTAGTAAATGCTATCTGCTGATTGGTAGTTGTGGGTTACTAGAGCTGGAGCAGAGTTTGCACCCTTTGGCATACGTAACGTCCCCAACCACCTCACCTTGCATGGAGAATACAAACCCACCCCCCTATACCCTTTTCTCTCCCTGGTCTTATTTATATCATGGCAGCTATGGACTTGTGGGTTCCCTACACCCATCATGCCATGGACCATGTTTGTAACACAGTGGCGGGGCCTTGGGCAAACTATGCTTTAAGGCCACCATTTTTTATATAAACTGGGACTGTTGCCATCATACACTGCAATTGCCATGTTGTCTGACTTATAATTTTGATCTAGAGTCCTGCCTGGGTCCAGTTGGGCAGACACGTGCCAGAACCACGGACCAGGACCTGCCAATATTTTATGCCCATTACCTCAAATTACTTGTAAGGACTCACCCTGGTGGTCTAGCAGGCCGGCGGGGATGTCCGGCTCGTTGATCCTTCCTCTTCAAGCACTGATTTCTCTATGTCGCGTATGGCCGATCACTTTCGGGATTACGCATCCGGCGTGTGACGTCATCATGCCAAGTGGAGCGAAATTCAAATATTTAATATTATATATAATATTATATTAAGGGGCTTTGAGCTCAAATTAATTACCCATTGTTAGTTCTAACTTGTTAGTTCACAGGTGCAATTTTTGACCCTTGCCTGCCTGACTATTCTGAACTCTGCCAAATTTGACCCTTGCCTGCCTGACTACTCTGAATTCTGCCAATCCTGACCCTTGCCTGCCTGACTATTCTGATTCTGCCGGTATTGACCCTTGCCTGCCTGACTATTCTTTGAACTCCACCTGCACCCGGCCTGTATGACCTTGCTTGAACTCCTCCCGCACCGACCCATGTCTGCCTGACTACGCTTTTGTCTATTCCTAGAACTATACCTTCCATCCAAAACCTTGCTAACAACCGTGCCCCTTTGCCAGTCCAGAATCTTTGCTTGGTTCCTCTCTTATTAAGACCTGGCGGCATCCAATTAGCGGAGGGCTCCTCCCAAAGTGAAAGGCGGCTGCTACAGGCAGAATCAGAGCTGAGACCAGGGGGCCTAGCACCTGCATTTAGGGAGCCGATTGTGACATTGCTGTGAACCCTACCTGCAGTTCATTATTGGTTGATTTACCTTCTGACCTGTGAACAGCAAAACCAGAAATTCGGTGCAAAAAAATTCTTTCCTTTCTTTGCATCTTCAAATGTCTTTACTTTACCCATAGGCCGCTTGCCCAGTCAGGGAATCAGGGACTTTCTGCCCAAAACCAGCTACCCTGCAGGTGATCCATGAGTAATCAGGGGTATCTGACCCAATCTAGATCTCTATCTAGAGCAACTGTTTCCGTTATGTCCTCCTTCTATGCTCCAGCTTTTCTACCTACAACTACTGCTTGGTGACATCTAATTATGAGCAGTGCCCCTGTAAAGACAGCTCTGATAAAGGAGACATTCTAGCAAAGGAGCCTGGAGGGGATGACATGACATGCTTGATGTAATAGTAAATGTAATACAGGTATGGGACCTGTTAGAATGCTTGGGTCTTGGAGTATTCTGTATAATGGATCTTTCTATAATTTGGATCTTCATACCTTAAGTCTACTAGAAAATCATGTAAACATTTGTTAAAGGTTGGCTACAGGGGGTCACCATCTTGTAACTTTGTTATACATCTTTGCAAGACTAAGACTGTGCACATGCTCAGTGTGGTCTGGGCTGCTTAGGGATCATCATAAACAAAGCTGCATGAATTCTGCATGGCTGGAAAGTAAGGCGGGGGCTCCCCCTGTTGTTCATAAGTATGATTGTTTCCCTGCTCAGCAGTTAGGGACTGTCTGACAATTCCTATCCACAGCAGTAAATGAAGGGAGAATTTCACTGCATACAGTCAGGTTTCTTATAAAAAACGATACACATTTTTTAATTAAAGTATATTGGAGATAGGCTTCTTTTTCATTAAAGAAAGTAAAAATGGGATTTTTTTTTTGCCTTTACATGCCCTTTAAGATCAAAAAAATAAAGCAACAGGCCTCAAAGACAGGTCAAGCTGCTTATGTGTGCTTGTAACGTTCAGTATCCCACAACCCAGAGTAAACCCCAATGTCCCGGGCTCAGCTCACGCTTCGGCCTATAACCGCCGCCTTTCACGTCGGGTGGAGCCCTCCGCTACTCGGATGCCGCCAGGACTTAATAGTGAGGAGACTGAGGGAAGAACTCTGGGCGAGCAAGGCAACTTAACGTAAAGGTTATCAAAGTCCAGGAACGGGCCGAGTCGAAACCAATCGGGAATGCAGTACAAAATCGGTAAGCAGCAGAGTAGTCGAGGTCACAGGCCAGGTCAGCAACAAACAAGGTCGAAGTACAGAACGGAATCCAAAGAGTAGTCAGGGACAAGCCAAAGGGTCAGGGCAGGCGGAAGTCAAACAGGAATCAGGGATAGCCAAAGGTCACAACAAGAATCACAGAATAAACGCACCCAGGAACCATATACAGAACCTACGTTGGACTGATGGCCCTTTAAACACTTGAATTTGGCGCCATTGGACGCTGGTGAATCAGCGCCAGCGCAATTGCGCCAGCGTGCCTGCCCCTTTAATACTAGCGCATGCGTGCCGCGCGCTCCATAGGAGCCGGCGCCTGGGGCCTAGCCGCATCTGGGGAGATTAGTTGCCCAACGACAAATCTCCTCGTCTTCAGGCGACTAATCTCCCTGAAATGCCTCACAAGGAATCTTCGGCCCATCCCGCCAGCGATTCGTATTCTTGCTGACGAGAAGGCACTGAGATAATGTCTGTATAAAAAAGACTGAAAATGGATGGGAGGCGATGGGAGGCAGCCTTTCTGTAATTCAGAACTGTCTGGATAATTGGTTTCTGGATAAAGGATTCCATACCTGTATATCTGCCTTGCCTCACAGAGGGACTAGATTTTAGTCTTTCTATTGTATCTAATACAGAGACTTGACTATGGAACATATGAAAATGTGGGAAAGAATGGTTGCATAATAGTGGAAACCTTCTACTCAAACAGCTCATGCTTAAAGGGGGACTGAATACGACCGACCGATATTGGCAGAAGACTTGGATATCGTTGATCGGGCTGAATGGAAAATTTTGATCAGGTGCCTTTAAATGAACCCAGACATCAGCCATTGTTAGTGCTGAATCATCAGATACAGGTAGAATTCTATTGTTTCTATATGTATATCTGACAATTCAGCTCTACACGTGTGTATTAAAACAAATGATCTTTCTTGGAAATATCTTTTTCAAGAAAGATCGTAATTGTTACGTCTATGGCCACCTTAAGGGTTCTGCCTGTATATAGAATATATAGATATGGCAGGCTTGATAGTTGGCCAAACTGAAGGGTAAAGCAACTACATGATATACATCTTGCTATGAACATACCCTGGGATGATCAGGTAAAACTGGCCAAGCACATAAAACCATGTATTCCAGCCATATGATCTCCGACAATGTCTGCCTGTGCACCATGTTGGACAGTGTATGGTGTATTGACAGATGTGGAAGTAAAGCTGGTGCTTCTCTTTACTTTCTGCTGTTCCAATTTTTGGGCTGTTGGTCCAAACGAACAGAACAATGATAAAGTGACCATAGCTTGTTGCCAAACTGGGTATCTACGGCAACCTTTGGTATACTTACTTTGATAGACCTTATACTGGCCAATCCTGATGCAGCAATAGAGTTAAGGTGGCCATAGACGCACCGTTAATATCGTACTAAACAAATTTTCGTATGATATTCGTGCGTGTACGGCGGGAGATGCGTCGACCAATGTCAGCAGAAGACTTGGATATGGGTTGGCTCATTGATCAGGCAGATCTGGCGCCTTTGAAGGTACCTGAACATCGCATACTGGAAAGTGCTGAATCGTCAGATACAGGTAGAATTCTATTGTTTATACCTGTATATCTGACAATTCAGCTCTGCACGTGTGAAACAACCAATATTTTCCAGGAAAGATCATAATTTTTATGTCTATGGCCATCTTTAAAGGGACCAGTGTTGGACGAGGGGGGGGTCCGGGCCCCACTGGGGCTGCCACATCAAGGGCCCGGACACCCGACCCGCCCTCCGCCAACTCCACAGACCCCCGTTCCAGCTGCAACCTCTACTTAAAAATCATATAAACATTAACCCCATAAGACTGTTTGCCTCCAATAAAGATTAATTATATATTTACTGTTTTATTAATACAGAAGAAAATGAAATAATTAAAAAAAATATATATTTGATTAAAATCGAGTCTGTGGGAGATGGCCTTCTTGAATTTCGAACTTTCTGGATAATGGATTTCTGGATAACGGATCCCATACCTAATACTAAACGATACCAGAGATAACATAAGTCCTGCCCTTCGGATCTTACACTCTTACAATCTAAAAGAACTGTAGACAGAAACTGCCCAGCACTAATTGGATATGACTTAAATGTACTATTATGGGATCCATTAGACGGAAACCCGTTATTCCGAAAAGCTCAGAATTATGGGATGGCCGTCTCCCATAAACTGCATTTTATCCAAATTTTTCAAAATGATTTCCTTTTTCTCTGTAATAATAAAACAGTAGTTTGTACTTGATCCCAACTAAGATATAATTAATCCTTATTGGAAGCAAAACCAGCCTATTGGGTTTATTTAATGTTTACATGATTTTCTAGTAGTCTTAAGGTATAAAGATTTCAATTACAGAAAGATCCATTATTTGGTAAACCCAAGGTTTCGAGCATTCTGGATAACAGGCCCCATACGTGTATTGGTTATTAGCCGTATTTATAAAGCCCCAACATATTCTGCATCGCCGTACAATAAAATGATGGTGTCTGAAGGGATATAAAACTGAATGAAGAATCTTTAGGAATTGTGTTCATTACAGGGAATTTCATACAGGCTATGCGCTATATCAGGGGCTGTTCCTGCAGAACTGTGCTTAGTACCTAATACGTAAGTTGATATCATTTTATGGTACAATCCATATATATATATATTCCGTGTTCCATCTCTTCATTGTCTCCCACCTTCAGCTATATTTCCTAGCTTTTATTTTTATCCTTGCCTGCCTCTCCCTCCCACATTCATAAGAATATTGCTGGCGCTGGGCTTTAATGTTCCCCTTCAATCTCACTGTGCCATCCCTTGAAGTCACCGAGCAGGGGGAATCTTTGTCCTCCAGTAATTAGAGAATTTAGCGGATGAAAGCAATATTTCCCCCATAGCTGCTGGTGGCAGATTTACATAGTGGCAGTTAGCAATTACACGGCTGCAACTGTCATTCACTTTCATCATGCCTTGTATGTAAATAAATATATTTATATACAATGCGCTGAGATTGCTTCCATAACGATGCCTCTTCTTCCCCATTGTGAATAGAATTGTCTGAATCCAAATGCTGTAATTATTGCCTCCTTTTATTCTCCCTGCTACAGTCAGAAAATGACATTACAGCACAGAAACAGTCTTTATATATAGCTTTATTGTATGTAAGGAACATTTCTTGTACATATCTATACAGGTATGGGAGCTGTTATCCAGAATGTGGATAACGGATCTTTCCATAATTTGGATCTTCATACCTTAAGTCTACTAGAAAATCATGTAAACATTAAATAAACCCAATAGGCTGGTTTTGCTTCCGATAAGGATTATATATTATATAGTTGGGATCAAGTACAAGCTACTGTTTTATTATTACAGAGAAAAAAAAAATCATTTTTCAAAATTTGCATTATATGGATAAAATGGAGTCTGTGGGGCAGATTTACTAAAGGGCGAAGTAGCCGTCACTAGAGAAATCCAAATTCACAGGGACTTTGCCAGTTCACTAACAGGCGCAGGCGACAATTCGCTAGCAAAAGAGACCGTCGCTATTGTTCGTTTGCACTCTATCACCAGGCGACTTTTTGTTTAGGTGAATGGTCATTGCGCCGCAAATTCACTAAAGTGTGGATTTTACTGAACGTTACCTCCTTCGCCAGACTTGACTTCGCCACCTCGGACAAGACAACCTGCTAAAATGTAGTCAGATCTTCCTTAATCTTATGTCACTTACATCATATCCTGTCTGCCGAAAACGCATTAAAGTTAATAAAACGCTGATGACTTTTTTTTTCAAGCTGGACTTTGACTTAATTTGACCTAAGCGTAAGATCACTTGCGACTTTTCGCTAGGCATAAACAAACGATAGTGAATCTTCGCTATGAAATGCTCACACTGAAAAAGTATTTCTAGCGAAAAGTTGCCAGCGTTCGGCACCCAGGACGCAACTTCGCATTTTAGTGAATTAGTGTACTGGTAACGAATTTGTGCCAGTCTAAGGGGCCGATTCACGAATTTTGGGTGAAGGATTCGAATAAAAAAATAAATAAATAAAAAAAAATTTGAATTTCGAAGTATTTTTTGGGTACTTCGACCATCGAATTGGTTAAATTCTATCGAATTCGAACGATTAGAAGTAAAAATTGTTCGACTATTCGACCATTCGATAGTCGAAGTACTGTCCCTTTAAAAAAAACTTCGACCCCCTACTTCGGCAGATAAAAGCTACCGAAGTCAATGTTAGCCTATGGGGAAGGTCCCCATAGGCTTGCCTGTGATTTTTTGATTGAAGGATTTTCGTTCGATCGTTGGATTAAAATCCTTCGAATCGAACGATTCGAAGGATTTAATCGTTCGAACGAACGAAAAATCCTTCTATCGATCGCAATTGCGCAAAATCGTTCGACTTCGATATTCAAAGTCGTACGATTTTAGTTCCCAGTCGAATATCGAGGGTTAATTAACCCTCGATATTCGACCCTTCGTGAATCGGCCCCTAAGTGTGTGAAGCGGTTGCTGCCAACAATTCGTCCTTTAGTAAATCTGCCCCTATGAGAGACGGCCTTCCCATAATTTGGAGCTTTCTGGATAAGGGGTTTCCAGATAACGGATCCCATACCTGTATTGTATTTACCTTTATCCTGCCATTTACTATTCTCTGTAGATGTACTGGTCAAGGGATGGTTCATGCAACTGGTCTTCATCCTTCATTTTTTTTTTTGAGTTTCGTGTTCCGCAGCTCTTGAGCTTGTAATTGACACCTCTCTCTCTGGTTGCTGTGTATTAATTATCTTAGCAACAGGGAAGCAGTTCTGAAATTGAAAAATGAAAGGGACAGGGCCTGAAAAGAGAAACAAAACGAAAGCCTCTTAGTCAGTGTGTTTTTGGTTGCTGGGGTCAGTGACTTTGACAGCAAGAGAGTCTTCAAATAGGTTTCTTAGTCAGCACCTGTAGCTTCCCAATTCTTAGGGCCTGGAGCACGTGCAACGGTTTCCACCATGTATCCGTTCACTCACAATTTTCAAATATTGACAGCACCAGTCATGGATTCCTTTGTCAAGTTGGCTTGATAAAAGACCAATGGCGGTCTGAAACTTTGCCAAGTGTATCGGGGTCTGAGCCCTTGTCTCAATAAAGGCATTTTAAGCAAAGGAATCCATGACTGGTGCTGTCAATATCTGAAAATAGCAAGAGAGTCTTTTCAGCTGCAAGGTGGTAAGAGCCAAAATACTAAATAATAAAGACCAGCTTAAAAGATGATTAGAATAAGTTCATGTATAGCAAGGTAACTATCACTATATAGCAAGTTTTGAAGGGTTCACCTTTAAGTTAAAGGGATACTGTCATGGGAAAACATGTTTTTTTCAAAACGCATCAGTTAATAGTGCTGCTCCAGCAGAATTCTGCACTGAAATCCATTTTTAAAAAGAGCAAACATATTTTGTTATATTCAATTTTGAAATCTGACAAATTGTCAATTTCCCAGCTGCCTCCAGTCATGTGACTTGTGCTCTGATAAATTTCAATCACTCTTTACTGCTGTACTACAAGTTGGAGTGATATCACCCCCTCCCTTCCCCCCCCCCTCCCAGCAGCCTAACAACAGAACATTGTGAAGGTAACCAGATAGCAGCTCCCTAACACAAGATAACAGCTGCCTGGAAGATCTAAGAACAGCACTTAATAGGAACAGCCAAGTCCCACTGAGACTGATTCAGTTTCATTAAGTAGGAGTAATAACAGCCTGCCAGAAAGTAATTCCATCCTAAAGTGCAGGCACAAGTCACATGACAAAAATGTCTAGCCCCATGTCAGATTTCAAAATTGAATATCAAAAAATCTGTTTGCTCTTTTGAGAAATGGATTTCAGTGCAGAATTCTGCTGGAGCAGCACTATTAACTGACGTGTTTTGGAAAAAATATGTTTTTCCATGACAGTATCCCTCGAAATCTGAAAAACTTTGAAATCCGAAATTAAAAAAGACCAACTGAAATTACATTTAAGGTTTTTTTTGGCCGAATAGGTCAGTTTTCGATTGAATAGGTCTGTTTTCGATCAGATTTGAATTGTACGAATTGAAGTAATAGCTCATTCGATCAAATTTGATTTGAACTTTCTCCAAAAAAAAAAACTTCAAGTCCACCAATTGACTCCAAATAGGTTCAAGGAGGTCCCCCATAGGCTAAAACAGCAATTTGGCAGGTTTTAGATGGCGAATGGTCAAAGTCAAATTTTTAAAGAAACAGTACATGATAAATTTTGAAATTCAGTTTTTTTTTCAAATTCAAATTGAATTTGGACTATTCCCTAGTCAAAGTACACAAAAAATAGCTTGGAATTAGAATTTTTTAAATTCTAATTTTCACTTCGACCTTTGATAAATCTGCCCCTAAGTGTGCTGTAAAATGGCCAATTCTTATCAACTTTTCAATTGGTCTTCATTATTTTTTATAGTTTTTGAAGTATTTGCCTTCTTCTTCTGACTCTTTGCAACTTTCAAATGCTTTCATTCCATTGAAATGGGAAATGCAGGCCTGGGATATGCGTTTCCCCATTCAAGTAAATGGGAGGCCGAGAGATATCTGGTGGAGAATGCGCATTATGCTCCGCAGCCCCGGTGCTGTCTAAGTTAGATAAAAGTAAAAATGAAAAGATGTTAAATAGGGCATATTTATTCCCTTTTGAGTAGCTGGCTGGGAAAATAATACAAACCAATGAATAGGAACTAATCATGATACCAATTAATTAATATCAGTGGGAATGTGCGTTTCTCCCATCCATATTTCTGCCTGTGATTAATCAGGTACAACTAAAGCTTTTTATTGCCTTTATTTATCTGAAAGCACCAGAACGGGCTTCTTTTTTTTCACAAAAAAACAAATATTTCTAGAAATGCTATAAAGGCACAAAAGTGCTGCATTTGTTTGGGCTGCGGAGTATAATGATGGATTTATCTACTGACGACTTATTATTTCTGAGCAGCAATTAGCAAGCCTATTGTTTTTAGGAGAACTCTATAGTTTAACTCTTTGGCAGCTGGGAGCATAAGCACATACCCAGCAACTCAATTATTCTTGAACGTGAGTTTGGGAGAAATATACAGGTATGGGGCCTATTATCCAGAATTCTCAGGACCTGGGGTTTTTCGGATAAATGATATTTCTATAATTTGGATCTTCATACCTTAAGTCTACTAGAAAATCATGTAAACATTAAATAAACCCAATAGGCTGGTTTTGCTTCCAATAAGGATTAATTATATCTTAGTTTGGATCAAGTACAAGCTACTGTTTTATTCTTACAGAGAAAAAGGAAATCATTTTTAAGAATTTCGATTATTTGGAAGAAATGGTCTATGGGAGACGGCCTATCCGTAATTCAGAGCTTTCTGGATAATGGGTTGCCCATACCTACTGTATATATATATCAGCATAAAGAACACTCATGGGTAGTGATGGGTGAATTTATTCAGGCGCTTTTTGCGGGAAACTTTTATTCAGGCGCGTTTTGCTATCGGCAAATAAATTCACAAATTTCATGATTTCTCTGAGGCAAAGTGGTCAAGGCACAGTCAATAACAGAGTGTATCACACACTCAGGGCCGCCATTAGAAATCATAGGGCCCCATACAACACCCCAGCCCCCAAGCCCCACCCCAGATCCCACCTCACTCCACACCACAGTTAAAAGACCACACAGACATCAGCGCTAAAAATGGTAACCCCCACACACACAAATTATAAAAAGCTATTCATGGTCACGGCCCCTTATAAGTTAAAAAAAACATTGGTGCCAGGGCCCCCCATAAACGTTTTTTTTAAAAAAAACATTGGCGCCAGGGCACCCCTTAAGTTAAAAAAAAATGGGGCCCTAGAGAATATTTTTTTTAAAAAAAACATTGGTGGCAGGGGCCTGTAGATTATTAAAAGAATACATTGGTGGCCAGGGGATTAAAAAAAACAAAAAAAAAAACATACATTGGTCTTCAGTAGAATTGAATTCGTGGCTTCAGGACTTCAACTTCGCCTCCTTTGGTGACTTCGGGTCTTTTCGCCGCTCCAGGACATAAATTTCGGCTATTTTTGTGACTTTGGGTCTTTTGATGCTTCAGGACTTCAGGAGAGGCGGCACGGCTTCAGCACTGGGGCCCGGCTATTTCGAAAAGTGCAGTACAGCCAGGCCCCCCATCGGGCCCAGGCCCGGTACAGCAGTACCCCCTCTGCCCCCCTGATAGCGACCCTGCACACAATGACACCCCTTTGGAAACAGACTTGGTAGAAATCCCACTTCACCTGTGTGACACCCTTTAGAGGACTTGGATCACCTTCAGGGAATTCTCAAACCTGATTCCCTATCCACTATGATCCCTATACTAACAGGCAGTATCACTTGGTTCAGATACCTCCAAAATATCCTAAATTGGAGCGCTGAACTGCTATTTCTAGCTCAACTATCTGACTTGCATTCCTAGAGTGTTGTATGACAGGAACTACATTTACTACTATCTCATACCACATTGTGGGCTCTGTTCCCCAACGTCTTCAAGGTTCACCTCCAGTGGGGCACTTCCTTACTGGGGCATAAGTCCCAGGCTCTACAGCAGACATTCACCTTGCTCAGCACGTGGCACTCTTCCAAAGAGGAAGATCACATGGTTCCTCTCCTTTATAAAGACGTAAGTAGCACTGGCACCTACTGGTCAAATCTGGAACTGTCATGGGCACACTTCAACCTGGAAAAAAAACATTCACCCTCCCATCTCTAAATTAGTTCTAACTCATGGCTGGTCAAATCAGGGGATCTCCAACAGTTAGGGATTTCCACAATATAGGGGAAGTTAACACTATGGACCCAGGAATTAGACTAAATCCTACCCACTTCTGGGCATCTACACTACACTATTGTCTTTGGGCTGAGTCTTCTTACTTAGTCCTCCGGCCAATGACTCTTCAGCAGCAGCAGCTAACCCCTCCATAAAATAGAGTCCAAAAGGTCAGAACCATGTGGTCCCTCTTTATAGACAAGGGACTACAATAACTACCCCATGGCTAATGGCAAGACATCCTTCCCTCAGGGCATAGACACCCTTCTACAGTAGGCATCATCTTCTTACATCTCTTACACACAAATATCTAAGAAATATGTGGGTCTTCCTGAGTAAAATACCTTATGGTCATACATTTTGCTAGGGATACAACAAATCCTAAATTTTTGGTTTCAGCTTCATCAAATTGAATTTGATGCCTAATTTGCATATGTAGGTTTTCTAAAAACACCAGTGATGAACAAAAATGTGTCCTGTTTTCCAAGCTTCTTGCAGGATTTGCCAAGAACTAACTATGATCTCTGAAAGTCCTGGACAACTGAACATGACAAAATTGTGTTCTCAAATATGAATATTGGATATGGATTCAGTTGGTATTTGGCACATTTTTAATGGACAATTTGGTTTTTGGCTGAGTCCAGAAATAGAACCCTCTATAAAGACATAAAAGGGATATTACTGAATGGATCTCATGACCTCCAATGTTTTAATGAACAGAGACATGAGTTGAGACATTCCCACGAGGAACCGCTAACAGAGCATGAAATAGAAACTAAACCCAGAGAGACAAATACAGAGAAGAGGAGACAAAAGCAAAAGAAAATAAATAATACTGTTAAAAAAAACAAGGGTCACAAGGGATATTTGAAGTTAATTCATTCTTCAAAGCTATACTACAAATATCTAATATATTCCTGTTCACATTCTTTGTAATGGGATTATTAAACACGGCACAGGCAGTGTTGGAGAATGAAGGACTTTTTTGCTTTTGCAAAGTTCTCTATCACATGTCAACTTATTGTCATTGAGAATCATGGGGTATTTTCTCCATGAAATGTATGTTTAGTAGAAAAAAAATATCTAAGCAGCTCAGCAATTGTTTTATTTTTCAATTTACTGTAATTTTTTTAAAATTTACCCATCTTGCTGTATGGGCGCAAATAGAGTGTCCAAAGTCTTCCGAGGTGGAAAGTGATCTGGGGATATGCGGTTGCCACTCAACAAAGTTAACTCTTTTTTATACCCTCCAAACTATTCTCCTCACTCATCTCTTTATTCTCCTAGTCTATTTTCTTTAAAGGATAAGTAAACCTTAAAAATAAGTGAATGTAAAATTGATGAGGGGGCTATTCTAAGAACTTGTGCATTTATTATTTATTTCTTTTTAATTCCAAGATATTAAAGGGGTGGTTCATATTTAAGGTTACTTTTATTATGTTATAGAACGGCCACTTCCAAACAACTTTTCAATTGGTTGTCATTATTTATTTTTTAAAGTTTTATAGTTTTTTGTTTTTTTCTTCTGACTCTTTGCAGCTTTCAAATGGGAGTCGCTGACTTCCTTCTGAAAAAACAAATGCTCTGTTGTTACTTTTTATTAATGATCCCTCTATGCAGGCCTTCTCCTATTCATATTCCAGTCTCTTATTCAAATGAATGCATGGTTGCTAGGGTAATTTGGACCCTAGTTACCAGATTAGTTATGGTGCAAATTGAAGAGTATCATAAAAAATGAAAACAAATTGCAAATTTTCTCAGAATATCACTCTCTACGTCATACTAAAAATTATCTCAAAGGTGAGCTACCCCTTTAAAGGTTATATGTGCTGTTAACATCAATGAATTTTGTTACAGCAGCGCCCCCTGCCGGTCATTTTCTGACCAGTCTGACCACCAAGTAGTCAAGGAAGTTGTCAGAAGAAAGGAAGAGGCTGCTTTTTCTGCTTAGGAAAAAAATCCCAAATCTGTCCTAACCAGAAAAACATCAGAGCAGCCTCTGACGTTAACAGTACATGAATCCTTTAATATCTTGGAATTAAAAAGTAAATAAATAATGAATGTACATTGCATAGCCTCTTTAAAGGGCATGTAAAGGCAAAAAATATATATACTTTAATTAAAAAATGTGTACCGTTTTTATAAGAAACCTGACTGTATGCAGTGAAATTCTCCCTTCATTTACTGCTGTGGATAGGAATTGTCAGACGGTCCCTAACTGCTGAGCAGGGAAACAATCATACTTATGAACAGCAGGGGGAGCCCCCGCCTTACTTCCCAGCCATGCAGAACTCAAGCAGCTTTGTTTATGACGATCCCTAAGCAGCCCAGACCACACTGAGCATGTGCACAGTCTTAGTCTTGCAAAGATGTTCAACAAAGTTACAAGACCCCCTGTAGCCAACTTTGAAAGCATAAATCATTTATTTGATTAGGCTTGTGGTGCAGTAAGTTCATGTTTATATTTAGTATACAAAATACAGCATTTTTAGCCTTATTCTATTTTAGACTTTACATGCCCTTTAATCCCAATTAGAAGCAGAAGGACCTAGTAACACCTGGTCCCACCAGGAGTTTTCCTTGTATCCAGCTGGGCCAGTCTGACACTGGCTGTAGAGCTGAACGCCTGTAAAACTGCTAATATGAGAAAACATTCAAAATAGCAAATGAATGTTGATTGCAAAAGTTCTCAGATCATCACATTTATTAATTTTTATGATAAATCTTGGATGTGGTTTGGGCCACAAAATAGGAAAGTTAACCGCATCATACAAATATCACTGGAAATATATTTGAAGGGTTAAATACCGTTGCTTTTTTGGTCACATTCAGCCATAAATAAGAGCTATTGTTTCATGCCATTCTCCCCTGGCTGAAATTAAACGAGACAGGACAGATAATTTAGATTTCAATAATTCATGAGGTTTTTAGAACAAGTCTAAAATATCCACTATTCTTACTTGCAGCTTCATATCTATTTCATTGCTCCGGTAAAGAAGCATTAAGATCCAAAGACCTCGCAAACCTCTCCAGCCATGCGTGTGAATAACTGGTAAAATCTATTGCTTGCATCCTTAGATGATTTCTAGTATTAAAATATATATATATATTTTAATCGGAGTACTTTAAAAAGGTTAGGTGTTGCCGTGGAAACGGCTACTGGCTGGAATTTTAAGTTAGCCCTTTTTTTCACTTTTGAATAAATGGGAACAGCATTGGGACTTTAATCAACGTATTTCTGAGACTTGTGCAATAAAGAAAGGCTTCAAAATAATGACACGTCCTATTTAATTGTGCTTATACAGTGCTGGACTGCAAGTTGTAGCAGTTTTAGTTTTAGCTTTTTTTTTTTATTATTTCTGGGATACAAATTAGAGCATTGCGGCTGAATCAGGGGCACTAGTTACTGGGTGCATGAAATAAAAAATAGGAGGAACTGGTAGTTGAGTGCATTGGAACTAAAGTAGAGACACCATTAACCAGCTATATTGAGGCAGGGCGTACCTTTAATCAATAAGCTTAGGTGTAGTGATAGCAACACCAGTAATAAAGAAAAACGAGGAAACTTGGACAAGTAGAATTCAACAATGGGTCAGGTACCCGTGGAATACCCACAAAGCAGTCAGGTTATGGGTGGAAAGTCCCTGATTCCCTGACCATGCGTGTGGTCCATGGGTACATTACCTGGGTACCCAGGTCGACTGCAGATTTGCTAGTATTTTTTTCCCCCTGAAATGGTTGATCCACCCCCCAGCGTAACATCATGATCCACCCCCCAGCGTAACATCACTTCCAGTTTTCTCCAATCCAAAAGGTGGCTTAGAGGTGGTGGTAAGGCGGTTAGGGTTGGGTGGCAGGATGAGGGTGAGTATTTTGCGAGTCTGCAGGTCCGGGTCAGGTTGTTGGTCAGTGGATCCAGATTGGGCACTGGTTTATTTTGATGCAGAAATAAGGACACCAACAAATAAGTGAACTGGACCTAAATTGGGACATCATCAATCAAGTCCATTGGCAAAGAGTAGGGAAACCTTGGGGCAGACTAGGAACAGAATGCATTGAAGCAAAAATAAGGACACATTGGGAACCCTTTACTCAACACATGTTTCAATTGCAGAGGAACAGCCTGCCTGGGAAATTTTTAGCATCAGTGCTTCGTCCCGCCTGCTTCAGCCCCAATTGGCTGAAGAACTTCAGACTTGCACAGTTGTATTGACGGCTGCTGCCTTTGGCTGCATTGCTTCCATTGCCAGGTTGCATGACAATGATCACTGAGCAGGACCAGGCTCAGTGGATAACAAGTTGTCCTGGCTAGTGTTGCCTATTTCTTCTGGAAGAAGTACCAGCATTCTCTGTTTGCCTCTTCACTAGAGAATATGCCCCGTAAATTCCTAGAACTGTTTTATGAAACCCAGACTTTCACTCTGACCCATAACCCACATTTGTACCTGCTTGGACAAAATACTTGACCAGCAACTGCCTTATGTGCAACCCAATCTTATGACTGCCATTAAACAGGGAGTGCTGTTGCTGCAAGCCAGAAGGGATATTATCAGAGGTGGAGGCATAAAGAGTATAGATATGACTCCCAACCTGACCTGTGACCCACCAACCCGCAGCTATACCCACACCTGAAAGTCCTACCTGCAAACTCACCCATTGCAGGACTCTAGCCCCAGGCTTTAGCATTTAAGGTGTCCCTTTAATGGAAAATTTAGATAAAATCAAAAAGGACATTTCAGATATTTCAGTCAAGACTGCAGCCTTCCAGATGAACTGTAAATCCACCAAACAGGTGGAAGTTCTCTACTTGCCCAGGGGATCCCCATTTACTGCTAAAATACAGGTATAAGCCCCAACCAAGTTCACTGCTGCTTTTCATACACTTTTAACCAATTGCTGAGTCTTCATTCGCTGCGACATTACAGCAGCATAAATGGAAAAGACATATGAGGTATTCTGTGCAACTAAATCTTCTCATTAGCTGGAAGGAAAGAGATGTTATTTTATAATGTGCCAGAATGTATCTGACAGTAACATATAGTGAATGTCATCACAGTGCTTATTTTAGTGTGAAATAGCCTGATGTTACGTATACGCTTCCATTTACAGCCACAGTGCAGGATCTCATAACCGCCGCTCTGAAATGAACTCAAATTATTTGTACAGGGGTGCAACAAGAATGACAAAACTTCTATTTCAAAATGATTTTTTGTGCTCCAAATCCATTTTTTATTGTCATTATACACAATTTTTAAAGGAGAAGGAAAGCTACGGAGGTATTTTATTGCCAATAGATTAGCTGCAATAGTGCAAGCTAGAATGCTATATTTATTCTGTAGAATGTTTTACCATACCTGAGTAAATAGCTCTGGAAACTCTCTGTTTGTTTAGAATAGGAGCTGCAGTATTAACATGGTGTGACATCACTTCCTGCCTTAGTCTCTCCCTGCTCTGGGCTCAGATTACAGTAGAGAAGGGAGGGGGCCAGGGGAAGACGAGCAAACTGAGCATGCTCTTGCCCAGGGCAATGAGGTTTATGCTGAAGGCAGGAAGTCTGATACAGAAGCCCATGAGTACACAATAGAAGGAAAGAAATGCAGTGTTTCTTTTGACAGGGGACTCAGAGCAGCACTACTTTGGGGGTTTACTGGTATATTTAGATGGACCTTTCTGATAAGACTTACTTAGTTTTAACCTTTCCTTCTCCTTTAAAGGTTTAAATGCCAAATATTCCACAGAAGTACCGGTCAAATACCAAATCATCTTCCACTTTTCCATGGACTGTATTGGACTTGGAGCAGCTGGGCATTGAGGAGTAATGGGGTATATTTATCAAATAGTGAAGTTAGAGATCTCCATGTCACGTTCGGCACCCTATATCCAGAACCCAAGCTAAGCTCCCTGGTCTCGGCTCTTACTTCTGCCTTTAACCGCCGCCTTTCACCTCGGGAGGAACCCTCGGCTAATTGGATGCTGCCAGGTCTTAACAAAGAGAGGAGCAAAGCTAACGGTTCTGGACGAGCAAAGGGACACGGTCGTCTCACCAGGATACTGGAATGGAAGAACACCAAGGAGAGCAGGCCAGACAACACAGCGTGGAGCAGGCAGACCGGGCCAGCACAAGCAGAGTAGAATTGTCAGACAGGCCAAGATCAGGATTAGAGAGTGTAGAATGGTCGATGTACAGGCAGAAGTCAGGATTGGAGAAGTCAGAATAGTCACAGACAGGCAGGATCAAGAGTTCTGAGTTAACAGACAGGCAAAGGTCAGGATTAGAGAGATCAACATAGAAAATCAGGCAGGCAAGGGTCAAACACAGTAGATAAATCAGGATTCTCAAGGAATAAACACCCAGGAACAAGCTAATTTGAACCTAACAACGGGCAATGCACTGCTACCTGAAATCCCCTTATATACATTTAAATTTTGCGCCTGCGCCTTTAAGAAATGCACACGTGCATCGCACAGGCCCTATGGGGGACCAGAACCAGGAAGGAACAGGGAGCACAGCGGGTGTCCACGCCAAGGATGCGGCGCTGGACCCCTCTGCCCACTAAACCACCAGGATAAGTTATTTTCCTTACACTCCACAGTCCACTAAAGTGAAATTCCGCCGCTCTCCATTCATTTTTATGGGATTTTGAAAGGCGTATTTATCAAAGAATGAACTTTCAGGTTCACCCATTGATAAATACTCTTTTAAAATTCTCATAGAAATGAATGGAATGTGGCGGAATTTCACTCTAAAGGACTGTGGCGATCTCTAACTTCCTAAGAACACGACTGTCAGTTCTGGGCAAACCAACCTGAGACCAATGGATACAGGTCTAGGCTTGCCTGTTTAAGAAGAATAGGGGCAGTCTGGGCACACCTACCTGAGCACATTACAGACAGTTCTGGGCATGACTACCTGAAATCAATAGGGACAGGTCTGGGCTTGCCTGCCTAAGAAGAATAGGCACTTGCTGGAGGCAGGACAAAATGGGGTAATAAAAAGAGCAACAGGGAGACACGGTAGGGAGTGTGTTTGAGAGAAACAAGGAGTCTTTTTCTTCAGCAATGGTCCTTTAGGATTGTACCTTTGGATACGCCATCATTTCTTTCTTGTTAGGGTTCTCCTCGGGCCCTCAAGCTTCTCACAGGACATTTAGGACTCCAAAGCCATATTTGGTACTTCTCTGGTGACTGGTCAGTCTGGTGACTGGTCAGATCACTGTAGGAATAAAGATATTCAAGTGTTCGCAAATGGCCTTTTGTGTAAGAGCAAGATGGCAGGTCATAAAGTGCCTGTTACTGTAATTGTGTCACTCACCTACAACAGACATTATCACGGACGCTATACATAAACCCTTGAGATGGGATAATTGGTTGATTTAGATAAAATTCTCTGATTCTGTCTCCTGTATAATGAAAAGGTTCATTTCTGACATATTTCTACTTCAACCTTCTTCTTATTTTTAAATAATTTCAGCTTTTTTTTTTATTTAAACTCCTTACTTTCTACTCCAACGTAATTTTCAGTTGAACATCGACAACTACTTGAAATTTCTGAAGAAGCTGTCAGAAGCATCGTAAGTAGACAATTTCTATTTTGAGGGAAGCAGTTGAAGTCGGCCAAGTTCCTACTGTGATATCTTTCACATTTTCACCATGCCTAACATCGACAGGAAAAAATAGGTTCAAATTCTATTACTATGTTGCCTTAAAGTCTTTGAAATCTCTGGTTGAGGATTCTCCTCCAAAGAAAAACAACAAAAGTGGAGAACTAGCCTACACCTTCCTCCCTCTATTTGCCTCCTTTTATTTGGTGTTGGAATTTGGGCTGTTTTACCCATTTGTTGCTCCGTTCCACCCTGCTATGAAGCGTGCACAGCTTCTGTAGATTTCTGGGTTATTTTGTCAGCTGAGAATGACCTCCTGCCATATTATTTTTTCCCCCGAAACAATTTGGATACCATTATGTCTGCAGATACCGAGGCAAAAAATAAAATCTCGCTTCAGTGTCCTATTTTTAAATTTGATATTTTAAAAAGGAAATGTTTTATGGTGACTGCTGAGCTCGGCTAATATGCCAGCGTCCTTATTATTTTCCAGCTCTTGATTGTAATTTTTCTGGGTGACTCTGGCAGCGTTCCAGAACTACCTTTTGCTTTCATTTTTTTTACATTAGCTGAAGCACCTTTCTGTCCATTATAGAGAATGATTTATTAGAGCGTGCTGTTCCCAACCGGCATGCTCGGTGTCAGCCAAATCATTAAGGCAGAGGTAATAATGGCCCAAAATGGCCCTGGAATCCAATTATATTTGACATTTAAGAAAATTATGATTAGGGTTCCCGGATCTCCATTTATTTATTTTTTGTTATTGGGGATTCCTTTATTGCAAGGTGTGTGTTTTAAAAACAATGGAGCCAACAAGAATATTTTCCCTTGAGCAGCAGCAAAATGTTTGAGCCAATTAAAAATGAATAAAGAAAAAAATTGCTAGCCGTGGCTGTTTTATTCTTCCAGTGAAGGATATAACTATGCACAGAAGATGAGATATTCCAAGGCGACTTCCTTCAACGGCTTGTTTTAATAAGTTGCGCTGAGTGCTTGACAGGCGTCTTGTCAGCTCCTTCTTTAATATTTCCCTATTTTGAGAGAAAAATAATTGCGTTTGGTGTTTCAAACATAAGGGGTATTAGATATATGTCAAGGCAGGAGCTTCAAGCAACTTTGCTGGTTTTTGCTTAAGGGCAAGAGAAAAGACTGCTGTGTGATACAGACTCTGGCAAATAAATGGTCTGGCTCACAAAGGGTCTAGAGATGAGCAAGCAAATAAAATTGCAGATAGTAAAGCCAGTTTTATATATACAACATTGCAGTTTCCCTTAGCACCGTTCTTATTTTCACTTTAATGTGTTGCACAATCAATGAAGTTCTTCCCATGCCTGAGATGGTTTCTTCCAGTTATTCCGGTTTCCTACCAAAAACAATACAGGAAGTTTAATTGGCTGCTGATTAAACTGTCTATAAAGGGTTATTTACTAAGACAAGTTCTAAGTTCAATTCCAGACACAAACAGGCATTTTTTTTCCCATAATACCATTCTCTTCATAATTTCAGCAACAATTATGTGTCCAATATATCTAGCATGTTTGCATCTCATTCAGTACTGGTTTGTGAACTCCACCAGTCCACTGTCAGGCAGTTGTGTACAAATGGAGTCAGTTAAACAATATTGTTGTCCACCCCAGGAGTCT